>RDPX01000035.1:2523637-2569065 GCA_003991215.1 Morbakka virulenta
AATAATCTGCTAATTCATATAAAAGAGCCATAACATGATTACAGTATCCAGATTTCCCAGCCGGACAATCACATTTAGCCTCACAAACGTCTCCATTGTCTTTTCTCAAGCCAACTGTCATGCTTCTAACTTCTCTTTTCATACCAGCTTTGCATTGTCCCTTAACATAAAAAAAGCGTTTTGTTAATCTCGTGAACAAAGCTTTTCTCAGAACATATACCTCTTCCTTGAATTTTCTGCCCCTTTTCATTGTTTTTACTATCGACTTTCCTCTTTTACCACTCTTTAAACGATGGTTTTTTATCTCTTTTATTGTAAACAATGGCAACTTTAAAAGATCTTTTCCCCACTTCAATTTCTTTTCTTCTTTCATAACAAAAATATTGATTTTCTCATCAACATTTTTCAGCAGTAACTTTATAAGATTCTGTGCGTCCTCCATGCTGAAATAGTTTATTTTGATTTATTTTTTTTCGCAAGTTCAGCCTCGTTTTCACGCAGCAGAAGAAAATCTCGGGAAAGGTGTATTTTGCCCAAAGAAATCTAAAACTTTTCTTCGTAGACTCCAGTTTCAGACGGGATAGTCTTTTTCCTTTATTTCTTGTCTTCTTTTTCATAACTTCTAAATATCCTTTGAAATTTTCGCGCACACAGTGATTGATGCAGTTGAAAACTTGAATACGCGTACGACGTTTATGTAAAATTATTATTGATATAGCATCTATTTCATCTATTTATTTTTGAGCTCTGATTCAGAAGTGAACAAGCTGGGGCAGTCGAACAAAAAGCATGACAAACTGTTGAGATATCATAATACTAAAAAATATATACTAACTGCTCTATAATTGAAAGTAAAAAGTTGTTTTATTTTCAAATAAACCTCGGTATCATCTACAGAGCTGTAATGCATTTTGTTTTCTCTCGTCAGACAATCTTGATGTTCACAAAAGGGCATGATTGTTCATATTTCTCAAAGCAATCTTTGGTGAGCAACATACGAACTATCAAAACCTTCAAATTTATTCAATGGTCTTCTGAAAAGTTAGTCCGTCGTGAAAATTCTGAACTTTATGAACTCAGAAGAAGCTATAGATGTAAGATATTTATTATGTTATGAGTCGTAAGAATTTTCTCAACTATGCTTCGAGAGATAATTCTCCTATCGTCAGGCTGTATGTCGTGTTACCGTAATTTTACCTTCAACAATATCAACAGAAATTAATAAAATAAACCAGACTGTTTTGTGTGCGGAATATTCTAACAATGTGTCATATAAAGTGGTTCCGATACAAACTATCCAACTTCCAAAATTCTGACAGGCAGGAAACCCGACGACCAACAAGCGTCATTTAAAGTAGGTTTTGCGTGGTAAAAAATTATTTCACCATTCCCAAAGATCGTCTTGGTTACAATGAATATATTTACGAAACCTTTTTCTAACCTTTTAACCTTGGGGTGATGTTAACTATGTCAACTGTTTATACTAAAGATGTTTATGAAATAATATAGCCTGTCTCTAATATTTTCAAACAGCAACCTATGGTTTCATTGAATTCTGACCAAATGGCTGTGCAGATAAATCAATAACATGACTTGTGATGCTACTGGAGCATTTATTTTTCAACAACTAACGCGCTGGAAGATTTTGACATCAAGAAGTTTCGTGTCACCACTTGCAGATCAGATTTTTTCCTCTAACTTTGTGTCAGGAAAACCCCAGTGCGCACTTATTGTTAAGGTAGAATAGTGATCTTCAATAGCTCATCCATTGTTTTTTTTGCTTTCAGATAGCGGTAACCTTTGTAGCTTTTACGTAATTCGTATTTACTTATTGACCTTGCTCATTCATTCGCAAGGACATCGTCGCGAAGCATGGAATTTAGTAACAAGATAGAACTGTAAACACTTGGCACAACCCTTTCCGACTCTGTCCACGTAATTGTGACTGTCTTTCCGTTTGTCGTTTTTAAATTAGCGTTTTTTTGTAAAGAAATTCAGTCTTGGGCAATGTATGACTGAAAGGTGGGGGTAGTCGATTGTCGATCATGAAGATATATGATGAACCGAAATAAGTCGTTTCTTTTTTGATTGAATTCTGCTTCGAAGAAAAAGAACTGGCAAGAAGAGAACAGTAGAATACTCTATACTTAAAAACGTTAGAGGTGATTTATATCCACTCATCGCTGCTTTCCTTTGCCAAACAAAAATGTTTCGTGTATGATCTTTAAGGGTTTTGGAGAAAAATTTACAGAAGGCGAACCAACTCTATGTTTTCATCATCATCATCATCATCATCATCATCATCATCATATTCGGTTTAACGTCCGTTTTACATGCTAGCATGTGTGGGCCTCTATGTTTTAATCAACACAAGCTTTTATTTGTATGTCAACCGTCTACAACCTTTGTATGGATGTGTACCATTAAAGAATTTTACACATCAATGGAAGTGTACGATTCTGTTATTTGGATATAAAGATAGTCAAAGTTGCAATCTTTTCTAATAATACATTAATAACAGAAAAGGAAATAAAGACAAATAAAGGAAGGTGCATGAATGAAAATCGTCTTCAAAAAATCATTTAGTATGCTGATTTAAAATTGTTTTTTTTACCTTTTTTGCGGGGACGGGGAGGGAAAGGGTAAATTAAAAAAAAATGGTGAATTGGGGGGGGACGTTACTAAGGTATCATCAGTCATGCCAAAATCATAAGGATGAAAGAGAGTTTCAAAGTTTTGATATCCACTGGACAAATGTAGTAAAAAAAACAAGATCTTTCGGGAACTAAAGGCACTATTCGAATAAGCACTTTTAGCAGAATGTTTATAATTCCTGAAAACTTTCAAAAAGAAAATAAAAGAAGAAAGCTCATTCCAATAAATACTCTAGGAAATTCCAGCTTTATGGAACTTTACAATACTGAAATAGTCTGTGGCTGAGGAGGCAGGGAAGGTTTGAAAAGAGAGAGAGGGGGGGGAAGGCAATAGTTTCAGGCCCCACAGGACAATACTACTCCAAGCAAGGTCTGACATGTCTTATCGACTTAAAAGACGGCTTCAGAAGAAAGCTATGAGCGAGGACGCTACAGAACACTAATTTCATTGCTGCATACTTGGTTTTAAAATCGCTTAAAAATATTGAAAAAGTCATTGGAAAAAATGTGCAAGAAGCTTAAAAGACTGTTTTTCGAACTGATGAGAAGCAGTGATGGAAAACGGCGAACGGAATTGCTAAGAATTATTATTTTCTTGGAATTTCTAATAGAAAAATTGCATTGACAGTTCTAGCAAGAAGGAGAGCCAAATTCAGAAAGATACTTATTGAAGAATTTTGAAAAGGTTGAAGAAAGCTCAGGAGAACACTTTTGAATGACAACCACAGGGATGTTATAAGACTCAGATGCAGTTGATGGATCCAAAAATGAAGCCGACTGCAGCAACTGAGTAAAGGAAAACGGAAAAGCAATTGACACCGTCAAAGAAGTTGTGTGCAGACTTTGGAAGTGTAAAGTACGCGCCATCAAAATAATACATGTTGGCAGAGGATGGAGCCAGAAAATTAGGGTGCACACTTTTCTTTTTTATACCATTTTACCATCCAGGGTACAAATATAGTACATATATATATAGTATATATAATATAGTACACGTCTAGATAGCTCAAACAAGTCAACAAGCATTTTCATAATCAAACTGATAGCTTGATAGCTGTATTGCATTAGAGTGTCAACTAATTTAATTTACGAAGTGTCTATATTGCCGGTAACCGGTGAAATAAAAAACCTATTTTGCAGGCTTTCATTTTCATTAATCAATGTTAGAGTCACGTGACTACATTTGATTGGTTATCTTTGAGTCACGTGACTAAATTTAATGAAATATAAATGAAATGTTAGTTACACCTGACATGGCAAAATGGGATTATTTTTATTTCACCGGTTACCGGCAGTATAGAACCTGCCTTTAATTTACTCTGAAAAATAGCAACCTGGGTTTCGTAACCCTAAAAAAGACGCTANAACAAGTCAACAAGCATTTTCATAATCAAACTGATAGCTTGATAGCTGTATTGCATTAGAGTGTCAACTAATTTAATTTACGAAGTGTCTATATTGCCGGTAACCGGTGAAATAAAAAACCTATTTTGCAGGCTTTCATTTTCATTAATCAATGTTAGAGTCACGTGACTACATTTGATTGGTTATCTTTGAGTCACGTGACTAAATTTAATGAAATATAAATGAAATGTTAGTTACACCTGACATGGCAAAATGGGATTATTTTTATTTCACCGGTTACCGGCAGTATAGAACCTGGGTTTCGTAACCCTAAAAAAGACGCTATACTTCAGACGGAAATTTGTTGATCTGAACTCCTTTTGATTTAAACCACCTTCTAGTTAAGGTATAACGTTTAAAAAGCAAGGCTGCTAACTTGATTTTTATGAGTTAATAAATATCCTATTAGGATTATCTTTGCATAGTAAAGATAAGTGTGGGAAAAATAGGAAAGTAAGAATACAGTTTGTTTCAAACCTTTTTCATATCAAAAGAACACACTAAATTTACATGCATTCTTTCTCATAAATGGTCTACCGCATTTTCTTAAGGTGGGATTCTCAAGGAATATCTCCTACCAGGCTGAGACACTTTATCGTTAACAACTAAAACCGAGGACCAATTCGGAATTAACAAGTAATAGTTAAAGAATGAAATTAACTTGTACAGGGAAATATTAATGAGAACGAAAGCTTCTCCTTATTTTGCCCCACAACCATTATTTCCACAGCTTCATGATGGCCATACAATGCCATTACGAAATACACAATTGACATTGCAATAGCATCCAGAGCTTTGAATGAAAATAAAAGTTTGCTGTTATCCAATTCAACGTAGGTATTGTAATGTACTTACAATCACAACGGTGCCGTATGAATCCACAATTTTCATAGCTCCATCACCAACTGTATTTTACAGCGACGGGTTTAACAAAAGTTGAGGAACTAGCAGTTCAAATTGGAATCCTAAGACATCTTTCATCATCCTAAGACTCTTTAAAAATTTAAACTATGTCTTTTCTGTTCAAATGTGCAAGTCATAACACGCAATGTCATATCAATATCGCCCATTAAAATCTGACACACTAGCTTATCTTCAACTGACTGACAGAGAAAAGCCTGTCAGAGATAGTAAAATGCTGATCAACATACCTGTTAACTCTTTAGGGTCCTTTTGAAATTGTTAAAACTTTTCAATTTGTCACAGGATTGCAGTGCGAAAGGCAAATTGTGGGTGCCTTGAGAGCAATCGAAAAAAAGGCATTAGTTTTCTTTTGATCATTTCGTCACCCTTCGCTTGCTTAATTCTTTTACTGCCACCTTCTATCGTTATTTTATCAAAGTATACACTGTCATGGTACAATTGAATGCATGTTATGCCTTAATTACGCACATTATTCTTTTGTCATAGTGGTTAACCATTACTTTTCTTTGTTGTACTTTTATTGACATATTTACCTCCATCAATTCCCTAATGATTTTACTGTGATTTCCAAATTTTAGTAGCTTTTATATAACAGAAAAAAAAAATCTATTGTACAAATAGTTGCCTGAAAGATGTAGAAGTTTCCTACGAAATATAGCTGAATTTACTGAATACAATTTGTCTATTTCTTTAATATCAAGAATTCAAAATGAATCTAGTCGGACTTTCGTTCTTATTATAATTGCATTTTCTTATTATTAATTGACAAAGTGCTTTTAATTGTTTGCCTTGTTTTTAATTTGATTGTAGCAAATGAAAAATACCCGTTTGTCATGCATCTTTGGGATTGCTCTTGCTCGTAATGACTTTTTTCGTAATGAACACATGAGTGATAGTTATAGGTGGGGTAATGTAATCAAGGAGTATAAGGGTAGAGAAAAGAAATGCTGGATGAAAATACCTAGAGGATAATAATGTAAAGTTCTTTATAGAGAAATGTATCGATAAGCCTTTGAATTATTAAAACAAGCATTATCGTTACCTTCGATACTGCATGTCATGTCTTCAAAAGATAGAATTTTAAATACAAAATATAAATTTTATTTGTTATAACATGCGAAACAAATAATTTAAAGCAATTATTAAGAGAAAAGCATAAAGGAAAAGAAGTATTCCAAACACATGTCCATACACACAGAAAAGACACAAGTAGAGTATACAAAATACGTTTTGACCATTAAGTACAAATATGCACACAAACGCATAGTTGAACTAGGATTTTAGTTCCATTAAGATACTAAGATGTCCTTTTTTTATCGTCGTGTAATTATAAGAGTCAATTTAGTTGGAGAAAAATCAAGTGTTCATTAATGAGCTATTTGAATACCACCTGACTGAAATAAGAACGCACTGCTCAAATGCTTAAATGCTACTTCAAAATGCGATACGAAAATCGAAACCAGACCAGAAGCAGTTTGATGATCAAGATTATTACCTTGATAACACTATTGCATGAGAGTGCCAACTAATCAAATTTACTAGAGAATAGAGCACCGGAGTTTTGTACCTGTAACAGATAAACTATTCTTGAAACAAACATTTTTAGGTCTGAACTCCTTTTCATCCAAAATCATCTTCTAGTACCTTCAGAGAATGTTTGAAAGGCAGGGCTGCATATATGTTTGTTATTGATCAACAAATACCCAATCAGGACCTTTATTGCAAAGGGAAAAAAATGGCCAAAATACGAAAGTAACAACGGAAGAGGATAAACTGTGCCATCAATAGAAACCATGTCTGGTATCAGTATTATTTACCTATTCCTTTATCTTTTTTTACTTTTTTGATGCTTTTGAATTTTGAATTTTTACAAGTGATGTAATGCCTTCTTGACGAAAGCCTGTATGATCAAAGAGCAACGACTACTATCACTTGGCAAATTACTTAGACTTTCAGTCATTAATAGGACCCTAGCGGTAATTCTTTTCAAAACAAGTAAAAGGTGGCTATTACTTGTACAGTTTGTACTTGTTTTAAGAAAAGGCTAGTTATTTAATTGCATAAGTAAACGGTGATGTAAATTGCATTCAGTTTCGTGGAAAGCTTTTTTTCTAGGGCTTGATTGAACAAAGAGCCCAAACGTTTTATACTACAAATGGTTTCCCTAATCAGTGGTTGTGACTGTTTTCGTATAGACCATTTGGTGGGATGCTTGTTTTGTTATGAATCAATGGACAATACTGCTCAGTTTGGAATTATGTATTCTAGTTTTTCAACNCGGTAATTCTTTTCAAAACAAGTAAAAGGTGGCTATTACTTGTACAGTTTGTACTTGTTTTAAGAAAAGGCTAGTTATTTAATTGCATAAGTAAACGGTGATGTAAATTGCATTCAGTTTCGTGGAAAGCTTTTTTTCTAGGGCTTGATTGAACAAAGAGCCCAAACATTTTATACTACAAATGGTTTCCCTAATCAGTGGTTGTGACTGTTTTCGTATAGACCATTTGGTGGGATGCTTGTTTTGTTATGAATCAATGGACAATACTGCTCAGTTTGGAATTATGTATTCTAGTTTTTCAACGTAAGTGGAGCGTCACTCATATTCTGGCAACTAATGGTAGACTGACTTTTAAAAGAAAAAATGTCCTCGAAGGAATGAGTGAAACTATTAGTATCTAGTAATATTTAATATGCTGATTCCAAACTGGAATCCGTATTTCCTCATCATGTCTACCTTTTGCATTGTGTAATAAGACTACTTTCACGTGTTGCGAATTTACTGCGCAAGATGTTCGAATTTCTTTCTTAACTAACTTAATAATGAGTCTAAATTAGGAGAAAAAGATAAAAGCGAACACTTTTGGGGTGGTACAGTGCAACCTCTCTAATCGGGAACATCAGAAATCGGGAAACCCGGAAAATTGGGACGATTTTGTCCCAGGCTGCTATCTATTTTGACATTTTAAAAGCAATTTTCCTAAATTTCCCATGCAAGAAAAGCGTATCATAAGCAATGCAATTAACACATTTACCGTTACAAGCGTGGGAGTTATCATCATTGTGGTCTCATATGAAAGTATGAAACCAGTCTCACCTGTGTTGAATGAGCTGTAAAGTGATGGAGCTGTGGTCATTAGCAACACAATGGACGGTCTGTTGTTTTGCCACGAAAGGTGCAGCGCTTAATGCGAGAGAGGCTCGTATCTACCTTGTTATGTGTTCAATTTCAATGGGTGGATCTTAAGTCCCTTTGGAAAACAATGTATGGTCAATGGTAGTTTTGTTTACGCGGTTGACATGTGTCCATCGTTTCTATTGTTTATCTAAAGTGCAACGCCGAAATCCCTACGGACCTCAGAAATCGGGAAACCCGGATAGTAGGAACGAATTTGCCGGCGACGGAGGTTTCCCGATTAGAGAGGTTCCACTGTATTCAATACTCAGAGGTATATACTATGCGTTATGCTTACTGAAAAGTGATAGGAATGTCAAGGCTATAGTCAAAACATTCAAAGCTAAAGTGCCTATTGTGAAAGGCAAACTATAAGTAATTAAGCGCGAAGCTTAACGAGCAAAAACTCCAAAGGTCAGGCTATTTTGATCCTTTTCTTCTTTTTACAACTAAAGTTATTTACAAAATGTTCTCTGTTAATGCTTTCAATTCAACGGACAACGTGCGCGATAAAAGAAA
Source organism: Morbakka virulenta (assembly GCA_003991215.1). Lineage (NCBI taxonomy): Eukaryota > Metazoa > Cnidaria > Cubozoa > Carybdeida > Carukiidae > Morbakka > Morbakka virulenta. Next base: position 2,532,311 of record RDPX01000035.1, read on the forward strand.
AATTGCAATTCAATGGACGGCGCTTGATAAAAATAAAAATAACAAATGTGAATCATTAATTGTACTATGTATTTAGATGGCTTGAAAAGGAATTCATAATTGCATTTTATCCCCAGCAGCACGTATTAAGCAGCTACTGACCCATCCAGTTCTACAGGGGTAAGAACAGATAAATTATAAGATCATAACTTATGACACGCACCCTGTTGCGAAATATTTGTATTTAGCAATTTAGGCAATAGTTAAGTAATAAGAAAATGTGTACAGTATCTGTAAACATCTTACAGCTTATTTACTAAATTTCCAAGGGATTCAATAAACGAAATGGGCGTTTGTTTAGTGAACCCTTCTGTTTGAATCCTTTAATCACACGAACGTCTGCGGATCTAGCATGGCCATCCTTTTCAGTGATTAGTCGGAAAACTCGACCTAACTTCCCACCAAATCTAGATATATTTGGTTTTTTGAAATAGAACTACTTCGTTTTCAGAAACAGGCGGTCGTGAGAAACTACATGTATCACAACGGAAATATCTAAGTGATGTCAGGTATAACATTTGCAAGCGAAACCAGAAATGATTAAGAAATGATTCCTGATATATAAGTCCTTCGATGACGCTAGACAAGCTAGTTGTGAGCAGCGAAACACCATTTAGAAGAAGAGTCAGTCGATTAGCAGTAAGAAGTTGAGATGTAAACCCAAAATTTCAATATCACCAGAAATGTAAGTTTTAAGGACGAGAGTTAAGAACAGCTTCTTCTTGACATAACAAGTTACATAATTCGTCTACAGATAGCTTGGCAGTCCCACATACACTTCTCAAACAAGGCTTCACACTATGAACTAGCCATATCCCAAAATGACCACACCAGGCACTCCATACCACATTAAAGTGAAGTTTAATTTTAAACAGGGTGCCTGGTGGGGTGCTTCTGGACGGTCTTAACCGATCACTGCTTTCCAAAAATACAATACAATGCACAAATATAGTTAATTACACGCATGCTCTAGGCAGAGAAGTAAGACTAGAATTTATTTGTCCTGCACGCACAGGTCGTGCTCAATCTAAAATAGCATAAAAAAATTTCACATATGGAAGCACTCTCACCAATGTTTGCCTGGCTACCTTCAGATACTGGGCTGTTCATTGATGGAACCCCTGGTAAACAGTGGACCCATGTTTGTCTTTCACAGATATCCACCTCTGAAAGACTCGAAAGGAAGCAACAGATCAAGAAAAAGTGGGACAGAAAGCACGCAAGACACCATAAAATGCAAATCGCTCCTCCAGTGCCCTCCGTGGGAAGGTCCTTTCTCTTGGGTTGGTCATCAGCAAAGGCTCAAGCATCTCGAGACCCCTGTTCTGCATGGTTTGGCCCTATAGCCGAAGACCCGACCAAAGAGAGACCAGAACTCTACACTTGATCTTAGCCAAAAGGCCGAGAAGCGATCTTCGGATACTGCGAGCAGTTGTTTTCTATTTTTCCTCTTTGGTGAAAATTCAGTGGAAATGTCCTCTGCAGTGGCTACTAGATCCTTCTCTTGTAAAACGTGTGGTTATTTTTGTCGAATTTCGTCTGGCTTTAGAACAAGACTGTGGAGATTTGCGAAAGATTTGCACATCTATTTTACGTTTTCTTACCTAAATTATCTAGTTCCTTTAAGCAATGCCCACAAGATTATTAATTCAATTTGCAGACATTGAAGTAGAAGTACAAACAAAGGAAGATTTGCACTTCATGGCACCATTGATACTCTTAGGGTATTTGTCGTGAGATTAAGCATGAATAGCTTTTGAATTGCAGCTTTTAAACTTGAAAGATGAGCAGCAAAATGGGAAACACTTGAAACACGTTTTCTCCATCTAGTTCTTAAAGAGCTATGCATTAAAAACATCCAACGTTACTTAGCAGTATCTTTCAGCGCTGAGGACTGCTGGAGAAGAGATTTATGCAACCTGAACATTACCAAAAAGTTAAAGCTTCTGTACCCCACTTTGCAGAATCTGCTCCACAAAGATTTAGGGAATGGGAAACACAAGGTCCAAAAACATTTTCTATTGTTCAATTTCAGACCGCATTTCCTCCCACGCATAAATTTCTCTACTTAGCTCCTTTACGCACCTGGAATTACGATTGTACTGATCATGACCATCATTAATAGTCATTTGGGAAATAGCATAAAACCTTGTAGAAATTGGGAGCCGAGGATAAGCCAGTGAAGATTTACAAAAAAAATTCATACCTCTAGAACCAAATGGAACTGAAAATTTTAGTTGTAATGTCAGTTAATCTGTGTTGGTATCCAAATATAGCGGACTAAAAGGTCTTCTCCTGTATATCAAACACTGACATCTACAGGTAGCATTATACAATAATGCTACCTGTATAAAATGGTCCTTTTTTCTCAAAATTGCCTTTAAAAATATATAGCTGCAGGCAATGCTAATATATGATATACCGTATTTCCACTATTAAGCGGCGCCTCGAAAAACGCCCCTCTCCCTATTTTTAACATTACGATTTTTTGTATATGGTAAATGAAATAATTTAGTACGGCATTTACTCCTTTTCTCCTTCCTTTTATGTTAATTTTGGAATTATTGCTTCGTTGATTGAGCCCCCCCCCCTCCATGAGCGATTTTTTGATAAGCGCCCCACGCTTATTAAAAATCGAAATATGGTATATTTGTTTATCATTTCCAGTCCTGTTTATGGTTTTGACATGCAGTGCGTGGTGTAACATTTGAAAACAGATGCTTGTTTTGTCATTTGATGTTTTATTCGTATTCTTAGAAGTTAGGAAAGCCATTCGATGATTTATTTTAATATTTACTTATTTTGTAGAAACGCAGTAAATTAGACTTATAATTAGAGATGAAGGTGTGACATTTCGGTTATTTGTAGAAACGAGGTAAATTAGACTTTTATAATTAGAGTTGAAGGTGTGACATTTCGGTTATAATTAACATTACTATTTAGTAAGTTGTTGATATAGACATTGACAACACGGTATCAATGGACCAAATGATCCAGAGCATGCACCATTAACGTCTATTATTTACCACACATAACAGTAAGTTAACTGAACACTTCATGGTAACGCTCTAGTTTTCTTTAGTAATTTATGCAAACAATATTGAGCAGCTACAGTGCATATTTTAATAAAAATACTAAGGGAAAAACATATTTTTGAAAACCTGCGTCACTATTATACACATTCATCTTCATATTGTTGATTTTAATACCAAAAAGCACCCAGAGTAGGAAACGAATTAACAATATGAAAAGTTATTTACTATTTTCCCAACGCCAAATTACACTTCATTTTAAAGTATCAAATCTAATGTAGAAATTAATCAATAAGTAAATTTTGTTTACTAAGGTTTGCTTTAATCATGTTTGTTCAGTTTCTTAGATGATTTAAAGTATGTCTTCTTCTCAGACTTCCCCCCCCCCCTCCGCACACACACACACTTATCTTGTCTCCCCTAGAATTATAATTTTCATCCCACGCCCACGCCTCTTCAACGGTGTGGGGGTGAAAATGAGACAAATTAGAGAGACAAATTTACGCATGACATTAGTACCTGAGAATCTTTTGAGTTCTATGATTTTTTAAATACACCCCCTCCTCCCTCCCCCCGCCCACTTCAATATTTCAAGCCTATCTATATACCAGACACACAAGCAACAATATAATTTCACAAGACAGAGACTCCAGGGTAGTATTTGTTGCATCGTTGTTTCTAGGGCATTACACAAAATCCCGTAGATACACAATAGTGTCTTGTCCATCCCACTCCCCACTGTACTGCAAAGAATTGAAAAGGAACAATGGACACCAGAGATGCACAAAATAAATGATTACGCAAAGAGAACATAACATAACTGAAGAATCATTCTCAAAGAATAACAAAAAATACTTTTTCTTCGTAGACATTCTTTAGCTCATTTTACAAAGATTTGTTTTACAACTAGACCTGCAAGCTTGTAGTCTCAGTAGATTTTCCAAAAGACATCCAAACATTTCACAGTTCCTAGACCAATCTCACGATTATTTACTTCGCCTTGGTAACAAAAAAAGGTTATGAAATAAGCAATCCAATCTCTAGGAAAATCATTGTTTCATAAAATTTCAAGTTAGGAAAAGCTTTCAACTTGTGTCAACTAATGGCTGCAGTTCATAGCAACAAAATTAGCTCAACCAAAATCTCTGACGAGGATGAAGAGAGCACAAAGGAATCAAAAAAAGTAAGGAACAACAGTGTTTTCAGAAAAGTGTCACTTTGGTTGAGGAGGTCAACCACTCAAAATGACATAAGAGAAGTACAAGAAATTCCAGGGAAGGGTTTAGCTCTAATAAATATCTTAATGCTGAAAATGGTAAGTAGACAATGCTTCTTTGAGTTCTACCTGTCCAGGCTTAATTAACATTTTAACAGCAATCACACTATTTGTTTCTGGGTTGTAATGGTGTTCTTGTTATCGGTTTATTACCTTGATAGGTCAGCCTCTATTTTCAGCAATGGAGTCTTATTAAGATGTGCAGTCATCCTCTACTTTTTTTGTGTTCGCAAATAGCATTGTTATTAAGATTTGTACAAAAAGGAAAGAGCAGACATCATGTTTTGATCTCTTTTATTGTTGTTTTGGATTTAGGATTTATGGGATATTGCAAGTTGTAAAATAATAAAAATCAGAAAATTGAAATTAAACTCTTTTATGAAACACTAAATATATATATACATATATGTCTATATATGAATATATAGACATATATATATACATTCATATATATTCATATATATAAATACATAAAGATATATATATATATATATATATATATATGTGTGTGTGTGTGTGTGTGTCAGTGCAACATATGCACATTACAGAAAATAAATGATAGACCCATGAAGCTAAACTGACGTCAAATTTTGCTGCTAACTCAACAGGTGTGCGTCCTGTAAGAAAGGTGAAATTTAGAATAGAAATGGTGTTTATCAGCAACAGCAACATGCACAAATCGACGGCTACTCATTTGAGAAAGAGTAATGGTGGTCTCTACTTCTATACGCTGCGCCATGATAAAGACTAGTTAACCAAATATTATGGCTGTTTATTGATCGGTCTTGGGAGAACAGTGAGGGATCCGAGAAGAGAGGAAAACTAAAAAAGCTGATAAAATCGTATTTGGATGGGGATTTTCCAATCACTTGACTTTTTCAATTCGGTAAATTATCATATTTTTTGTGAAATTAGGTCAAAACATATCTATCTTAAACTGAGATAATAATCTAGGTATACTTTCAAAGCAACGTACCTTACCCATTGTTCAAATTTCTATTTCATTGTGGTCTTTCTAAGGTATAAATTTCATGCTGAGAAACAGCTAGAGGTTATAGCTAATTGCATTTTTACTTACTCTGACCTCTTTCAATAAAATCATAGCGGGGATGCAACCTTTACAATAGATTAGAAAACAGAAGACACAAATGGGCAAAACAATAGCTCTCTTGTTGTTTATATGGTATCAGTGAGCAACTGGGGAGCTTTAAACTGGGAAGTACGAGGGAGGGAGGGTTGGAGATTACGAAATATACTAAAACAATAACATTAAATAACACAATCATAGTTATTTCTAATAAAAACGTCTTCACCCTGCAGCAGCTCCTTTAGTAAATATGAAAATAATCAATTTGGAAAATATCAGAAACTGCTATTTAATAACTTTATTAAAAGGGAGAAATTCGGTTCCCGTCTCCTTATTTTTCTAAATTCAGCAAAAATTCTTAAAGCACACAATGTTGATACTGTTTTGTTTGCAATGCAAACTACAAGTAAGTAAGACTATATGTATGTGTGTATGTATGTACGTATGTATGCATGTGTGTATGCATGTATGTACGTATGTATGCATGTATGCATGTATGTACGTATGTATGCATGTATGTAATTAAGTANAATCAGGGAGCAACTGGGGAGCTTTAAACTGGGAAGTACGAGGGAGGGAGGGTTGGAGATTACGAAATATACTAAAACAATAACATTAAATAACACAATCATAGTTATTTCTAATAAAAACGTCTTCACCCTGCAGCAGCTCCTTTCGTAAATATGAAAATAATCAACTTGGAAAATATCAGAAACTGCTATTTAATAACTTTATTAAAAGGGAGAAATTCGGTTCCCGTCTCCTTATTTTTCTAAATTCAGCAAAAATTCTTAAAGCACACAATGTTGATACTGTTTTGTTTGCAATGCAAACTACATGTATGCATGTATGTAATTAAGTAACTTTGTCCAGTAACAAAAGGATGTAAGCAAAGAAAGGTTATACAGAAATTGCAACAAACGTCAGGTCAAAAGTAAATACTCAGAAAGTATTAACAAGAACAAGTAAAATTTGAAGTAATACAATGGTACTAAAATTACACAAAGATAATTAATTTGACAGGAAAGTTTACAAAAACAGGTCAAAAAACCTTATTTTCATTCTAATTACAAAGAAACAAGTTATTATTTTTGCAAAAAGTTACAAATTTACCGTTATGATTTAAGTAGAATCCTTTTATTAATATATAGAAAAATTGTCAATTTTTGACATTTTTACACTGCAGTGTTGTCGACTTTGTCCTGCCATGTTATGCTCAGAATACGAAGAAAATACAAAAGGAGAAACCTTTCCACGTTATTTCATAATAAAAAAGGCTTTAAATAAACACCTTTCGTGTATATTAAAGGCTAGAAATTACTTAAGGCTTTTATTTTTTATTTTTACTAAATTTTTATTTACTTAATCTTTCAATATGAAGAACTTGTATAAACTGAGAGATATTTGTAACGTTTGATCAATTAAAACGTTCTCTTGGAACATTTTGAGAAGCAATCACACATGCATTAAGGTATATATTGGAGTTTTCTGATAGTTATTTTCAATACCTGTGCACTATAAACCGTTTATTGACGGCCTTTTACTCCAGAGAATCAGCAGCGAGCACGAAAAATTTGCTATGCATTCATGCTTATTGATGAACTGTCCTTTCTAAAATATTGATTTCAGTTTGGAGTCATATCAGCCTATCTATTTTGAATTCGGTTATAAATGTTGGAAAAAAGATTCACATGCATAATCCATTGCTCTTTTTTTATGACAAACATGTATAAAAGTATTTGACAAGCTCAGTGATTTTTACTATTTTACTGTTCTGATGCCATGCATGCGTAACAGTATTACTACGTTGTATTGTTTTTATGGTTAAGAACTAAACAAGCCACAAACCCACTGTGTATAGAACTGTGAAGAAGCAAAGAAAAAAGGACAGTCTAAGAGATAACACATGACCTTAGACCTAAAAACATTCAATTCATATAACGGAAGGAAACGATTAGAAGTCAAAAAGTTCCTTCGGCTGGAGTTGATTGAGGAAAAGAGTACATTCATCGAAAGATTTATTACAACGAGGTGCAACAACTGCATAAAGATGAAGACCTGGAGTAAAACTAGTCACAATATGCAGCAAGCTGACCGTATTGCAGCTGGCACCTGCTCTTTCTTTGAAAATACCCACAGAAAAGGCAAGCCACATTTTGTCGATAAGTCAAAGATTAAAGAGTAACAATAAAGTTTGGAACTTTCAAGTAAAACGTCTCAAAAGACGATGAAGAGCATCAGGCTAAGACGAGGAAGCACCGGTCCAGACGTGACAAGAGTACTCTATACATGGATAGATGGTAATTGTATAGAGGTAAAAAATCATTACAGGAGTATGGTGATCTCTAGCATGATACAAAAGACCATCATTTTTAGATCAAGACCTAGCGATAGATTGAATACAGGAAGTGAAAGAAAGATCTGAAGAAAGGAAGCAGCTTCATTGATAAGCATTTTCCAAGGAACGAATCAAGGTTAATGAAGTTAACATCAGAATGATAGTCCATGGTTATTGGAGGGAGAAAAGGACTCACGTTTCTGTTGAATATTTCAGTTGCATTTTTGCTGGATTAAAAGAAACCAGGCATATTCCTCATTTTCTGCTAGCCTAAAGTTTATATTTCAAATCTCCCTAAAATTTGCCCTGTTCCTTCTGAATTGCCCTTCAGGTAATTCCGAAGTACAAACTAGTGTCATTGGCATAGTTATAGATGAAATGAAACATGTTTCCAGAAAGATCATTAATTTGAAGAAGGAAGAGAGTCGAACATATAATATAATCATAAGAAGCCTCAACATCAATGTAATATTTATCTTATGTAATTTTGTCTAATGTGACATCCATTTTACTATCTGACAGAAATGACATAAAGTTACCAAAGCCTTTGCAACAATATCATATTCAAAAAGCTTATAACGCAATCCAGCATTCAAAACTCTATCAAATGCCTTGGAAATGTCAAGAGCTATAGGACTTCCTTCAAGAAAAATTTCCATAAACCCATAGGTACCTCTGGTGATTACAGCCAAAATGTCACAGTGTATCAAGATTTTCTTTATCTGTACTGAACATCAAAAAAAAGAACAGGTACTGCAAGAATCCCATCTGTGTAATGTTGATCATTGTTAAAATACCTTACTAATGACAGAGAGAAAATTAAAAAATTGATATTTGTTAGGATGAGATAGATCACCAACATTCTTAAAGACAGGATCAACATTAAAAACGTTTCAGGAAGACAGGAAACGAGACCTTGATAGGCAGATTGAAAATTTTGGCAGCACGACGCTAAGAAGGATGAAATTTGAGCTTGTAACCACGGCTAGGTACAAATGTTTCAATATCAACCTGAAACCACTCGGGGAATTTAATTGCAGTACCAGACGTTGATTAGCTAAAGACTGAATCTCAAGTAATATCCCTATGATAATGTCAAAATTAATCCTAGCCAGCCTGACCAAGCTTACTATGATACGACTTCTCAAGAAGATTGAAACAGTGGGTTTAACCTCTACAGTGACAACAATATGATCAGAAGATACAAAAAAAAGGTTGCAATGAAACTGTACAATGTTCAGCAACTAAAGTCAAAACTGATCTAAGAGAGAAGGTTCTACAGACTTTTCATCAAAAACTCTTTTGGAAAAATCAATTACCTGTGCAAGATCATGGGAAACAATTAAGCTGTAAGTAACCCTTCCAGGTCTTTTAGTCCCTTTAGAAAGAACCACCCAGGTCATACGATGACCAATAAAATCACCAAGTCCAAAGGTATTAGCAGAACGATGGCTGTCTGGAGCCATATTGATACAACTATAAGGTAGCAAGTAGTCTATGGAAGAGATAATCTAAAGCACACTAAAGGTCTATCTTTAGATTGAAGTTCCTGTACCGTGAAAAAAATTAAGATCCTGTCGTGGATACATAGCAAGACCATCAAAATGAATTGTAGAGTCTGGTCAAAACAAAGATTAATTCCCATCAACATAATGATCCCAATTATTAACACAGTAATTGAAGCTTGTCTCGATAAATGCAAGGATATAAAGTGAGTCAGAATGAAGGAAATGTTAACAAAAGAAAACCCGGAACGGAAACTTCGTACGCTATTGAAAGCTAAGGAGAGAGTATCGTTTAACGTTAAACGTTTTTTTAGGGTCTGTGCAGAGCCAGTTCTACCACATTGTGAATCTACAGTCTCGGACATGGATTCATTTTTGGTCAGGAGATTGTTTGTAACCCCTCACAATTGGAAGTCTCTTGGAGAACTTGGGTCCATTTGTTGACTGAAATGGTCATGAAAAAACAATAGAACTAGATATTCGAAAACGTCACCTAGACACAGATCATCAGCATACAAATTATCTGAGCTGACCTTGATGGGAGAAATACTAAGCAGAACAACAGCAGACACTATCTGCCATTCACTGCCCTCATAAAAGAAGGTTAATGCTAAGGTGGTATTTTATGCCACTGGTATTTTTATGGAGAAACCATTTCTAGAAGATTTGTTAATAGAGGATAAAAAGGACTACCTCCGCAAAAGACAGACAATCCCATCAAATGCCAATCTGGAATTTCCAGCTCTAGGGTTGCAATGCTTTTGGAATTCATGAGAATTGTTCGTATTACAGCTTTTGCTGGTTCGCTATTCAGGGCCACTTGTGCTATTGTGAGGAGGAATTAGTGAAATTCTTGAAACCCCAATTAAATCCGAATTCAGTTCAATTATGTATTATTTAAACCGTCTAGTAAAGTAATGATAACTTCAACATAAATAAGCTAGCCTTGGTGGAGAGTCGCGAATGGCTCAGTAGCCCGATTCAAGTAAAACAGTCCTTTCCACTATATATGGACATTTACGTGGAGGGCTGATCTCTTCAGTGTAACCTCAGTCGCTGTTCACTGGGAGCCCTTTTTTCCTGCAGGCATTTGCGTCTTCTGTCCTAATCCTTTTCGATTTCTTCATGAGTAGTATACCGGAAATTGTTGCAGTTATCTGCAACTGACGATTTCCAGCTATGTGAGCAAACCCTGTGGATTCAGGTTACTTTCTTAGACGTCTTTACTTTATAGTGATCGACCTAGGGTCAGGTTGCTCCCTGTAGCCAGCTTGCTGTATATGTCATCTTTAGTATGCGACCTCCCTACAATTGAGGCACATATTCAAGTTACCGAAGAAGCTGACAAAGCATTGGAAGCATGCGCAGAGAGGGTGTTGGTTCAAATTCAGGAGTCCTGCTAACTTTTTGCTGCCATGCGATGCTAATGGTTCAAAGTAGACAAAGGAGATGGAGTTTCTCAAACTTATTTCCTTGCTTAGTGCACGTGGTCTACGACTTACACCCCTAAAGAAAGGTACTACGTACACATGTATGGCAGACTCTGAGTTTTGTTTTCTAGGTTAGCTAATTGTTCTCATAGGCACTGCAGTTTTGCTCACCATTAAGTCGATATTTTTGTCAAGAGACAGATATTTTATGAAGGTAGATCCAGGTACATAAGATGGTCAGTGACATCAGGTATTTCATTATCAATACAGATATGTAGGAGCAGAAACGTCCTGGTTCAGAATTTTGGTGCCATTACGTTAACAATCAGACCAAGTAATAACAGTTACTTTATAATACTACAATTTTTAAAATACAGTAGCAGTTTCGTATAAGTAAAGGGACCCTGGAAAGCTATGAAACCTAGGCATCTATCTCAGGGTACAGGAATATAATTTGGGACTCTTTGTCACAGATAAGCCTCCACAGTTGCTAACTGATATTTAGACACTCAACAGACACGTACAATTTATATATATATTCAAAAAGTGGGGCATTACATTTTTTTAGTTTCTGATGGTTTCCAGGGAAGTTCAACTGGAAAGCCGAAATACAGTAAAGAATTACATGAAGTAAATTTAAGGTTTTCGATCTCAGTGATGAAAGCATAGCATATATTCAAAGGATTAATGTTCATGGTCAAGTGGATTATATCTCGCTACATTGTCTAGCAAGTCATGAGTTCAAGCGGCTTTGGCTTTATGCCAAATATGGTAGTGTTGCTTCACGCTCTGAGTTTGTTGACAGACTTCAGTGATTCAATGCTCTCTTATAATGTTATTCTCAATTCAAGCTGAACATCACAGTTTTTGTTTTACATGACGTCGTAGTCATCGTCCAAATTGGATGTTGATGAGAATACTCTTTACGTTCTCTGTCATTGATAGTTTTTTAAATATCTTATTTTCGTCGTTGTCACAGCCACAAATGTAAAAGAACAACTCTTATATAGGAATCGCTGGTTCTACATTGATATATTATCTCTACTGTCAGTCTTCTAGGTTTTTTCAATGCAGGCGCTGGTTGTGACTTAACATTTGTTGACACAAAATTTTAGCTAGATAAATTCATCGGAATTCCCAAGCCGTTAGCCTCTTTCAAGGGTACATTGCACGGGTAACACGGCACACGGTTATATGTACCGTTCAAGACATTGAAAATGAAAACTAGAAACTTTCAGAATTTTATTTATTTATTTACGTTATAAGTAAAAACTGAATGGAGAAACTCTTTTAAAAAATGAGCTTTCTCTTATTTTTAGCAGGGTAGGGTATTTTTTACTGAATATCTTTAATACTCTTTAGCGCCGCGTCTGATATATATTTACGTACATATATTATATTTACATACATATATATATATATATGGGTTTATTCAGTTCTGCATAACAGATGCATTTCGTGTATGTTAGTCAAGAGCTTTAAAAAGAAGCTAGATGGTTACATACGCTCAGCACTAAATAAAATGTATTGTAGAAATAGCAGGATTCTACAAAATAATTTATACTAATACACAAAGATAACACAAGATTTTTTGCAATGTCTAAGAATTCAGTAAATCATTCTAGAACGAAACATGATAAGATAAGACAGCAAAAGTCACACACTGCCCTGCATCAAAGAGAATCCCTTATCTCCTCAAATCTGTTAGTTAGCCTTAGTTTGTAAAGAAGAAATAAATAAGTGGATTTGATCACACTTCAATGATCTGAAATTTCAGTTATGCTTGTTATCTAATCTCATATTTACCCATCTGTGAGGCTATGAACATAATAGGGCTTTTTATCCATCTTGTAAATGACTGATACATGAACACTAATACTGCGTTTTTTTTCACTTAAAAAGTGAAAAAAACGTAGTTTTGCAGAATTCCACCGAAATGGAAAGCGAGAAGGTGGGGGGGGGGGGAGGAGGGAGTCTTTCAAAAAAAAGCTATTTACTGCTTTCTAATAGAACTAAATCTTCCAATAAAAATACTGACTCTCAGCAGAAGAAAGGAGTTATACTGAATTAACACCATGACAACAAAGTCTCACCTTGGCATTCAAAACTTACCTTGTAAAGGTATTGAGTTAGAAAAGTGCTGGTAGAAATATTATAATAAAAAAGACACATAAATGGAAATGTCACCGAGGCATTAAAATGTGGTTTTAAACAATAAAGCTTGCAAAATTGAATGAAAAACGTTCTGAATCACGCTGCCAACTCTTCACTGTCAGCTTTACAAAAGTGAGACAACGATTGGGATCAACAAGAAATGATTTGCATTTTTAATCCAAGTTATTATTAAAGGGCAACAGTATAATTTCGAAAAAGCTAAAAGTATTGGAAATGCTCAGGGCAAGCCACAGGAGGACAAAGAAATGCCTTTTTGTAAACAAAGTGGTTTTTACTGGGATGATTTACAGGTAAAAGAGAGCTCTAGATTAGTCATTTTCTTCATCGTCGTCACTGTCGACATTTATATTGCAAGCTATTGCCTCAATCAGTTAAAATAAACATTGTTGTTTCCCGTCAGTTGGCTACCTCAGTAGATAGTAGATAGTAGATAGATAGTAGATAGATAGATAGTAGATAGATAGATAGCATGAGACACATAATGCTAGAATCGTGGGCTCCAACCTAAAATTAGGCCTTCTCTTTTTTCTTTTTTTTTCAAATAATTATAAACTTAGTCCTTTGTTCCGGAGTCAATTTTAAGAACTCAAAAATACCTTAAATCTTTCAATCAGAAGGTTCATGGAACAATTTTTCATTTGATAGTTCTGGTTTTACTACTATAAAAATAGCAACTAGCAATNAGATAGATAGATAGTAGATAGATAGATAGCATGAGACACATAATGCTAGAATCGTGGGCTCCAACCTAAAATTAGGCCTTCTCTTTTTTCTTTTTTTTTCAAATAATTATAAACTTAGTCCTTTGTTCCGGAGTCAATTTTAAGAACTCAAAAATACCTTAAATCTTTCAATCAGAAGGTTCATGGAACAATTTTTCATTTGATAGTTCTGGTTTTACTACTATAAAAATAGCAACTAGCAATGAATACGGGAATACAAATTAGAAATCAACATCGTTTGTGATTGAAGCAAATGCTAAGGACAACAAAAACATCATCAAAATCCTGTAAATGGTTTAAATTCTCAATTAATTCAATTTCCGCGATGACAAGAAACGTTACTTTGGAAATGCAACTGAAGGTAAATCACGTACAGACATTGAAAACAATATGTTAATCTAAGTTGTTCTAGAATGGCAAATAGGAATATATTTCACTGCACCTTATACTTCAGCTGTTTAGCTGCCTTTGATTTTTTAACTTGCTTTTTTCCTTTTCTGTTTGAACCGTCCTCCTCTTGGTAAATGTCCATAAGGTCTGGTTTTCACTTTCTCATGTCAGTGTTCCTGATTTAAATAGATTTTTATCTGAAAAATGAAAGTTGAATAACAGAAATGTCATGCTAAAGAATTGTAATTTCTGAAATAAGTTACCGAGGTTTTCAATGGGTTTTCTGTTTACTGTGGTTTAATAATACCTATTTTGTCCAACAAAATAATCAACTGAATACATTTTTGATGCGATTAATGACCACAACAAGCTGCTTGAATAACAGTAGCATTTGTTATCTATCTACTCAAATTGTCATTAGTGTAATTTAAGTTGTCAGGTAATCATTTGGCCTTTGTCAGTCGATATTATAAACATATTCTTCTTCCTTCGCTTAGTCTCACATGACAGCATGCTCCACAAAAAAGAAACAGGATAAAATACATTCCCATTACGATCCTATGCAGAGACTATAAAAATTGTAATAACTAGAAGATGTCCACAGATGTTGAAAAAGCAAACTGGAACAAAATATGGCAGACACTTGATGTCAAATCCACCGTTAAAACTTTTAACAAAAAACTCTCCGATGTTTTCGAAGAATAAGAAAATGTACAAAATTAACACCAATTTTTTTGTCTGAAAATCCCTCTCTACCTGAAAATTATAGCCCACGATTGGGTTTGCCTTGTTATCATTCGTATGTCTCGAGAGACAATGGATGTCTACGCCATGCTATGGTCAGAGTTGCAGCTCTTGCTGTAGCTCTACGGTACAATCTTTGTTACATTTGCTACAGGTGAAAATCGCGGCTGACTGTCAAGGGTTATGCTGCCTTCTGCCGTCTTCTTCGTCTCATCTCGTCCCTCTGCACCTCTCTCCTATTCTCGCTCCTCTAGATACTGGCTTTCACTGCTTGCTCTCCAGCTTCTTTGGTGTGCTTTCACAGCTTTCCATACTACTGAATTGATATTAGTTGTCTTTATGTCGTCTTTACAAACATCTTCAAAGCGTAAGACAGGTCCTTCCGCAGGTCTGGAGCCAGTGATGAGCTCTCCGTACAGTATACCCTTGGGTATCCGCCTTTCGTGCATTTGCCTGACATAGCCAAGTCAACCCAGGCTTCTCTAAGAGAGCAATGCAAACATGCTTCGGATGCCTGGTGTTGGGTCTGCGCTCTTGCTGGAAGTAGAAGACCCACTACCGAGCAGCGTGCTGAGCAGGCAGGCTCGGTAGACTTCATCTTGTTNAGCATGAGACACATAAT
Source organism: Morbakka virulenta (assembly GCA_003991215.1). Classification (NCBI taxonomy): domain Eukaryota; kingdom Metazoa; phylum Cnidaria; class Cubozoa; order Carybdeida; family Carukiidae; genus Morbakka; species Morbakka virulenta. The sequence continues at coordinate 2,547,671 of RDPX01000035.1, forward strand.
GCCAGAATCGTGGGCTCCAACCTAAAATTAGGCCTTCTCTTTTTGCCTTTTTTTTCAAATAATTTTATAAACTTAGTCCTTTGTTCCGGAGTCAATTTTAAGAACTCAAAAATACCTTTAATCTTTCAATCAGAAGGTTCATGGGACAATTTTTCATTTGATACCTCTGATTTTGCTACCATAAAAATAGCAACTAGCTATGAATACGGGCATACAAATTAGAAATCAACATCGTTTGTGATTGAAGCAAATGCTAAGGACAACAAAAACATCATCAAAATCCTGCAAATGGTTTAAATTCTCAATTAATTCAATTTCCGCAATGACAAGAAATGTTACTTTGGAAATGCAACTGAAGGTAAATCACGTACAGACATTGAAAACAATATGTTAATCTGAGTTGTTCTAGAATGGCAAATAGGAATATATTTCACTGTACCTTGTACTTCAGCTGTTTAGCTGCCTTTGATTTTTTAACTTGCTTTTTTGCTTGTCTGTTTGAACCGTCCTCCTCTTGGTAAATGTCCATAAGGTCTGGTTTTCACTTTCTCATGTCAGTGTTCCTGATTTAAATTTTTATCTGAAAAATGAAAGTTGAATAACAGAAATGTCATGCTAAAGAATTGTAATTTCTGAAATAAGTTACCGAGGTTTTTAATGGGTTTACTGTTTACTGTGGTTTAATAATACCTATTTTGTCCAACAAAATAATTAACTGAATACATTTTTGATGCGATTAATGACCACAACAAGATGCTTGAATAACAGTAGCATTTGTTATCTATCTACTCAAATTGTCATTAGTGTAATTTAAGTTGTCAGGTAATCATTTGGCGTTTGTCAGTCGATATTATAAACATATTCTTCTTCCTTCGCTTAGTCTCACATGACAGCATGCTCCACAAAAAAGAAACAGGATAAAATACATTCCCATAACGATCCGATGCAGAGACTATAAAAATTGTAATAGCTAGAAGATGTGCACAGATGTTCAAAAAGCAGCTTGGAACAAAATATGGTAGAGACTTGATGTCAAATCCACCGTTAAAACTATTAACAAAAAACTCTCCGATGTTTTTGAAGAATAAGAAAATGTACAAAATTAACACCAATTTTTATGTCTGGAAATCCCTCTCTACCCGAAAAGTATAGGCCACGATCGCGTTTGCCTTGTTATCATCCGTATGTCTCGAGAGACAATGGATGTCTACGCCATGCTTTGGTCAGAGTTGCAGCTCTTACTGTAGCTCTACGGTCCAATCTTTGTTACATTTGCTACAGGTGAAAATCGCGGCTGACTGTCAAGGGTTATGCTGCCTTCTGCGGTCTTCGTCGTCTCATCTCGTACCACTGCACCTTTTCTCCTATTCTCGCTCCTCTAGATGCTGGCTTTCACTGCTTGCTCTCCAGCTTCTTTGGTATTCTTTCACAGCTTTCCATACTGGTGAATTGATATTAGTTGTCTTTATGTCGTCTTTACAAACATCTTCAAAGCGTAAGACAGGTCCTTTCGCAGGTCTGGAGCCAGTGACGAGCTCTCCGTACAGTATACCCTTGGGTATCCGCCCTTCGTGCATTTGCCNAAGGGTTATGCTGCCTTCTGCGGTCTTCGTCGTCTCATCTCGTACCACTGCACCTTTTCTCCTATTCTCGCTCCTCTAGATGCTGGCTTTCACTGCTTGCTCTCCAGCTTCTTTGGTATTCTTTCACAGCTTTCCATACTGGTGAATTGATATTAGTTGTCTTTATGTCGTCTTTACAAACATCTTCAAAGCGTAAGACAGGTCCTTTCGCAGGTCTGGAGCCAGTGACGAGCTCTCCGTACAGTATACCCTTGGGTATCCGCCCTTCGTGCATTTGCCTGACATAGCCAAGTCAACCCAGGCTCGGTTGAGCTGCATCTTGTTGTTGGTGGTGGTCAGCATGAAGTTGTTTCAGACACCTTTTGCCAAGCTAATCATGGCTGCCGATGCTTTATCTATCAGATTGTTGAGCTCGACATCCATGCAGAGGTTGTTGGAGATGGTGGAGCAAGGGTATGTGAAATCCTCCACTATTTCAAAGGTGAAGTCAACAATGGAGATACTAGGCGTGCCACTTACATCTTGGCCAATTATGTTGATCTTCTTGATGTTGGTGGTTAAGCCGAACTCTCTTCATATATGCTCAAAGGAAATCTTAAATCACTGTAGTGCATCTTAAGAATGTAACATCAAAGCTGCATCATCCGTTAAGAGCACCACTGGTATGACAACCTGGCACACTTTGGTCTTCGCACGGAGGCGGACGAGTTTGAAGAGGCTGCCATCGCTTCTGTTGTGGAGGTGTACTCCAACCACTGACTGATGGAAAGTGTATGACAGCAGCAGAGAAAATAATATGTCAAAGAGCGCCGGGGAGAGTACGCGGCCTTTTCCCGGTCCCCTGTTGATTGGGAATGGTTCATAGGATGACCCGTCATAAAGGATAGTGTTCTGCATTTCATTGTATGCCTATCTCCTGAGGTAAAGTCCCTTCTTCCCGTCACTGCATTAGGAGGTGGTCCAAGTGGTGGGGCAGGAAAATCTTTTTTCCAGCCTTAATTATTTGATTTGGAATGCCATTTTTCTTTCTTGCAGCTTCCCCTTTGGCCAATGAGTCAATGGCTTTGATCGGTTCCTCCACTAAAGGTGTGTTTTCAAGCTCAGGGGCAGTAACTACGTTCTCATGTGAGTAGAGCTCCTCGTAACCTTTATCTCACATCTCCACCTGCTTGTTCTGGTCAGAGATGACAGTACCGGTTGTCGATTTTAGTGGAGCAATGTTGATTACGCTTGGACTGAAGGGCTTTTTCATTTCGTCAGACATGTCACAGATATTCCCACAGTAAAACGAGAGTTCGATACTCTGACAGACGTTCAGGCAGTGGTCGTTGGCGCAGAGTCAAGGGATTTATTTAGCATTTTTCATGCTCTTCCAAAGGATAGAGAGTATCTTCTCTGAACGTTTTCTCCTGTAGTCAAGGAGCGTTGTTCTCTTGGCCTTTCTGCTCTGGGTTCTGCCTCTTTCTCTCTTTCCAAAGATGTCCATGGTAGAGCTGTAGATAGTGTCACAAATGTGACTTCACCTTTCGTCGGCGATGGAGATGACAACGCGCTTGCACAGGTCGGAGAAGATTGTTCTAGCGGTGTTAATGCAGGGGAGTCATTTTTACCTTGTGCAGTAGATTCGTTTTGGCTGGAGACGTGCTTTGCTGAGAACTAGGAAGTGATCAGTGTCACAGCCAACCTGTGGTAGCTGCTTGTGTTAAAAACGCTTTTTAATTTGAGTCATTGAGTGATGACGAGGTCAGCTGGTGCCAGTGATGGGATGTAGGGTGCAACCAGGATACTCGGTGATTTGACTTGGTCAAGACGAACGTGTTTGTAATGGAAAGTTTATAGTAGGAGAGCAACTCGAGAACCCTCTGCCCATTCATGTTAAGCTGTCCAACACCAAAGTGGGCGATGTAGTTTAGCAAAAAATCTTGATCAGCCTCTTCTCGTGCATTTAAGTCGCCAAGTAGATACAGGTCCTCTGTAGCAGGGGTGACTCTGATGATACCGTCGAGCTCTTCGTTGTACTGGTCCTTGGCCTCTGCAGAAGAGCAGAGTCTGGAAGCGTATATATTCATGAAGTTTACTGAGCCAGAGGAAGTTGACAGGCAGAGAGACAAGAGACGGGGCGTGCCCCTTGACGGGAATTTTACCAACAACAGTAGAGGTTAACTCACTTCAAAGTTGCTTGGGTTCCTTTCCCTGCAAGAAGAAGTCTGAAAGTCTGGTTTTCTGCAGTGTGGCGATAGCAATTTCTAGCCCTCTAGGCTTGCAGCCGATGATGGCTGTTTTTCTGGTGTTATCAACCTACTGTAGGTAGTCAGAGAGCACAGGGCACATTGTCCTGACGTTCCAGCTTGCTAGTAGCGAGATAGATAATTTCCTTTGTCTTCTTTCTTTGCCTAGTAGAGGTTTTGTAGTCTGTTTGTCGGTTTTGCTTTAGCTCCAAGCACTAAATAGAGCAGGCATACTGCAGTGGGTCAGCACGTTACTGACTGGAGACTTCCCAGCTTGAGGTGGGAGATAGCTGACTAGTTGTATACGATGACTTCTCCCACCATCGGAGACAACCTGTGACACAGAGACCTATGCCAAATGGTACTGGGTGATAACTCGCAACTGCTGCTTTCCGTGTTGGTTCTATCACTGGGGACAGTGGCATTGGAGTGACCTCACAAGGGTTCAGGCCTAGGCAAAGTGCATGGAGATCCTGGGGTCCCTATTCGTTAGACCTTCTCTTAGCCTCGCTGATGTGGTCAAGAAAAAAGTCAAGCGATAACTTTGGCACCATCTTGGCTGCCGGAAAGAAGTTGGAATTGAGTTCCAGCCACCTTTAGAGTTCACCCCAGATTTTTTGTCTGGGTTTACTCCAGTAGCCGTTCCTTCTACGGAAGACATCTGGAAGGCAGCAGAGCCATAATCCAGTGGCTGGTGCATGAATGCTCGTAATGTGAGCATGCATGGACCCAAGGTCTTTGTGCTCCAGTGCTGTCTAGTACTCCTTAGCACCCCATATATTACATAGAGCCTTTCCTTGTCCTAGATGGATTGCCTGTCAAGGCTATCAAGTTGCTTTTACCTCGCTTTAAAAGCAGTGATAGTACTCTCCTGGACTGGCTGCCATCCAAGACTAACGAAACCTGTTTGCTTATCCAGTCATACCCTGAACACTCGGTAGCGCCAAAACTCTGTGGAAACAGGGGCACCAGCGGAAACATGTTGCTAGGGACACAATAATGTAGGGGTGGCCTAACTCTGGTCATGCGGCGATCACTACACTTGGAACGAAGAGGAGGTAAAATGGGCTAATTACTTTCCTCGAGTAAACTGGATGTCTGGCCAAGACCACACTACTCACTATTTCAACCGGTTCTATCAATGGTCTCAAGAATTCTAGAGAAGGTAGTGTATACGTTTCTCATAGAAGTCCTCAAAAAAGAGCACCTACTTAACGACAGACAATATCTATTTTGCAGCAACCGTTCAACGAAAATGACTGTGACGACTGTGTGACAGTATTCGTGGTCATATTGACTGCGTTAAACTTGGTGGAACTGTTTATTAAGATTTAATCAAATCCTCTGAAATAAATGGCCATAACCACACAAATGCGTATTTGGCACGGCAAAGAGACTGAAAACATTAGAAAAGGAGCTAGATATATCTTACGAGGGAACATTAGCCAATTTTGCTATTTAATATAAATACTTAAGCTTCAATGTAGACAGTACTCTGACAATTTCGCAGAACGTCGAGAACTGAGTGTAAATACTCGATTACGCCTTCTAAACCAATTGACATATTAAGTTACATCTACAGCTAGTTTTAAAACGTTATCCACCTAGGTAATATTCCTGATAACACACAGTTGCCCAGCAAATTCAACTTACACTGAAGATCAAATTACCAAGCTGCAGCTTTTGGACAAACTAGCTCAGCAGATTTTCTAAGACATAAAATTCCTAAAATGAAACGGCACTCAAACAAAATTGTATTGTCATGGTAACGAAATATCTGAACCAAGAATGTAACTGTAAAAAATTCAATTATTATTTTTTAATTTTTAATCACGTAAAAAATACCGGGAATAATATGCATCTTTTAAAACTACCTCCAGTAAAATTTAAAACAGAAAAACAGGGCTTCTTTTTCATTGGAATGGTTTTTTACAAATCACCCCCTCCATAAATCAAAGATGTTCGCTAAGATTTTTTTTCGTTTTATCTTTATCAGACCTTTTTCATTGCAATCCTGAAGTCTCTAACATTATACTTATTAGTTTTTATCTCACAGGACGAAAAGTAAGAGCAGTTGTATTGTATATATTGTACATAATGTTTATAACCCCTGCTGTTCTAATCCTGCATTAATACCTATTATTAAATAAATAACAAAAAACCATTGGTTGTCGTCAGGAAGGGTATCCGGCCACGAAATTCCTCACATTCCAAACAAATTCTTACGAAGGACACCTTTTGACACCCCAGTAACTGGGGAAAATGACGTTAAATGACGTTAAAATTTGTTTCTGCTCACTGTTGCTAATAACTTTAACCAGTTTTGGGTTTGTTTGCAACTTACTTATGGTTTGAAAGGTCTCGCTTACAATAACCACTCACATTGGAGGATTTTCTTGACTGCAAAATTGTTTGCTTACTTCAGGGCATCAAAAAGTTCATGCAAAATTTGACTTGCAGAAACAATTTTCGTTTGAATTTCAGCTGTCACTGCAAGGTCTGATGATCAACTTTCAACAAAGAAATCCAATGTGGTTTTGATATATTTGTAGTTTTCAGTACCCACTTTCACTGTTTACGAAATGGTCATTCTATCTGTGTTCCAATAAGTGGACTGTTGTCCCAGATCTCGATTGTTGTCCTAGATCTCGACTGTAAGGTGCATGTATATGACATGCACCTTACAGTCGAAAAAGAGTCGATTAATAGCTGGCATAGGTAGAAAAACTCTCTTGCGATGTCCACCCTTCCAAAGAGGTGAACTACAACAAGATGAAGCTGATGGTTAAAACTATGAATGTAAAATACGTCTCATTTATCTGCATCAAACATTCTTTTTTGGTCTCCAAAAGTGTTTGCCAGACACACCTGACACCCTCTCACAAAACTGTGCCAACAACAATCTCAAGTCTAAATCTTGCAACACCTCCATAATTGTGCCAAAAATGTATTTTCCACCAAACGTTTTAAAGTCATAAAGCCAGGGTAGCTTCTAGGTTGCCATTCTTTTCTTTTTTAACAAATCTGATAACCACAGAAAGGTGCTTAATTCCACTGACGTTTCTTGCTTTGTCACAAGTGATTCTGACTAGTCCAGTATTAGAAACTTTTATCTATTCAAGGATTTATACCCTTACTATTTGGAGCATCATGCTGATAATTTCTTTTTTCAAATTAAGGTGATGTGTACTTTGCATTTGCTGGTCCTATTTTGGTAATCTTTACAAACTTTTGGTCTATTACCAAAGTATACACCACCATATTCAAAATAAACCCAAATGCAAGCTGCCAGTCAACTCATATGTACCATTAAAAGAAAGTCCATTTGTTACTAGAAACATTATGATTCCAAATTGTCTCAAGAGACACTGCTACTGATTTCGTTCAATCTGTTCGAAGCATACAGACTTAATTTCCCTACTATTTACTTCAGATTTCTTATGGACTGTCTATCTGGCAACGGCTGCAATGGAGACCTTAGATCCACTATGTTTAGCAAAACCTTTACCACTATCAGAAGTGGTTTTCCAAGCTTTAAACTCAACATTCGTGAAACTTTCTGGATCTTTATCGTTTTTGATGAGATAGGACCGACAAACAAACAGAAATATATCTCTATTTTTTAATCCAATACTCTAGTCAAGTACCAGTTATCTTGAAATGAGTGGGCTTGCATCACAAAATCTTTTTGTGGCTTGCATCAGAATATTATTTTGAAGACGACCAGGGGATTTCTGTTGCAATAGCCTGTGTAAATGGCAATTATGTTGAATTATTTGAAGATTCATTCTCTCTCATAACGAATGCTTCCATATTCAAACCGGAAACCGTATTTCAACTAGTCCTAAAGAGGGATTTTGACACCATGCTGTCACCTCCCAATCTTAATTCAATTCAAAAATACCAGAAGCTTAACTCCAAAGAGAAGACTGAAATTTACAACACGCTACTATATTGCCCCACTCATACAAGAATATCGTGAAAAAACAGAAAATAATTTACAACGCTCGACTAGCTATTAAAAGCGAAAGTCATTAAATCAATGTTTAAAAAAATTGCAAGATAATCAAGAAAAGATTCAAAGGACATTTCTGAAACAAAAAGAATGTTGACATAGAAAACGAAAAGGAGGCTGAGCAATGGCACAACTAACACCTTGACTGTATAACATTGATATACGTCATGTGACATGGCTAACTCGGTGCAAGTCTTCTCTCTTGCTTACATATTTTTATATTGCAACTGTGGAGCTGGTTAGTTCCTTGAGAGGGAAAACAGTGCTAAGCTACGTGAGAAAACCTCACAGCTAGTAGGTAACCAGATTTACTGAGGAGTGCACGGCAAGCCCAAAATTATAAAAATTTGTTTTCCGGTACCCTCTAAAACCTCCATTTTCCCTTCAGCTCTGAGCATATTATACGAACAAAAATTTGTTTGAACAATGAGGCTAAGAATCCTCGAAACACCCCAAGCCTTAATGTTTCATGGCTCAACCAAAATTTCGAATGCACATTTTGTTTTTCTTGAAAATATTTTTTGGGGAAAAGCTAAATTTTGCAGCGCTAAGCCCCTTAATACTCCCCGGTACATAAGAGCCCGACCAAAAGGCTCAATGTATTTCAACTATATTAAGATATATATGTATATATATGTGTGTGTGTGTTTGTATGTGTGTATGCGTGTGCTCTTGGATGTGTCCATGCTCAACAATGTCTCATAGTATTGCCTTAGTGATAATTGATGGGCTGTGGAATCCAGACGACAATGATAAGCAGCTTGGCACAAAATAAATGCCGCAAAATTGGACTGTATATGCTTTTTTACTTCCCAAAATGTTTTCTCTCTTCTGCCTACTATGCTTGGAGAGTTTGACTTCATTTAAACATTTTTCACTTTTTTATTTGTACATTTGCCATGTGTCATTTGTACTCATTTTCCTAGTGTGCTGATTAATTCGACGGAAGCCTTTCAAAGTGTACAGAATACCGGCAAATTCATAAATACCATCTTATGTTTCCAGTACCCTAGAGTTGATTTTAGAATTAAATTTCGTGTTAAAAAAGTAGCCAAAAATATGCTCTCCCAACATTTTTTACCACCCGGGACAACAGGTTTTGGATTCAAGGCCACAACTATACAACCATCGTCTTGATCATGAGACTGTCTTACGAAATATCAGACGGAGTGCCGAAGGAATTCAAGAACAATTATAATTTCTTCGTCTTCTTGAGTATGTAGAGAATTACAAGTGCCTTTATTTAAAAAAAAAGAGTGAAAACAGGAAGTTGCTGTATTCAAGGGCAACATATATATAGTCCAACATTTACACTGAGATCACTAACGCTGAGGTTTCAATAAAAGATTATTTTTGCAATATTCAACGAAGCTATGGGTGTACAAAGTAAGTCTTTTGGTTTGGAGGTATAGAGTGGATGTGTAGACATTTTAAAATCAAATAGGGAAAAGACAATATTGGGAGGAAAAACGAGACTGAAAAAACGACGATTTGCCAGCAAAATGAATTTCATTGCCTCCCTAATATAATTTAGAGAAAATATTTAAAGAGGAGTTTATGTTTATTAAAAAATTATAATATTTGTAGCTTTCTAGCAGTAATGTATTCACATTTTTTTTATTATAGCATGGAATGGAAGTGTATAAAAAGAAAATAGAGAAATATCAAAGCAGGGTATTTTGGTTTAATCATAGACAAAACCATATTATTTTTTGCGACTGGAGTTCTGCTCAAGATTTCTTTGACACTGAAAAGGTAATTTTGTTTATTAATGTATCAATATGATCTATTGTACCATACGTAATCTTTTGCTACGTCATTAAATTATTAGTAGTCTTCCTCTTTTCATTCTTTCATCTAATTTGCTTATCCTGGCATAATTTATTACCAAGGTCAGAAAATTTGAAATAAAATTCTCTTTTGCAACATTCGTAGGGGATTTATAGATAAATAAATAAATATAAATAAATATACATTTAGTTTCCTTACTTTATACATTTATACAACTATTAAATGATAGTACATATTTGACATTTATGCTATTCTAAGCACTTGTTTATATATATATATATATTATATATATATAATTAGCATATTTTATGTTTTTAGCATATTTTAGTTAAAATTAATTTGCTGAAAGCAATGTCAACAAATATTTCCATGCTGGAGACTTCGCAATAGCATACAAATGCCAAAAATGAATGGTGAATGTAAATTGAATTCACAAAAAAAACTTAATGGTAGTCTGGCCTCAAAATTTTATAAACTTGGAATCAAAATTGAAACAGAGTGTGCGTATGCGTAACAGTTTCCTCTTCCTTCTGTCTATCGAAGAACAAGATTTCTGATAATCAGAATAATAATAATAATCAATATAATGTATCATTTTATGAAACTCGTAATATTAGATTGAAACCGGAATTTTGCTGCACACACAAAATCCATAAGATATAATATGTCTTCAATAAGATTACAGGAATACACTGGTAAACAAATAATAACATTCTTTTGATTTCTACAATAGAGAAAAACTGTGCTGTCTTGTGTACATATCTTTTCTGAGAGTCATCTCAATTAATGATAAAACAAGACTTTTGCTTTATTTCATTTAAATTATGGCAATTTAAACTTTCATGTTACCTGCTATTTTTTGAATTAACCTACCTCTACCCTGGTACACTATGATAAAATTTTTATAATTGATAAAAATCTTTTCAGCCAAGATCTGTTAAAGCTCGCGTTTCAGTTACTACAGCCCTGCTCTTTGTAGTCCCAAATAATTTTCTCTTTGTGCCAAGGTACCGAGCATAGGGCATGGTCTGTAATGATAACTGATTAATAAAGTACAAGCAGAGCGGCAATCCTAGACGCTGGTTAACAAATGCTGTGGTAGAATAAAGACGGCAGTAAACAAGGGATGGATCACTCACATTGGACTGTCATTTCTCAACTATCAGTGAAAAGGTATCTTTGAGGCTGAGACCATTGAAAAGAATGGGACCATTTTAAACTAAAACTGGAGCATTTAGAATTTATCAAGCCTTTATAATCCCATTGTTAACATATTTTTCACTAACTTTGACCATGGAAAAAGCAGAGACGAAGAAACATCAAAATTGGAACAATGTACTAATAAAATAAAATTTTAAAAAGCTTGTCTTTTGGCTATATCCCGTTAGGGGTCACCTCAGCTGATCAACCACCTNTAGGGGTTAAATTTGGCAAACATGGACACACAACTAGATCACTGTACGCTCGTACCAACAACTAAATCTCCTGGCTTTAGCTCTGAATGTATATCTGTCTCAAGAAATAACCAACTAGCTGAGCACTCCCTTGGGAATTTGTACAAAGGATTGATGCTGGCATGTGTGACAAAGGTGACTTTGGTAATCAAGAAGACAAAAATGATATACTTAAGCATCACAAATTTTAAAAGATTCTAAAGACGGTGTTGGCCTGGAAAGCAGAGCGGCAATCCTAGACGCTGGTTAACAAATGCTGTGGTAGAATAAAGACGGCAGTAAACAAGGGATGGATCACTCACATTGGACTGTCATTTCTCAACTATCAGTGAAAAGGTATCTTTGAGGCTGAGACCATTGAAAAGAATGGGACCATTTTAAACTAAAACTGGAGCATTTAGAATTTATCAAGCCTTTATAATCCCATTGTTAACATATTTTTCACTAACTTTGACCATGGAAAAAGCAGAGACGAAGAAACATCAAAATTGGAACAATGTACTAATAAAATAAAATTTTAAAAAGCTTGTCTTTTGGCTATATCCCGTTAGGGGTCACCTCAGCTGATCAACCACCTCCAGCCTGTTCTGTTCGTCACACCAGCATCCCTCGCATCAAAAGCAACCAAAAGCCTTCATATCTCTTTCAATCACGTCCTCCCACCTTTTCCTCGACCTCCCTCATCGCCTGCCACCGGGGACTTCATAACTCAGTACCCTCCTTCCTACATAATCTGCATCTCGCTTTGCTATGTGCCCATACCAGCGAAGTCTTGACTTCCTCATCTTGTCTCTAAGTCTCCTAATATGGGATGTTTCTCTCGTATGTGGTCGTTGGGAATTATTATTATTATTATTATTATTATTATTATTATTCAACTAGAAATAATAAAAAACTGCTAAAATTACCATAAGTGAAACTTAAATCGAAAAAAAAATATCGTTTTTTAACAATGCCACAAAGAAATACAACACTCTAACAAAACGAAATCGGAGGCGAAGAAAATATGCAACAATTTGTAAGTTTTACATAATTTATGACATGATTATATGTTAATTGATTTTAGTGTAGCCTATATTAAGTGTCTAAAACTAACTGTTACTCGATCAAGTATGAGAGCCAATTAACTGTTTTCATATGAAGTTATATAGGTCCAGCTTTCTATGCTCTAATGTATCATGGAAACTAGCATTAAAATGTCAAAGGTTTTTACTTGGTGCTTTTCTGTAAAGAAAATACTAGTACCAGTTTATGTCTTTATTAATTAATGCAAGTGAATAAAACAGTTTGGAATTTTTTGCATCTGCACCCTGTTGTGGGTTTTCTACTGGAACACCTAAGACCTAAGGAAATTTGACCCCTCCTTGTTTGTTTTGAAGAGATTTAAAAGAATGTGTTTTTTCTCTTGTTTTGCTATTGTTGTTGTTTTGTTGTTTGAGATTAAAACCAGTTCCATCTATCGTTGGGCCACAACAGATCAATAATATTTCAAATAAAGAAGAAGCACAGATTTCACCATAGGAAGGACCAAGTAAAATATAATAATACTTCCATGCGAAACTCTTCAGTAGTATTGAGACTGGTGACCACTTATTGACAGCTAAGAAAACGCATTTAAGATTTATACTTTCCCATACTCAATGATCTTGTGATCTAGCAAGGTGGTGCAGTTAAAGATAAACTTACTATAAATAGTTCTACAACGAGGGCTGGGTGCATCTCTTTACTTAAAAAGAGAGTAGCATGTTAGTAATTCACTCATTTTGAGAGATATATTCAAGAAGTTACAATTTGCCGCATATTTTGTTGTAAATTTAAGCAGTCTTATATCATTAGAGTAAACTAATTCTTGCTTTCCTCGTGGCAATGCTCTATTGAGACTAAAGAAAGGATTTTACTTTTTAAGGTTTACTAATGTTGCAGTATACAAAGATTTCAAAATACAAGGGCAGCTTAGCTTGTTAATTGGTTATTAGACCTATGTTAAAAATCTCATATTCTGTCAGGTGTTCTGAAGAATCGCAGTAGACAGGTTTATTTTCACATGTAATGCACTTGTTCTTTAAACTTCATGTCATACCTAAGCGCAAAGGTTCTAGCTTTATAGTCTTAGTGCAAAAACATACAAAATTTGCTGTGCCGGTTATAAACATACACATTATCAGTCAGTTTTTAAAGAATTCTACAAAACAATTCATCACTTTTGAGATGGCATAAATAGTATAACATACTTTCAGTAGAATATGTATTTACACAGCCTGAGAGTTGGCTGATAAAGAGCTATAAAAAACGAGTCTTTTTAGAGGGTATCAGTAAAACAACATATGGAAACAATTTGAAAGAGTATAGACTTAGCTGGACAGTATGTTGCTAACTATTATTGTGTAATGCACACACAAAATAAAAATAAATACGAAAAAGGTAAAATCATACCACCTTAAGACTGCATCCAAAAAAGCAGCAAATTATGTAGCAGTTGTCAAATGCATTGTTAATTCTATTAGCCTTCTCCAACCTGCTCTAATACAGAAAGATAAACTACTTCCATTTCTCTCTTGCAACGAAGAGCACCTCTACTTACTGCATGGAGTTCATTGTATAGTTGGACATGAGTATATTTCTTTGCTTTGTGTTGGTAATCTCATCTGCTTTATTAAAAACATTTTTCTTGACAGATGACATGATCATGATACAACAAATGCTCTATTAATTCCAGTTGCCTAACCTGTAGTTGCAAACTTACAGAGATTAGAGGACGAATACTTGGTTTTATAGGGAGATAAAACAACACTTGCTGCGTATATCTATCTATCCATTTATTCCCCTCTTTCCAGAAAACAAAACCTCGATCCTCTCCCATCCTCTCCCATCCTCTCCCATCCTCTCCCTCCTTCTCCTCTTTCTTTTTCTTCCTCCTTTTTCATTCTCCATTACTAAGAAGGGCAGCTGAAATCCTACATATATGTTTGAGTAGGCAGCCAAGGAGCCACACTAAGTTCTGCAGATACTATTATCCATCTGGTTATCCCTCCTCCTATCAAAGCAATTATTTTATTATTTACCTCCTTAATACCACTGATTATCCTAAAATGTATTTTTACAAGTTCATATAGCATTAAAATTCAAGATAAATGATCAAGGGAAAGAAACGTTCCACTCAACAACATCCATGCAATTCATGCATCACACCATAAGTGGGATAAGATTTGGGTACACATTTGACTTCCATAAGTTAACTCGGTTATAAAGCTGCAACTTTTAACGCCAAAATAAGTAACGCAAGAGAGCAATCAATATAAAAATTTGAGTTTCCAAAAAAAAGAACGAGACAAAATTGAAACAAAATATGAATTAAATATTGACAACTTTTATAAGAAAAATAGAAATTGGTAGGTAAAACTAGGCCTTCTTGTTTGGGAAAAATCATCTTGTGCCATTATAATGTAATTTTTATCAACATCAAACTCAATAAAGGTGATCATGTCCAATCGTATTTATTATGTATATGAGTTTAAATATACCAATATGCCTGTACCTTTATAAGAACAAATCACTCCTTGTATATTTCTAAGGTATGGAAAGAAGGAGAGATACTTACAAGACAATTTAATATTCCTGCTTTTGATGGATATGTTCCTGTAGGATTATCCAACGGAGTTTTCCATTCAACAAAGAAAGAATTTCTCTTGGCTTATTTTAACTTAGTAGAAAAAGAATATTTGCTTCCTGCTACTTTGTCACTAGTACCAGCACACCTGAAGACATGGAACAAAATAGAAGGTTTGTTTTCAGTAACATTATTTACACCTCTTGAACATGTCTTTATTTTTGAATTAAATTAAATAAGTTAATTCCAGAATTTGTTTCAAATCTTTTAAAGCTTTTTTTAGAATACATTAAATGTACTATGTTCTCCATTGTACAAATAGGGTCAACTCAATTTATTTGTTAGTTTTTTAGATAAGTCGAAAATTTGGATAATTGGGAATGGGATCTTCATCTTAAACTGAGCTCTATGATTAATAATTTTACGCCTTTAAGTACATTTGTGTGGGTTTGAAACCAAAATTGTAGCAATAATGTGAATACCATTAGCAAAACTGATTTATATCAAGTTCGGTAAAATTTAGATTAAGAATTTACAATATTAAGCTGTTAAATATTTATAAATACAATCATCATACTTCAGAGATTTTGGATGAATAAGCAACACAGTTCATTTTAGACAATATTTATTTTCAGATGAAGAAATATTTGGAGTCAGAGTTTATCTAGTGAAAGGCGGCAAAGATCGTTAGACTTTACCTAAATTTCGGCAAAGCAGACATTAATGAGGATGAAAGTGTCTATCTAACACAATATTTTAATATTCAGATAATCAAGAATTGGATAGCCGAGGTAACTATAATCGAGGATACGGTATATTGGACATATCTATTTTCAGATTTCAAAAGTATTATGCATTTCAAAAAAATATTTGGAAAATCCATTTACTCAAATATGGAACTTCGGAGGGAAATTGGTACTGACGAAAGAGTTTTTTTGACTTAAAATTACATTTTGTGATTTCTCCTAAACTAAATAAATTACAAGACTCAAATCACAATAAATTAAAACCCAGATATTCTTCCTAAATTTTGGACACCAATTGCATAGAAGCAAAAATAAATAAAGCTGTGTGATATTTATGCTATTCTTTAAAATAGAAAATGTGATACCTGCCGTTACATTTAGTACGTTCTACGTTGCTATTCGGTCACGTTCATTAGATCTACGAGGCTTAGGAATTGATAAATGTGTAATGAAACAAACCACAGTAAAGTAAGTTATATTCAACCCGGTTTTGTTTAGGTTTCTTTTTTGAAATCCAAATGTTCAGTGGGAAGAAAATTACTGTGCGATATCTTGCTATACTTTGTAATGTAATCCTCAACTGCTTTGCGTCGGAACGACAAAGATTAAGCGAGTCCTGTTTTAAGATTCTAAGGGGTAGTGCGGTAGTTGGGCAATTCGGATAGCAACGTCGGAAAATTTTTTCGCCCTTGTAGTATCTATGAATCCAAAGCTACGCCATTCCTAATGACTTCATAACACGATATTTGTCCTGGGTGTCCCCGATTCCATTACAATATTGGCATTTTCCATAGCATCTTCCGGGATATGGCGTAGAACTGACACAAACGCTCAGCTAATAAAAGCGGCAGTCTAGTTAAATAGCCATTCGAAAAAAACTTTTAGTATCTGAAACAAATGTTTGATATCTCATACGGAAGCTGCTGGGATTTCTTCCTGTCTTCTTTATTGGTCACAGTCATACCCCTTGATGTCCAAGATCTTGCGTATTCACCTGGACAAAAAAATGTCAAATTTCCTTTCATGGGCTTTTTTCGTTAGCTCCCAAGTTTCACTCCCATCGAAAAGCGTGGGCAGTACATTGCAATTGTATAACCTCAGTTTTAGCATCAGGAATAATTTCGTGCTCCTCTATGTTTTGTTTAACTTGTTAACGGTGTCTACTGATTTTCGCATTAAGTGTTTTGGTTCATGACCTAGTTTTCAGGTGCTGCTGATAGAAGTAAGTACAGTTTTTTACCTTCTCAATTTTCTACTGGTCGGTGAAGACATCTGTTGGCATTGGGTGATTCTCAAGCTTCAAGCAGCATGTCTTCCACTTTCTCTGCGCTGAGAATCAGTCAAGTGTGCCAGCAAAACTGCTGATCTCTTCCTCTAGACCTTGAAGATCGAAATTGTTGTTTGCCAGTGACACAATATCATCAGCTATGTCCAAATCCATAAATTTGTTTCCCTTTTTCCACTGGCTCCCTCTATCTTGCATTGCATGCTTTAAAGTCCATTCAATAGCAACAGTAAAAAAGGACAAATGGGGGGCGAATATATCCTTGTCTGACTCCTCTGAAGACCTAAAACCAGTCAAGTGGCTATATTCTTTCCCGATGCCGCACTTTGTATTGTTTTTTTTCTATGGTTAGTACAAATTTCTCTGGTATGCCAAAAAAAGTTATGATGTTCCAAATCAATGCCCTGTGTTCCAAGGCTTCAGAGATGTCTATAAAACTGGTAGGATGTGGAACCTGGCGCTCCCCACACTTTTCCACAATCTGTCTCAGTGAAAAGATCTGGTCTGCACAGGATCGATAGGGGAAGAAGCCTGCCAGTTCTTCTCGTTACTCGTTGTCCGCAATGCTGCGCAGGTGGTTGAGAATGATCTGGCAGCTGACTTTCCCTGGAATTGACAAAAGAGTGAAGCCCCGCTAGTTGTCACATCCTAAAGGGGTTCACGTCTTAAAAATCTAGCCAACTTTGCCATTCCTTTAATCTTCAGGCGTATTACCAGAGATTCAGATCTGGCTGCAGAGTGCACATCTGAGCGATATCACAGTCTCTTCCATCTTTAAGCCGCCGTTTTGCCGACACACACGGGGTTCCTGTTGTTTGTTAGTGTCTTGATCCTTTCATTGATCGCCAGCCAGGCGTTCTTCATTAGGAGCCAATTGTAATATGATCAATGTGGGTCAGTTTTTGTAATCATTGGAAGTACAGTTGACCTTGTGTGTGACTGTCTCTGTGCTTCAACAGCATCGATCCAACCATTTATTGCTCAAGCCGTAGAGCTGCACAAAACGGTCGCTATTATCTGTCCACTTGCCATAGCTGTGAGGAACAAGTTTGTTGCCGAAGCCTAACCAATCTTTCTCAATTACTCAAGACTCCCATATCAATAAAATGTTACGGCGTGGTTCTTTCTGCACTAAGTCCTGAAGGTGCTAGTAAAAGGTCTTTTTGTCATCAATATTGTGGTTGTTGAGTCAGCCATAGCACTGGACAAGGATGACTTTGACTGATTTCATTTAAAATAAACTTCTCACGTACATCTACATTTTTAAAGGTAACTAAAAAAACTTGATTAGTCCTGCTTCCATATTGGTTGGACCTTACGAGGTGTTCTGGATGCCCCAGACGAATTAAACATTCTTTACTCAAAGTGAGACATAGTTCATTCTCCTACAGTAGATCATTCATTCTTTTATTATAACATTCTTCAATAGTCAAAGCAATATAACATTGAATTATTCTTAATGAATGCACTTCAATTTTGTGATCATGAAGGTGTTGANTTAATTTGAATAAGTCTGGTAAACCATCCACATACAAAACCTTGCAGAATACAAAAGAATTGCTGCAAAGCACGTGAGCTTTCCATCTTTTGAAACCGAAGAAGTGGGTTTATATTTAAAAGCATCGATGGAAAAGTGGGGAAATCTACTCAGTGTTTTTGGGTCATAATGAAACATTTTCAAGATATACATCTTTCTCGAGAGTAATATTACGTCTAACATATTCTATATACCTGTCAATATGAAAGTCATAATTCAACTTCAGTTCATAGTTTTCTGTTGCCGTTTGCTCTTTTAGCTGTACCACGTCTCATTAATACTAAGGCAATTTCATTTCAGATCGAAGTGCATTTTTGTGAGTTCACTTCTAAACTTTCTTTTTGTTACTTTTTTCATAAATATTCACATTTATCATTAAATATGTAACATACAATTACATTTCACTTCTTTTTTCAGGCATTGTCAGTACAAAAAATATAGAGGAAAATGTACAACAACTCGTAAATGATTTGATTTCGATTATGTTTTTTGGGACATGGTTGGACAAGGAAGCTCTGGAAACATGGAGAACAGCATTATTTAACAAAAACAGGTAATGCAAAATGTCAAACTTTTCCATATTTATATTGTACAAATTATATGCCGAATTGAAAAACAGAAACACTGTTTGCTAAAGAATATACTTAAGATTTCTTGCCAGGATTAAACTTAATAGCCTTTGACATAAGAGGAATAAGATATATTGAAGTGCTGTTAACCTTTCTAGCAGTATCTTGGTTGAAAAGGTATTCTATGTAAAAGCCACCTTTAACAATACCCATTCATTTCGATATGTTTTATAATGAAAAAACATTGAAATTTTTATATCATAGGAAATAATGCAAAAATGAACTCTACATTGACAAAAGACATTGGCGGCAATATGGCGTATCCACGATATTCATCTTTAAAAAAAATTTAAATAAAACTCCGTTTCATAATTAATTTTGAAAGGTATGATTGTTGTCTAATTAGGTGATGCACTATATTTGTTTGCAATTTACGTTAGAGGTTTTGTTAATGAGTTCTCCATCCGCTGTTAATCTTGTGAACATGACAGCTAAACAAGATTCTCCCCTAATACGAACAGTAGTTACCTCGCGGTTATATAATGTATTATCATTATTTTCTGTTCTTTTCATTAAAACAACAAAATCAATACCTAAAAGTAATCAGTTTTCATCTTGAATTAATAACATTTGGATCAACATCCAGCTTGACTTAACAAAGACTGGTCTTGCAAAACAGAGGCCTGTTATATTCAGGTATAACTCTCAATAGCTTTGGTGTGAAACTCTGTCGCACCCAAGTTCTCTCTTTCATCTTCTGTAATGTCTAATGCTTTTCTGTTCTCACCATTAAAATGAAACAAATGAGGAGTTAAAATTAGTCTTTCTTCATCTTGAATACCTCAAGTTGTTCATATTTCAACTGATTGTGTACGATGTCAGCAACAGATTGTATGATTGGATTAATGAGTACTCGATCCACTGTTAATTTCTTTCTGTTGTTTACATGACAGCTACTCAAGATTCTTCTGTAATACAAAAAAGTAGTAATCTCACAATCATATGGTGTATTATTATTATTTCCTGTTCTTTTCATTAAAACAACAAAATCAGTACCTAAAAGTAATCAGTTTTCATCTTGAATAAATAACATTTGGATCAACATCCAGCTTGACTAAAGAAAGACCGGTCTTGCAAAACAGAGGCCTGTCATATTTAGGTATAACTCTCAATAGCTTTGGTATGAAATTGTGTCACACCCAAACTATCTGCTTCACCTTCTGTAATGTCTATTGCTTTTCTGTTCTCTCCATTAAAACTAAAACAATGAGGAGTTAAAATTAGTCATTCTTCATCTTTTCTAACGTCTGTTGCTTTTCTGTTCTGTCTGAGGGGTTAAAATAAGGCATTTTTCGTCTTCAATACCTCACGTTGTTCATTTTTGAACTGAGTTAGTGTACAATCTTAGCAATAGATTGTGTGATTGGCTTTGGGGTTACGATTTTTTTCGTTCAGGTTTGACCAAGAAAATCCTTAAGTCATGAACAAAGCCTGAATGTAAACGAAATGGAAGACTGAAAACAGAAATAAAATATCAAGTAAAACTAGCTATTCCTGTCCAATTTTTTCTTTAGGATTCGTGGAGGTGACATCATCATCATGTACGGAAGGCTCATGTTTGAGGCGCCGTGGCTTCTTTCGTCATGGCTCGCCATTTGGCCCGGTCCTGAGCTGCTCGGTATGCTTGTACTATGGAAAGTCCGGATTCTTCTCTTACATTGTCCGCATACCTTGTTCTTGGCCTTTCCCTTTTTCTTGTTCTATCAACCATACCAAAGATCAGTTCTTTTTCCAGGGTGTCACTTCTTAGTATGTGACCTAAGTATGAAAGTCTTCGGCTCACTGTGGTTGGGAGCAGTCGCTTGTGACACTGTATTCTGCGCAAGACTTCCTCGTTTGTTACTCGTTCAGTCCAGCTTATCCTTAACGCTCTTCGATAGCCCCACATCTCAAAGCTGCGGAGTCGCTTCCTGTCACTCTTCTTGAGAATCCACGACTCACAACCAAAGGTTGCAATAGGAAAGACCAGTGCGTTTAGTAACCTGACTTTCGTTTTCCTACATACTGATCTATTTTTCCATACTGTTGTGAGTGCTGATGTTGCGTTTTTGGCGACAGCAATCCGCTTCTTAACTTCAGGTGAATCGTTACAGTCATTAGTAATGAGGACTCCTAGGGAGGTGACAACAAGGAGGAAAAGCATTATTTTCTTTGTTATTCTGGCCGTTATGAGAGATATTTCAACGTTGATGCAACAGTATTGGGGGTTTTATTCAGAATAAGATTAGTTAAAATGGGGTCTGCTTTTTGACGGTATTCATCTTTATTAAACCTGTTTTATTCCAAAACAAATTTGACCGTACTATCTAGAAATGGTATCATTTCATACAAAAACCATCAATTACAGAAAGTGTATAAAAAATCTGGTTAATATTCAGCTTGGCTGAAACAGAAGCCTATATTTAGGTTGAATTTTAATGATTTGGTGTTTTGATGGAGGGCACTAAAGCCTGTCATTATTTAATGTTTAAAATACTTTCCAAGGCTCATTTAAAATGGTAATGCTTGTGTTTCATCCAA
>RDPX01000035.1:2580457-2606071 GCA_003991215.1 Morbakka virulenta
AGAACCGTACAGTTGAATTTTCATGACAATATAAAATCGAACAGCATTTATCCGAACACCGTTTATCCGAAATTCGGTTTATCCGAACTTATTTGCACGGTCCGAGAATTTCAAAAGAAATCTGTTTCATGTAGTTTCCAATTGAAGTCACTGCCTCAAAGTACTGACAAACCAACAATGATGAATAAAAGCTTTGCGTAGGGCTCAATAACATCAATACATTTGTATAAAAATATCCGTCAATGTTTTTGTTTGATTTCCTTCCGTGACCACTTATATAAACGATCATTTACCTGAACAAATTTCGAACCGCCCACTGTGTTCGGATAAACGGCGTTCGACTGTATTTTTTTAAATCACAAAGCTGATATTAGCTGAAGGGATACGTCTTGTATGAAGAAGCACTGTATTGAAGTCATTAAGATGTAGTGGGAATGAAGGCTTCCGATGATTTTCTTTTCTTAGGTTTAGAGGAAAACAAGATGTATTTGGCATGCTTGGATGTGAAACATCGCACTGGTTCCGATTGATAATCCATATATATGGAAACCTGATGTAATTAAAACAATTTCCATGATAAAGTTACTAAACTACAATTGTCACTCCTATGAGTTTCTATAAGCCTGATGTTAAATCATTTAGCCACTTGATTGAATCATCATCAACCTTTGTCAAGGTATTGGCTTCCATTTCTTTAGTCCAAGATAGAACAAGAGAAAATCGTAAAAATTGTCCTTTTTCTGCACTATCAAATGTGCTTGAACCAGACAAAAAAGAAGTTTATTAATTAAACCTCGTTTTTCTATATAAAATAATTTGACATTTTTTGTCTTTTTTCAACAAAAGACTTAAAAAGAAATAAAATACCTTGCTTATACAAAGCTATACTCTACTTTACTGTACCTATAACAGTAAATAATATAGCTGTATCCACTTGTACTTTATTTCAACTTTAGGTTTAAGTCGATTTGACATGTGTTGGTCCAATACAATTTCAATTTGTCTGTTGTCGGGGACTTTTTTCCTCGGGTTCCTAATCTATTTTAGATGCTAAAATGAAAGTGTCCTTAAAAATAGGCACGTTATTATTATATGCAAATAATTTTAAATATTATATTTAATAATCCGGACATTAAATTGGTATTATAATCTTAAATGAATGAGTCGTGGTATCATCACAGAAGCTTAAAAAGTAAACTCTAATTGATCTTTTAGCTAGATTTCTTTTTTTCCGTATTTTTCTTAAGTTCTTAATGTTCCTTTCAGAGGAGACTTCGTGACAGAATCAAATTCTTCGTGTTACCTTGTGAAAAAGCGCGAACTTGTCGCCTGCAACATTCACCAGGCTCAAAGGGATCCAAAGTTGTTTTCATGCCCTCACCAATTTGATTCACAGAGATTTATTGAAAAGGTAAGTACTTACCTTCCAAAATATTAAATTAAGAGCCCACTTTATCACAAAAAAATGAAGGAAACGAAACAGCTATCCTTGTACGGTTTTGGTTAATACTTTTAGGCGTTAATATCTGTCCAGGGTACTTCATTCCACATAATTTTATACCTGCTTTCTTATAAAGGTCAACAAGCTGTTTTATTCTTATCTTATCCTTATCATATAATTTATCTGTCTTTTAACAATGATATTCCAACTTACATAAAATCTTAAAATTACTCCAGTCATGGATCAATCTTCTCCCTTTGACGTCCTTTTGGAGCATGCATTCTGGGTTTCTATGTCTTCAATGATATTCTATTCCGTCGGATAATTTTTGTGTCTAATAAACTAGTAGAGGCCATGCCAGGGAGTGTTTATGGTATCTCCGATGGCACCGAGTCAATTAAGACGGATGATGCTGTGCAATGTAAAAAAAATTCAAGTAGATTTTTTTCATAGTTGTTTTCATCGGTTTATCACAATTTCACTTTCATTTCATTAAAACAAAACCTGTTGTGAGATTGTATTTCTTATTTCCTGACAAACAGCTCCAGGATAGTTAGGAGCTAAACTTAGAAAGTTGTGCACTTTGTGGGACCAGCATGAGACTTATCTCAGTGATCGATCATGACTCAGAGATAAAAAAGTCCGAAGAGAATCAACCTCAGAACAGCCCAAGACCTTTATATTGATAACGCCACCAAGATATAAACGAGCAAATTTAAAAAAACCTAGATCAGTATGCATCAGTGTAAAGCACTTGTTGTGCTGATCAAACATTGCTTTAAAAACATGTGTCGAAATTGTAGGAGCGCCTTTGTGTGTGTGTGTGTGTGTGTGTGTGTGTGTGGTGGGGTGTGTGTGTCATATTTCATGACAAGGGGGCAACAATTGAAAAGTATTTAATTTGTCTAAAACATTTTTCTTTAGTATATCAATCATCCCTAAAAAATTTGGATCTCTCAGTAATGTAAAAAGAAAAAATTCCAATGCATAGAAACATAAATTTTCTTTTCTAAAGCGTACCCCTGGAAGTTTTAGAAAGCCGTTTGCTCAAAAGATGTCATGTACATTGTTGAAAAATATTATTTTGTAAACATTGTTTCATGAATGAAACTGTACTTTCAAGCGTGTCACGATTTTGTTTTCTTTCGTTTCGCCATGGCTTAGGGAAATTTTAAACTAGTCCAAGATATTAAGGCTTGTTTGGACTCTGTTAAAGACAACCTTGTGAAAGAGTAGCTGGACATAAAATGAACAGAATGTTTTATCTGTCAAGAAAACTCAAAGAAAAGACATTTTCCCTGGTGTCAATAATCACAATTTTAACTTACAAGAACAGTACTCAAAGACCGTAAAAGAAATAAGGCGTTTTGAAGGCGTTGATAAATTTCTTTCGATTGGAAGGCATATTGCATATTAAAAATCTGGAATACAAGTGTGTTAGCAACAAACCCGTGTCCCATAAGAGACGCCAATCTCAATATGATGATCTCCACTATGAAAGAGCTATCAAAAGATCAAAGTAGTTCCTGGGCTACCGAAAATAACCTGGAACTTCGGTGGAGCAATACGAGCCCATGGGGGACTCAGGGGTAGAAACCCCAGCAAACCGATTCGACTACCAGCCCGATAAGGGTAAGCTGGGTGCATGCATCACACCCATGTGTGTGCGATATTGATGTACATAAAAAAAAACCCCAGCACATGACCTTGCAGTTGGGGCCTGTTTAGGTTTCCCAGTTTAGGTGACCCATTCTGCTTAAAACGGTCTCCGTAGCGAGGCTTCACCCAAGACCTTAGGACTAAGTAACAAAGTAAGAACTCGGTACTCAGCCCTTCAGAACAAGAGATCCATGCTCACGACACCTAGATATGATGCTCCCCCACTACTCCCGCCCGTTAAACAGAAATGCATGATGTGTCAGCCCTTTTGGGACATGCACAACCGGTTAAGGTCAGGCAACTGACTGGCAAGTATTATTATTATTATTATTATTATTATTATTATTACTATTTATTTAGTCAGGTTAACTATTTCAGAAATATACAATTTCTGTTATCAACATAGGACCTGAAGTAAGAAACTTTATATTCTTTATATCTTTTATAGTTTGGTCCGGTGTGGGTCGTTACGCAAAACTCTGGAATTCAAATCAAATGAGTGGGGCTTGATCATGAAAAAATAAACTTTCTTTCCGATCTCAATGACGATAGTAGAACCTGCCAAGTCATGTTGGGAGTTAATAAAATGTAATTGAAGAGGTCCCTGTACCACACAATGCAAAAGCAAAATACATCATTTAAAATGTATCGAACTGTGCAAATGTTGTAGAATGTGAAATACTTTACAACAACAAATATTTCCCCCATTGTCAGCCTGACCAGGAAAAAGTGTCTCTCAGTGCGTACTTAAAAAAAATTATACTAAATACGCGCCGAGAGATGGTGAAGCTCTTGCATCTATGGCTTCCTCTGAGTTCATTAAGTTCAAGACTTTCAAGATTGCTAAAGAAACAAGTATTTTCATCAACTTTTGATGGATTTCGTTAAAAACTGTATTTATTAACCTTGTGTATAACTGTTGTATTTAAGTGCTTTTTATAAACCATGATAAATTGAATTAGTAAGAAGAATTAACTTCATCCTTTCTGGTAAGTTTTAACGCCCAACATTAAGATATTTTTCACCTTCCTCAATTTGTACCAAAATGCAACTACTACAGGTGTTTAACTGAAGTAATACTGCGGAAATTCCCTGTCAATTTCCCTTTAAGTGTATTTTTGATTAACAATGGACAGCTTTTACTGCAATGGACCAACCAATTTGAAGCTACTGTGCTCAATTTCGTACTTAGGACCCTTCATGTCACTCCCAAAATCCAGACATTGGGCAGTTTTACAAGTCAAAAACTCGACACACTATATTCGATATACTATATACAGACAATGAACAGGTTTGAGATCCTTGTTGGCTACGGGAGGGAATCTGGGAGGCAATAAAAATGTGTTGGAAAATACGGCAGGAGTATTTTGCCGAAAAAAGAAACAAGAGGAAAACAGAAATGGGTCGCGAAAAAGATTCTATCATTGATGAAAAAGTGCAAAAAATAAGAGATAGGGAAGCTGATGAATACACAATGCTGGACAAACGAATCAAGTCGAAATGCAGAGGGGCAAAAGAGCTGAAAGAAAAAGACAGTTCTCTAAAGACCGTGAGACTTAGAGGTTTTATTAAATTTGTGGGCAAAATCTCAGGCTATGTAGAATCTGGTTGTAGCAAAGTATAATATGTGTCATTGTTATCTTTTAGCAAGATTTAAATAGAATGAAAAAATATCTCCCTAAATTACATCATGGTGTAAGAGATATAATGCCAACGTTGCTGGACTCCGTAGAAAGGTCCCAGTTTACTCAATTTGTAAGTCAGAGCAGCAATTAGGATAATGAGAAAGAATACAGTTGCTTGGCCAGATGAGATGACCATAGAAGTGATTGATGATTTGGAAGTTTATGATTTTAAAAAATTGACTGGTGTCATCAACAAGATTTACAAGGATGAAAAATTCACAGACATATTGAGTAAGTCCATGTTTGTTTAATACCAACAAAGCCAGATACGATGGATTGTAAGATGCACCAAATGATGTCTTATGAGTCAAGCTACAAAAATCATTCTCAGAGTTTTATTAATAAGAGCAAGATAATATCTGTGCCTGGAAAATTTTAGTTTCGATTTGTTAAAGACTTTATAAACACAGAAATATTGTACATGTCTTAAGAATAAAAACAGAAAGAGTGGTAGCAATTCACAAAAAATATCCATTTACAAAAGCCTTCACTGGAATCAAACTGCATGGGTAAGAAAGTATGACAATTGTAGAGAGTATATAAAGATAGAGAGGGATGTAAAATAGGAATATTTTAAGACCCCAGATCTTTTTAATTATTACAGTGAGTTGATTATAAGGAGACAGGAAGAGAAAGAAGGTCTGAAAATTAGTGGACAAAATAACAATTTTTAAAATATCCGAATTATCAAGTCCTACTTTTTGAATTAGTAGAAGGCTTTCAGGAACTGCTAGATGTATCAGTGCAGAAAGTGGTAAAAAGTATTTATCAATTAATTGCGAGAATGCATAGTTGTCTCAAAGACCAAAGATGCCTCAAAATGAAAGTAAAACCAAATGAACCAAATAATCAAATAAGTGGTAACATTTAAATGTTTAGGAAGTACTATCATGGTAAAGATCAAGAAATGGATGCAATTGCAAAAACAGCGTGTTCAACACTCGATAACATCATAAGAAACACACCATCACGTATGCAAAAATGATCGCTGGTCTTGAACTGCTATATCTACCCTATGCTGAAGTGTGGTATTGAACCATGGACAACAACAACTGATATAGGAAAGCGTTTGAAGAGCTATTAATAGTGCTTACTAAGACGAATGCTTAGGATTCCGTAGACATACATTGTAGCCAAAGAGAGAAGTGTTATGAAGGGCGTGAATAATTAAAAAGCTGCTCTTGCAGATAAGAAGAAAGAGGATGATGTTTTCTGGACATTCATTAGAAACAAATGGGCAAAGTTGAAGGAAAGAGGAAGAGAGGAAGAAACTGAATACTCTAGATAGCTGTTTGAACAAATGGACAGAAGAGGTATAAAGAGAAAAGGTATAAACTACCAACAGGAGATGCTCTTTGCGATGGATAATGCAAAACAGTGGCATTCCATGATCACCTAGGTCTTTGGATTTGGCACCTAAAAGAAGAAACACACACACATATACATATATATGTATATATATGTATATATATGTATATATATGAATATATAAATATGTATATATATGAATATATAAATATGTATATATATGTATATATATGTATATTATGTATATTTTTTATTATATATATTATAAATAGCCTTCAAGAGGAGCCGTGGCTTAATGGTTAGTGCAACTGCATAGTAACCAGGAGTTCCGGGTTCGATTCCCCGAGCTGTCGAGGATTTTGGAACTTGACAAAGAAAAAAAGCCATTGGTTGGCGTCAGGAAAAGTATCCGGCCAAGAAATTCCTCACTGCCAAATCAAAGTCCCTCTGAGGGGCACCGTCTGAGCCCCAATTGCTGGAGGAAAATGACGGTAAAACTTAAAAATACCCACAAAAACCCCCCAAAACATAGCCTTCAACCTAAATGAAAATATAAATGTTTGTTTAGTTTAAGACAATGTACTGAGGACAAATCATCCATTTATCTGTTTGAAAAACATATCATATTGTCTTTATCTCCTGTTTGTTACATAAGAATTGGATTTATCAAGCACAAACTTAACCTAGCTTTACCTCTTGGCACATCTCATATCCAACTCATCATTCCTGTTTTTTCATACTAAACTTCATTTTTGTTTATAGTGTACTGCATTTCTTGTTGGAGCGTCCAAATTAAAGTTTGGAATAAGTTTAAGTTAGAACAGCAAAGAATTAAAAGTTATTCTAAATTATCTCCTATTATTTTCCTGCCTTGAACTTAAAACAAATTTATTGCACTCTTTACGTGGATAATATTGAAGAGAAAATAGCATTACTACTAACATGGAAGCAGAGCTTACTTGCTGAAAACTATGAACTGAAGGCTAACTGTTTTAAAGATTTTACTTGGAATGTTATTCAAAATATCTGTCAGAACAAATAGATTTCCTAAACTATAGTTGTCATAATGATAATTCAGGTTTATTAAGATAAAGTCAGGTTTATTTAACATTTTAGTTAAGTGTATTAAGTTTAGCTTATTTCTCTGAAATATTCTCTTTTTTGTCTTGCAGTAGTTTATTAATACCGTGGTATCTTTTCATGCGAATATTTATACTCCTTCTTTAGTTACAATATAATGAAGAATAAGTGTGATAAAGAAAAAAATCATTTTTTCTTTAACAGACTTTTTCAGGTTTTCTAATGTCATTACTTAAAAGCTCTTTCCTTGACATCTCGTTAAATGCTACGAATGGAAACCAAGAGGTAATTCATGCTGTGCTTCATTCTTGTTTTTTGATCATTAAAACTACAGGGTTTAAAAGAAGATCTTCTTGTGTTTGGTGGAAATATGGATGAATGTTCAAATGCCCATTTGCATAAATGCTGTGGTCAGGTAATTGATAATAATTATCAACCATATATCAAAGTCTCTAAGTAACCTTACAAAATATAAAACCATTCCTAGCAGCAGATTTATTTGCATTTAAAAAACTATTGAAAGCAGAGTATATTTAACAAGAGCAAAAGTTGGAATAGTTACAGGATCAGCTCTTTACAATATGTACTCTGCCATACACTATATCATCGCATCTCCCTATTGTAATGGTACAGATTAGTTTTCCGGGCTCTTAAGACAAAAACTGAAACTAGTACTCCAAAATATTCAAACAGCCAAAGGGCTTTCCACAATCTATTCTTTAAACTCAATAAAAAATACACAACAAATATCATATACTTCTTCAGCTACACTTCCAATCTCTACACTTCCAATCTCCTGCTTAACATTCTCTTACAAGGGTTTTTAAAGACTATTTACAATAGTTGTTCAACATTCAATCAGAACTGATTAATCAAAGCTCCCTAAATATCACAAGTGCCAATAACAAGACAAGCTCAATAAACACACGTGAAAGAGTAACAGTCAAAAGCTACAATACACATGACAAGTACACGAAATGGACACGATTGGACAAATACATAGAACAGAAGTTAAAAGTAGCACAAAAAGTAAAAATACTGGCAACCAGGGGAAAAATACCGTTACACTATAACTGCCCCAAAGCTAAACGACAGAGAGACCTGGTCCTAAGCTTTCTTGATAGTTTTTTTTTTCATTTTTGTTCACATTGTAATCTTGCCACTTTTAGCCATATTCAGGGTAGGTAATAATACCTTGGTAGTCATAACTACAGGAAAATATATAGTGGAATTATACTGTAGTTAGCTACATCAAACTAAAAAAGGGATCAACTTTTCTTTCGAGTACTTAGAACATCTGACACAAACAATAAATCGACGTACAACATATTAACCATGCTTCACAATACTATTATCAGATAAGGTGACAATAATGTGAATTAATAGTATTATCAATTATGGTATTAAGACAGTATAATAGTATTCTTAGAGGTATTAAGTGTATCATCCATCGTGCCAAGTCTGTCGCGTCTCAATACAAAATTAATTTGATAACATTTCTGTTTTTTTCTTGTAAGCAATGTAGTATCGAATTTGAACACATACGACCTTTAAACATTGACAAGAATTAATAAGAATTCCATGTTTTAAGAAGTGTTAAACACGTTTTGCTTAGGTAAACAACTGTTTTAAAATGTCAAGACGTTCTGTAGTTGAGATTTCAATAGTATTTTACGTGAAGAATATTTAAAGTCAAAGAACTCGGAACGTTTTTTGCAACTATTTGGTAATAGTTCAGAACAATCAAATCTTACATTTTTTGAAATCATTAGAAATGTTAAACTAGCTTGACTCTTACTAATTTTATCCAAGAAACTATATATTTAAATAAATTTGATATAATTAAAATTTATTTAAACCTCTTGAAATAAACGTTCTTGAAAAACCAACTAAGTGTAGGAATTATTTAGCATATTCCTGGTAAACGTATTAGATTTTGTCATTTTTTTGAACTGTGGGAATAAACTTGAAAAACGTTGTTCAGAAGTGTAGAACATTGGGTTTTCCACCAGGGCAGTTCTGAAGTTTCTGAAAACCGAACGACCCTCAAAAGACAATATCATTATCAAAAAATAGATGTCGTTATCGAAATATTAAAACTGTATGTGATAAATTGAATATGAAAGGATTAGACTACTACAGATGATGTATATATTATTACACTGAAACTGATTACAGAGAGGTATTTTTAGAAATGTATAGCACATCTAGGAGCAAGGTATACATTTACAAGTTTTGTTATTCGCTATTTGTTAGTTTAAAACTGGATTACTGGATACGGCTTGAATTGGCGACGATGGTACGATCGCAGACTATATGTTTCATTCGAAAACCTAGCACGTGTATTGAAGATAATGGAAATAACAAGCTTGTTCTTGTACCCAGTATCCTGTTGGAACACAGTAATCTACAATAACCAGAAGAAAGAAAGATGATGACAATAATGATGATGATGATGATGATGATGATGATGATGATGATGATGATGATGANAAAATCCCCCTTGTTGGTTTTTAGTAGGTTTAAGCACGAAATCAACACTATTTTTAATTGCTCTGGTAAGCCTTGTTGTTTTTGTTTTGTTAAATGAGATGTTTATGCAACCAATTACTTATCCTTATCTTGTTTTAGAAAGTAATCACCTATCTGTCCTCTTCCAAGGATTTTATCCATTCCAAAAACCCCCAAAGCTTGAATAGCACCAGTTGCTAATCCAGGAAGTATTTTAGTTGCTGTTTTAGTTATTGTTGGTAAAAGTGGCATCAAGCTAGAGAATAGTGATCCATCTTTTTGAACCACATAACTCATTTGAGTTTTTGAAATCTTAAGTGAAACATCTTTCTTTAATGATTTAGCTTTTTCAATTTTATCAATTTGAGTCTTTGTTAACATTAATTGATCATTACAATCTAAATCAATACTTAACTATCTCAAAGAAAGAAGAGTTCAATTAATATTTTCGTTTCTTATCTTTAGATGATTTAACTTCTTCTTTCATCTTTCGGCCTTCTTCCAACTCTCAAGTCGGGTCAGCCGCTCGGAATTTTCTCCTCCACTCTTCCCGTTCTTCCTACACAGCTGGTTCTACGCCTACTTCCCTCATATCTCGCTCAATACTATCCCTCCATCGAATTTTCGGGTCATTTTTGTAATGGTACAGATTAGTTATCCGGGCTCTTAAGACAAAAACTGAAACTAGTACTCCAAAATATTCAAACAGCCAAAGGGCTTTCCACAATCTATTCTTTAAACTCAATAAAAATACACAACAAATATCATATACTTCTTCAGCTACACTTCCAATCTCTACACTTCCAATCTCCTGCTTAACATTCTCTTACAAGGGTTTTTAAAGACTATTTACAATAGTTGTTCAACATTCAATCAGAACTGATTAATCAAAGCTCACTAAATATCACAAGTGCCAATAACAAGACAAGCTCAATAAACACACGTGAAAGAGTAACAGTCAAAAGCTACAATACACATGACAAGTACACGAAATGGACACGATTGGACAAATACATAGAACAGAAGTTAAAAGTAGCACAAAAAGTAAAAATACTGGCAACCAGGGGAAAAATACCGTTACACTATAACTGCCCCAAAGCTAAACGACAGAGAGACCTGGTCCTAAGCTTTCTTGATAGTTTTTTTTTTCATTTTTGTTCACATTGTAATCTTGCCACTTTTAGCCATATTCAGGGTAGGTAATAATACCTTGGTAGTCATAACTACAGGAAAATATATAGTGGAATTATACTGTAGTTAGCTACATCAAACTAAAAAAGGGATCAACTTTTCTTTCGAGTACTTAGAACATCTGACACAAACAATAAATCGACGTACAACATATTAACCATGCTTCACAATACTATTATCAGATAAGGTGACAATAATGTGAATTAATAGTATTATCAATTATGGTATTAAGACAGTATAATAGTATTCTTAGAGGTATTAAGTGTATCATCCATCGTGCCAAGTCTGTCGCGTCTCAATACAAAATTAATTTGATAACATTTCTGTTTTTTTCTTGTAAGCAATGTAGTATCGAATTTGAACACATACGACCTTTAAACATTGACAAGAATTAATAAGAATTCCATGCTTTAAGAAGTGTTAAACACGTTTTGCTTAGGTAAATAACTGTTTTAAAATGTCAAGACGTTCTGTAGTTGAGATTTCAATAGTATTTTACGTGAAGAATATTTAAAGTAGAAGAACTCGGAACGTTTTTTGCAACTATTTGGTAATAGTTCAGAACAATCAAATCTTACATTTTTTGAAATCATTAGAAATGTTAAACTAGCTTGACTCTTACTAATTTTATCCAAGAAACTATATATTTAAATAAATTTGATATAATTAAAATTTATTTAAACCTCTTGAAATAAACGTTCTTGAAAAACCAACTAAGTGTAGGAATTATTTAGCATATTCCTGGTAAACGTATTAGATTTTGTCATTTTTTTGAACTGTGGGAATAAACTTGAAAAACGTTGTTCAGAAGTGTAGAACATTGGGTTTTCCACCAGGGCAGTTCTGAAGTTTCTGAAAACCGAACGACCCTCAAAAGACAATATCATTATCAAAAAATAGATGTCGTTATCGAAATATTAAAACTGTATGTGATAAATTGAATATGAAAGGATTAGACTACTACAGATGATGTATATATTATTACACTGAAACTGATTACAGAGAGGTATTTTTAGAAATGTATAGCACATCTAGGAGCAAGGTATACATTTACAAGTTTTGTTATTCGCTATTTGTTAGTTTAAAACTGGATTACTGGATACGGCTTGAATTGGCGACGATGGTACGATCGCAGACTATATGTTTCATTCGAAAACCTAGCACGTGTATTGAAGATAATGGAAATAACAAGCTTGTTCTTGTACCCAGTATCCTGTTGGAACACAGTAATCTACAATAACCAGAAGAAAGAAAGATGATGACAATAATGATGATGATGATGATGATGATGATGATGATGATGATGATGATGATGATGATGAGAATGATTATGATGATGGTGCTGAGGACAACTCTGCACTAAAAAGAGAAAATATGACTCCGTTGATAGGGACAAATAAAGCAAAATCATCATGTGCCATGTAATCCTGTGTCGGCGATCAGGGTCCTCCACTCTACTGTCTTGTACTTGGTCCTTATTGTCTGCTTGTTGTTCTCTCTTTCCAGCCACTTTGAAGTGGGTAAGCCCAGATTGAAACACTAAAAATTAAATAGGTGTTATCTTATTCTTTTAGACAACACCGGGTATAAATATTGTACAAAGGCTTCATCTGCAGTTTCACTAACTGTATTTGTATCAGTCAAGAATGCACCTAAATGTGAAAAACTGGCGCTATATAAGGTGTGGTACCCCAGTTGTCTCGTTCTGTTAAATCAAACCCAGAAGAAAACTAAAAACCCTACACGTCCTGCTGATGGTTTTGAATCAGTCGCCGTCTATGGGGTCGAATCTCTGTGCTTGTTTTTACGGGATTTTATGAACAATGCCTCTCTATATTTTCCTAGAGCATTCCGTCCTTGCTTCATTTTCTCTTGTCTTCTCCTGCCTGCCAAGATCCACCCATTTGCTGTCGAGAACGATACATAGCTATTGAACGAACGGATTGACTAATAATAAAATGGGTGAGTTTTCTGTATTTTTGGGGTGTGGGGGGTCAGCCAGGTGTACCTTTTTGTTATTGGTGTTGGTGTTGATTGAAAAAGGGATGAGGATACATTTTTTTTGAGGACGAAATGAGTCTTTACAGTGTTGTGTCAGGTCCTCTTCTTTCCTTTCCGCTCAAAACTAAAACTAAACAAAACATAGTTAAAGGAGGACTTTTATGGGATTCTGGTTTTTAGTTATGTCGTATCATATTATATTTTCATGTTCTAATTTCCTTCTAGTATTGCAAATTTGTATGAAGAATAAATGTTTTAATCCACTGTGTCTTTACTATATACTATATAATATATATAGTATTATATATATTTACTATATATTATATATATATTTTACTAGAGTATATGGAAATAAATTACATGTGATTTTTGGAAACTAACATCGCATCGTTTGTCGTTAATTTATGCCAAAAAGTATATAATTATTTCCTGTCTTTTCCTTGTTTTCTTTTTTCTTCTACTTTAGACTATTTCTATGACAATTCTCAGAGTTATGGTAGTTTATTTGTTATTTTGCAAATTCCAACTTAAAGAAAGTCCAAATTGGCTTGGAAAAAGGTAAGTGTGTTTGTCATATGCAAAATTAAACTTTCCTAATTACATCAATTTACACAGACAAATATATATATATATATATAGTATAAATAAATATATAGTATATATAAATATATAGTATATATAAATATATAGTATATATAAATATATAGTAAGTATATATATAAACGCTTTGAAGGGCTAAAGGTAAAATTTTCTTAGGAATTTTCTCAATAGGTGAAAAATCTGTTGATCTGGTGATCATTGCTGACCTCCCATAGATGTACAAGTGCAGTTTTTCATAAGCAAATGAAAGAGGGAATTTCTCTCGTTCTAAATTCAAGTGGACTCTTTCTATTGATGTAAGAGATTTGCTGAGAAATTGCAAGGATCCTCATTTCTTAATGAAGGCTGTGCCAAGCATTTGGAAGAGACAACAATTTTAATGACAAATGATTTAACTTTGTTGTTATATTATACTGTATTATATTACATTACATTACATTTCATTATATTATATTATATTATATTATATTATATTATATTATATTATATTATATTATATTATATTATATTATATTATATTATATTATATTATATTATATTATATTATATTATATTATATTATATTATATTATATTATATTATATTATATTATATTATATTATATTATATTATATTATATTATATTATATTATATTATATTATATTATATTATATTATATTATATTATATTATATTATATTATATTATATTATATTATATTATATTATATTATATTATATTATATTATATTATATTATATTATATTATATTATATTATATTATATTATATTATATTATATTATATTATATTATATTATATTATATTATATTATATTATATTATATTATATTATATTATATTATATTATATTATATTATATTATATTATATTATATTATATTATATTATATTATATTATATTATATTATATTATATTATATTATATTATATTATATTATATTATATTATATTATATTATATTATATTATATTATATTATATTATATTATATTATATTATATTATATTATATTATATTATATTATATTATATTATATTATATTATATTATATTATATTATATTATATTATATTATATTATATTATATTATATTATATTATATTATATTATATTATATTATATTATATTATATTATATTATATTATATTATATTATATTATATTATATTATATTATATTATATTATATTATATTATATTATATTATATTATATTATATTATATTATATTATATTATATTATATTATATTATATTATATTATATTATATTATATTATATTATATTATATTATATTATATTATATTATATTATATTATATTATATTATATTATATTATATTATATTATATTATATTATATTATATTATTTTAGGCCTTCAAGGGTTGGACGTCCAGATAACGTTCTAGACCTGGCTCTATTTATCTATAAAGATGTAAGTGGAGTTTTACAAATTTTTTACCGGTTTGTTCCTCCTAGACAGGGTGTTATCCCTATGGATGTTTTTGTTTATTGCTGATCTTGTGATTAGTTCCCAAACCTTTTGTATTACATAATTGTACTTTGCAATTTTATCTCATTCTCATGAATATATCATGACGAAATGCCAGGACAGAATTAATAAAGTAGTTTGTCATGTCCATTAGTGTAGTTTGTTTCTCGCCTTTACGTGTTATCCCGTTACAACTAGATATATTCTATAACACCTATTGTCCCATAAACTCAGGGGTTTTTACTAGGGAAAACTTAGAATTTTTGAAAATTATGAACTTTATGGACTCAGAGGAAGCCATAGATGTAAGAGCTTTATCATGTCATGAGTCATAAGCTTTTTCTGACCTACGTTTCAAGAGATACTCTGTCATTAGTAGGCTTCTCTCTGTCATTGGTAATACCTTTGAACGACTTATCAACAATGTACTGGTAGAATTCTTGCAGAAACTAGGTCTCTTTGTTGATGTTCAGTACAGGTTTAGAGAACCTTGCACTATTAGTTATCTTATGACTTTAACCATTGGGCGTATATATAGGTTTATGGAAAAGTCCGTTGAAGGATAAGCTTCGGACACAATATATCCAAGGGATATATCCAAAGGTGTGTGGCTCTCTGATTCCTTTCATAAGCTTTGTTTATGGTATTTTTGGAAGGGTCTTTGGGAACCTTAAAAACGTGTTTTTAACTTGATAATTCCAAATCTTGCTGGTTCTCTTCAACCCTTGTGTCATCGACGGAATGTGATTTGTCTTCGTCCTTTTTATAGGCATTGTCATTGAAAGTGTTCAGACGAGCTTTTCTCGTCGGTTCCGACACAGTTTGTTGCACCTCGTGTGACTCATTTGTCCCAAAGTCTTCATCCTTACGCATTTATTTGTTCATGTGGAAACTAATCCTTTCTATGGTGACAGTCTTTTTTCTCATTTCCTCAAGATGCAAGATTGTAGAACTCATTGTGTTCTATTTACAATCCTGCGTCATATGACTTATTTTTAAGTCTAAGGCTAACCCTTTTCGCTTGGCTTAACCTACCTTTTTCTCTTTTATTTCTCTTTGTCTTTTCTTTACAGTTTCATACATTTAGTAGCATTATGCCTGGTATGGTTCGTAAACATTAACAAATGCATCCCTCTGTTTCCCTTCAATGTTGTAGACACCAACAAACAATTGTGATTGGCACAACTCATAGCTCAAGCCTGCCTTAGTAACCAATCGTAGAACTTTGACATCTTCGCATTTCAATGCGGAGCGCACAGCAGTAGTTAACTGCTCCAAGTTTAAGTAAGCAATTGGTGACTTAATCAGCCCAGGTTTCTAGACCTCTGCAAGTGACCTAAGAGAGCCCAATCTTTTATATAAGCGTTGTGTTACTTGTCATGCACAACTTTTTAAGCAAATTTCACTGCGCATGTGCATTTTCCTGGGATTTTTAAAACTGATATATACTTGCTGATTGGTAAAATCAACAACATACCTTGCGAGAAGGTCCTGGCTAGAGCTTCAAACAAGTCTTTGTCATAACTAACAAACTACTGAGGTTTTTCATGTTTTAATGGAAAAATAGGAGAAGGGAAAGAAATCAATAAATAAAAGAAAATGGAAAGGAAAAGGAAAAAAGAAAGAAATACATGCAACCCATTGCACCGAAGCATTTCCTAGGGTTAAAGAAGTAAGAGATAGTATTAAAGGTCTTTTTAAGAGGTGCAGAGCCTATATATATATATATATATATATATATATATATATGATATAATGACAAAATTGTATGAATAATATTTCAAATCTTTATCATAATTGAGATCTCTTTCAATGCAGGATATTAACGAATGACTAGTGACTTTGCATTAATTGATAAAAATTAATAAATTTGGATAGTTTTACTAATTGATGAAGGCTGGATCATATAATTGGAAAAATACATTTGCGTGTGTGTTTGCTTTTGTTTAAAGTACTTCATTATACGAATTCTTTGTGGTGTATAAGTTGGAAAAGCATTTGCTGTTTATTAAAAATATAGGAAGTGAGCCTGGTGCACTCTTTTGATCCTCTTCTGCTCTTTGAAAAAAAAGAAGAAAAGTTACTTCATTTTACATTTAGTTTTAGTTTTTAGAGAGAGAAATAAGTTTAATTTTGACCCATTTACATTATTTTTCAGTATCTGTGTATTTAATAATGATAACGAGTAAAAAATATCGTGTTCCTTCTTTTATAGCCCCCTTTCGTCATGAATGAGGAAAATTCAATGGAAGTTATGGAATGGGATAGTGATGTTGCTTCCAAAACATTCAAAGAAGATCATGGATAAGACAATGTTTAATCACATCTCCGAAATCTGCTGCTACACCAATTAATAATGCATTACAGAGAGCCTATCTTTGTTTCTCCTTTCTTCATCAATGATGACAATTCAATGGAAGTTATGGAATGGGATAGCGATGTATCTTCCAAAACATTCAAAGAAGATCATAGATAAGACACTGTTTAATCACATCTCCAAAATCTGGCGCTACACTAATTAATAATGCAATACATGCTTCATAAAAATATGCCAAATTGTGAAAAACAACGATACAACAAATAGTTTTGAAGTAAATGATTTGGTCGTGGTGAAGTAGTGAAAAGGTGGAAGAAACAAGGTTTGATATGCATGTACAATGTCCACCAATGTGATGAAACATTTTATTTCTGCACCAAAGTAAAGGGTATATCAATGTCAAAATTTAAATATAAGCTGTTCTGATTGTAACTGATTTTAAAGGCTGATGTAATTATTATTATTATTATTATTATTATTATTATTTTCATTATTATCATTATTATTAAAATGTTTGACTTGGTATACAACTTCAGTAAAATAATACTGCTATTCTAGTTGGACCAAGAAGGAAAAAAAAGAATCTTTTAATATCATTTTCAAAAAGTAACATTTTTGACCATTGCTTTAAAAGTAGTAAAGTTTTCAACCTTCCTTATTTCCAAAGGAAGTTGGTTGTAAATTTTTTTTCCCAGTACAAACAAAGCCTTTTTTGCCTAGTTCCAATCTCATTTTTTAAATTTTGAATTACAGTCCCTGATTTCTCGTATTCTTAGCACGTCCATTTATCTGAAAGTAGTTCTTTAGGGGTGTACAAACGTCATTAAACACTAAACAGAAAACAATATCCGAAACAAATCATCATCATCAAAAACGCCTTCCGTCGTTTGTCGACATTGCGCTAAAATCCAAGATTTAAGAGTTTGTCAGATCAGTTTTTCGTTATTTCCCTCCATCTTATTCTGTCGCTAGCTTGTTGTTCTAGTTTTGTATATCCAATTTTTGGCAGGTCTTTTTCTGCTAAATTGTGCATTAGTCATTGAGATCCAGGTGGTTTCCGGTTTGCCTCTTGGCTTCTTTGTAGTTTTCAGAGCCTCCGCAAAGGCCTGTTTTGCCGGGGGGGGGGGGTGTCTGGCAGGCGTAACATGTATCCTAGCCATCTGAGTCTTCTTTCACTTATCTTTTCGCTCCATTTCTTTACTTTAAACAAAACAAAACAATAAAAATATGAGTCAATTTAGGTTTTTGGATTCAAATGAGGTACGGTAAGATGATTTTGAGACAAAGTACAGAAGAAGTCTTAAAAAAAATTAGTTGATTGTTCTGTCCTTACCTAGGATATATATATACATTGAAAGCATTAAAATAGAGATTCAACTGGTTTACTATTTGGGTAGAGTTTAGCTTTTGTTCTTTATCGAATGTTAGTACTTCTGAGCTGATAGTTCATAATATTGTAAATAAATGCATTGAAATACACAATGTTTGTTTTTAAGAACCATTGAAAAGCTTTTGTTATTTGCGAAAGCTAAATTTTAGCCAACTTTCAAAGTCTAGTAACTTTAAGAAGTTGCTTTGTGGGCCATTTTTAGTTGGTCCAATGCTATCAATTTAATAATCAATTTGTTTTTTAATGATAAAAATATATACATATTACAACAGCCTCCTTATATTCTAATATTTTTCTTTTTATTGTTAAGAATTCAATTTTCCTCAGATGTGACAATTTTTGTCTTTTCAAACCGACAGTGGGCTTGTAAACTTTGCTGCATTTTACACAGATTGTTTAGTCTGACCTGGTAGAAACCAGTTTTACCCGATCACCACTTTATTGTGACTCAAGGTGGTTATGGTAGCCAGCTTTCGACCAGCACTCGTTCATAAGTGTTGCATTCCCAGATGCATGCATAATAGGCGAGGTCATCAGCTAAACCTTTGCGAAGCTCGTGTTTCAGATTGCTGTGGGCTTACTTTCTTTCCTCCAGCGCATCCCATCTTTCACGTACAACCTTCCGCCACTCTAGCCTCGGCAGTGTGAGTTCTTCCTACTTGTCAATGTTGATTTGCGGGTTTTTCAATTTTTTGTGCAATTATCAAAATTTCAATCCGATTTAAGGAAGGAGGTGCAAGAAGCTAAATAGTACGGTGCAATGTCTTTACTTACTTCTTTGCGAAATATAAAGAGAAAGCTACTTTTAAGAAAATCTCTGTAAGATAACGAGCATCAGAATTTCAAAAAGATAACATGAGTAGAATAATTTTATTAGAGCTGAAAAGACTTGAATTTAATTTTTAAGCTAGTTAAGTTAGGATAAATAACAAAGACAATCCATTAGATAGTTAGTGGTATTCCTCAGGGGTTAATTCCTTTACATATTCTATTACTTTCCTTTTCTACATAATTCTCAAGCAG
This sequence comes from Morbakka virulenta, assembly GCA_003991215.1. Taxonomy (NCBI): domain Eukaryota; kingdom Metazoa; phylum Cnidaria; class Cubozoa; order Carybdeida; family Carukiidae; genus Morbakka; species Morbakka virulenta. The sequence continues at coordinate 2,600,149 of RDPX01000035.1, forward strand.
CAAGGGACAAACTGAGTCTCTGCCTAAATGATACTTATATTCTGCTTTCACAAAAATGTCAAAATAATGGCCAGTGTCTTGAACAGAGATTTCGATTTCTCATTTAAAATAGCTGAAAGAAGGTAAAAAAACAATATTTTAATATCAATTATTCAATGATTTTTCTGACAAGTGAAAATGCTTAATTTGGTAAGCTAATGTCAATCAAAATTGTTTTAAAAGTAATTGGTAAAAAATAACTTTTATAAAGAAAACAAATATTTTGAAATTTGAATCGCTCCCAGATTTTACCTATAAGCTATGTTAAAACTTTACTTTTATTATGGCAATTCTAGTACTTACAAAATATTTCATTTTTAAAGGTACTCAATTACAACATTCCCCAATCACATTAAATATATATATATACATATAATTATTGTTAGTCCGACTACCTCTGTTTTAAATATTAGTGTTGCTTTGGGATTTAAAATAACTTTTTTTTTGCTTTTTTTGTCATACGTTAATTGCTTACTGATTTTTCAAAATTTCATTTTTTTTGTCGTTTGTTATAAAATAAGTTAATTGCTCTAATTTTTTAATTCCGTCTCTTTCCAGTTTGTTGCATTTGTTTCCTTTTTAGTAAATAGTTATCGTGTATTCTTAGTAATTATTGATGAATGGGAGAATACAACCACCCCCCTACGAGACTATGTCCCCGCACCAAGTGCCCACACGGCTGGGCACAAGCTCCCAAGAAAGAGCTGGTTAAACGTCAACAGGCTGAGGTCAGGCTATGGTAACGTTGGTAGCTGGCAGCACAAGATCGGACTGTCCAGCAGCCCTTCATGCCAATGCGGAGATAGCAGCCAAACCGCAAAACATATAATCAATGACTGTGCCACCTTCAAACTACCGGGTGGCGCCAGAGCACTAAGAGAGCACCCACTGAGTGATGAGCTACAGCAATGGCTGCAGATGATGGAATGGTAGAGAAGTCATACAAAAGAAGAAGAAGAAGAAGTAATTATTTTAGATGAAATTAATGCCATTCGTTTTAAATGTTGTCAATGTTTTTATATGGCACATGCATACCATATACGTGCAAAAACACATACGAACGAAAGTGCATTTGATTTACAACTTTTTTAATTCACTTGAAAATATCTCCCTAATAGAGATGAGAAGCCCTCTCCCACTACACATGTACCCACACAATGAAAATATCGTAAACAGCTTCTAAAATCAAGTTATTGGTAATATTATTGCTTCATATATTACATTTAGTCTTGTTTTTAAATCAAAGCATAAAATGCAAACAGCTATGTAAAATGTACAAGAAAAATATTTCAACCATCTCGGTCATTCTCAATCTATAAAGTGAACAAAAATGTTAAAAACATATGATTATGATACAAAATTTAAAACAAAAGAAATGTATAAAACTTATTTACAATTGGACAATATAATGGTGAAAAGAAAATATAATCACAGGTATTATACCACGAATTTCCAAGGCTATAAATCTGGAGAAGCAATGGGGAAAAGAGTTGAGGAAATAATTAAAAACCAATCTTTAGTTCCCTACTCCTATATTCATCCTTAGTATTCAGTTCAGGTTTATATTGTCTGATATATAAATCTTCCATTGTCAACATTTGTTCCAGATCCCTCGACGAACTTGCCAATATTTTCCTATTAGCCAGACTAGGTTTTGTTGATATACAGTCCCTAAAGTGTAACCATACTGCACCCAAACGACAATTTTATGCTCACGAAATCGAGTTAGCAGATGCCGGCGTGTCTGACCAACATAGCAGGTACCACAACCTAGACACGTAATCTTGCATACAACTCGACTTCTAAGCATAACTTTTGTCGTTGGCTTTAGAATTGGGAGGACTCTTCTTAATTTTCTTAATGTTAACACTGGCCTGATTGGTGCACCAGATTCCTTCAAAGTCTTCACAAAACTATCTGTTATTTTCTCTCTGTATGGAGTAAACATCATTTCTTTGGCATTCTGGTCTTTCATTTGTTGGTGGTGAAACGATTTTTGTAATAGTTTTCTCTATTATGGTCTCATAAAATTGTGGTTGGTACTGGGTTTGCTCAAGAATACACTTCGCCCTGCTCAAACTTTCATTGCGATATTTCCAGTGACAACATGGATGATATATCCGATAAACTCGACCTTCCACGACTGAACAATTTGGAGCCAAAGCATGAAAGTTCAGTACTAAGCCTGTGTTCGTTGGTTTGCAATACAATGTAAAGAGCAAGCTATTATCGACATGTAAAATACAAACGTCCAAGAAGGCTAATTTTCCACTCGGTTCAACCTCCAAGGTGAATCGTAGGTTAGGGTGTAAGATGTTGATTTGTCGCAGTTTATCTGGAATCAGATCACTCTTAATGGACCTTAGAATACCGTGCATGTAACGATCGAATATTTTTCATTATCACGTGTATCAGGTTCGAATTTTGATAGCGAAATGTTAGCAAGAGGTAGCGATGGTTGTGAACGCATAGCTAATCTGTCTAATTGCCTCTAAAGACCATCATGGGTAGCCAGTATGAAATTAGTTGTAGCTAACTTGGTAAATGTGATGAAAGTCTCTTTACTGACCACCACTTCTATTTGTTTTATGCCTAGTACTAATGACCCTGATTTTAAGGAAAGTGAACATAGATTATGAATTAGGAGACAAAATTACAAAACGTAACCATTTGCTCTTTAAGGATGACTTAACATTGATTGCCAAAACTGAAAAGGAAATTGATTTTTTAGTGAGAAACTGTGCACATGTTCAGGAAAGACAGGAATGAGATTTAAAATTAAGAAATATGGAGTACTTGTACTTAAACAAGGAGTTTTAAAGGGGATAAAAACATCTACTGTCAAACTACCTGATGGAAGTGTGGTAAAGCATATCGAAAAAGAAAACTATAAATATCTCGGAATTCTATAATATGATAAGATCAAGGAGAGAGAGGTTAAAGAACAATTTGAAAGGGAGTATTAACGGCATATATGATTGATTCTCAAATCTAAACTCAATGGTAGAAACAAGATCAAAGCTATCAAAACATGGGAAGTGTTGAGATAGGGAGCTGGAATTATCAACTGGAAGGAGGATAAAGTAAAGGATCTTGATGGGAAAACTCGAAAATTGTTTACCATACATTAAGGGCTTTTCCAAAAAAGTAATGTAGATCGACTTTATATTAATCGAAAAGAGGGTGGAAGAGGATTAACGAGTGTGAAGATGCCATCAGGAGTGTGGAGCATAATCTGGAATGGTACTTAAATAATTCAACTGATACTCTTTTGAAAGGTAATAAGCATGTGGGCACATTAGATGTTGAGAACTGTCAAAAAATCAGAGTTAACGAGCTTTTTGAATGAAAAAAAGGAAGGAAGGTTTGGACGATAAACAAATGTATGTCCAGTTTATAAGAGATTTACCAGATAACATTGATAAAAGAGGCATCTAAGAAATGGCTCAGTTAGTGTGATTTAAAAATCGCGACTGAGGCATTGATATGTGCGGCACAGGTATAAGCCCATTAGAACTAATTTTGTGAAGCATAACATTGATGAAACTGCAGGTTCACCGCAATGTAGATTATTTGGTCAGCATGGGGAAACAATAAGACATGTCATTTGCGAGTGTACCACACTAGAGCAAAAATAATATAAAAGGAGACACGACAAAATTACACAGATGGTCCACTGGAAGCCATGTGAGAAATTTCAAATAGAAAAGTCTGAGGATTGCTATGATTTAAAACCTGAGATTGTACTTAAAAACGCTCATTAAAAGATCTTATTGGATATGATGATTCAGTGCGATAATGAACTTAAGGAATGAGTCCAGACATAATCATCACTGATGATAGGGTAAGGTCTGCAATAATTATTGACATAGCGGTACCAGGGGATAAAAGGATATCTGAAATAGAAAAATTTAAGATTGAAAAATATCTCAAACTAGAAATTAAGGGACTCTTGAATCTGAACAAAGTTATGGTGGCACCAATTGTTGTTGAAGTACTAGGCAGTGTTCCTAAAATGTTTCAAAATTTTATAAAGGACATTGATATCGAGCTAGAGGCATATCCTGTTCAAAAAACTGCTATACTAGGGACAGCTAGAATAATAAGAAAAGCATTAGAATGCTAAAATGTGAGCGAAATTGTGAGTAACCGTTAGCTATTAGTAATAACCAGCTTCCTTATTAGACGCGGTATAACATCTGCCTGTGCTTTTAGCTACCAGAGTAATAGTAATAGTAATAGTAATAATAATAATAATAATAATAAAAATAAACAAAAATAATAACAAACAATAACAAATAATTATTTGTTTGTTATTATTTTTGTTTATTTTTATTATAATAACTAATAAATAATAATAACAAATAATAACAAACTAAAATAATAACAAATAATCTATTTAAAGCTGCGGGTGTGTGAGTAGCCGATCAGCTAGGTCTCAATCCGTACAAAAGAGGAGAAAAACAAGAACCTTGATGGAAGAAACGCCATGGGCCATTGCACTCCTGAGATATTGAGCTGGAATTATTGAGTGGAAAGTAAAGGAATTTAAAAAAATCAACAGAACAAAGCGAAAGACTTTGACTATGTACGACGCTTTCCATCCAAAATGTGATGTTGATCGACTGTATGTGAAACGAAGTGATGGTGGAAGAGGTTTGATTAGCATTGAAGATTGTGTGCGAGGCGAGGAGAAAAATTTGGGATTGTATGTGCAGGATTCAAAAGAAAAGCTTCTGGAAGGTATAAAGAAAATTGGTATCATTGAGATTGGAAACCTGATGGGGAAGGAAGAATTTAAAAGGAGTAACCAAAACAAGGCCAAAATGAAATGGCACGATAAAAGAATGCATGGGCAGTTCGACCTTGAAATGAATAATGAAATAGATAAAGGATTATCTTGGAAATGGGTTGTGCAAAGTGATCTTAAGGTGCAAACAGAGCCACTAACATTCGCTGCCCAAGAACAAGCGTTAAGGACAAACTATGTCAAGCACAACATCGACAAAACTAGTGGAGGTCAACTTTGTAGGATGTGCTTCGAAAAGGGGGAGACCGTACAACATCTAATATGAGAGTGTAAAAAACTAGCCCAGCAGAAATACATAAGAAGGCATGACCATATTGCCAAGCTAATTCATTGGACGTTGTGCGAAAAGCATGGACTTGACAGGAAGGAAAAATGGTATGAACATTGCTCAGAGGGAGCAGTAGAAAACGATGAAGTGAAATTATTAAGGGACATGAATATCCAGTGCGACAATGTAATTGAGGCTAGGAGACCTGATGTGGTATTGGTCGAGAAAAAGACGAAGTCGTGGATAATCATTATGTCGAGGTTCCAGGAGATAATGGGGTGCATGACAAAGAAAATGAAAAAGTTGAAAAATACCAAAACCTAAAGAGGGAATTGATAAGGCTCTGGTCGTTGAGAGAAGCGCTAGCTATACCAGTGGTAGTTGGTGCTATGGGATGCTTAAGCAAAGGTTTCAATGGATGGATGGATGGAAAACTAGATATTGGAGTAGGTGTTGGGGTGGTACAAAAAACAGCCTTGTTGGGAACAGCTGAATACTTCGAAAAGTATTGGAGACGTAAGGTGAAAGAAACCTCTTGACCCTTGGCTGTTAGTTGTGGCTCGCCCGAGGTGTTATTCGGCAAAAACAGAACAGCCTTTGTAAAATAAAGATAATAATAATAACAAAAACAAAAACAATAATAATAATAACAATAATAAAAATAACAATAATAATAATAATAATAATAATATGCCCTTTGGCATACATAACAACATGGCTTTTTGTGCCTATTCATTGTTGTTTTTGTCACCAAACAGGGCAATAACAAATATCCAGTCTAAATTCAATGCTGCAATACCAGACTT
>RDPX01000035.1:2607545-2724702 GCA_003991215.1 Morbakka virulenta
TGATGGGGAAGGAAGAATTTAAAAGGAGTAACCAAAACAAGGCCAAAATGAAATGGCACGATAAAAGAATGCATGGGCAGTTCGACCTTGAAATGAATAATGAAATAGATAAAGGATTATCTTGGAAATGGGTTATGCAAAGTGATCTTAAGGTGCAAACAGAGCCACTAACATTCGCTGCCCAAGAACAAGCGTTAAGGACAAACTATGTCAAGCACAACATCGACAAAACTAGTGGAGGTCCACTTTGTAGGATGTGCTTCGAAAAGGGGGAGACCGTACAACATCTAATATGAGAGTGTAAAAAACTAGCCCAGCAGAAATACATAAGAAGGCATGACCATATTGCCAAGCTAATTCATTGGACGTTGTGCGAAAAGCATGGACTTGACAGGAAGGAAAAATGGTATGAACATTGCTCAGAGGGAGCAGTAGAAAACGATGAAGTGAAATTATTAAGGGACATGAATATCCAGTGCGACAATGTAATTGAGGCTAGGAGACCTGATGTGGTATTGGTCGAGAAAAAGACGAAGTCGTGGATAATCATTATGTCGAGGTTCCAGGAGATAATGGGGTGCATGACAAAGAAAATGAAAAAGTTGAAAAATACCAAAACCTAAAGAGGGAATTGATAAGGCTCTGGTCGTTGAGAGAAGCGCTAGCTATACCAGTGGTAGTTGGTGCTATGGGATGCTTAAGCAAAGGTTTCAATGGATGGATGGATGGAAAACTAGATATTGGAGTAGGTGTTGGGGTGGTACAAAAAACAGCCTTGTTGGGAACAGCTGAATACTTCGAAAAGTATTGGAGACGTAAGGTGAAAGAAACCTCTTGACCCTTGGCTGTTAGTTGTGGCTCGCCCGAGGTGTTATTTGGTAAAAACAGAACAGCCTTTGTAAAATAAAGATAATAATAATAATAATAATAATATACTGGAAGTAACAAACTACCACCAAAGGTGTAGAATAATACTTAACCCTTTTGTACGCAAAAATCCCTAAAACAATTTCCCGTCTTGGTTAAAGCAGTCGTTGAATTTTTAATAAACAACACGAGAGTTTTTAACCTTATTTTTTACCTTTTATATTAAAGTATATAATAGCTTTTGTAATAGTCTACCTATCACGCAAGTTTACATCCCTTTTGGTTTCTTGGCCCAGAATAAAATATTGTCTGTTACAAAGAATGACATTTCTGTGCCTCTTAATCTCTTCTTCTTATCATGCCCTTGCATCTCATGTCACGCCCTCGTACCTCACACCTTAGTTACATCATGTCATCTCCTTTTTAATCAAAGATTTTAATTAGGTCAATGAGTTCTATGATAGGTAAAACACACAGGCCTTTAGTCAAAAGATTCTTAAAGTAATTAATTTTTTGTTTTCATGTTTATCAAGTAGAGATTGCTACCCCTACAACAAATCTAAAATTCATTTGCTTACCTACTGCTATCGCTCAAACAGTCAATTGTTTTTATGGAAATACTGTCAAAGCACTTTTGGTTTGATTTTTCAATTATTTTAAATAGAACTTACCAGATTTTTGAAAATTATTTTTCAGTAATCTCCATAATAATTGTTTTCACGTTAAGGCGACAAACTAGTTAATATTTAATAGAGGCGAATACTTGATAGAAAATAAAATCATTTCTTGAAAGCATCCCATTTTCACATTGATAGATCTATGTAATTCCAATGTAATCCAGGGTGGTTGCTAGTTTAGATTGCGGGTTTTAAGGGAAATATTTGGAAAGTCGAATAAAAATCGACAGAATTTACAATTATTTCTTGAATGCATTCAGTATTTACATTGATAGATTTCAGCAATTTTATTGTAATTCAGGGTGATTGCTGGTTCAGATTGGGGACATAGGAGTAAATTTTGGACAGGCGAATCCATTTTTAGCCTGTTTTGAATAATATAATATACTTGGAGATCAACGAAAGGATAAAGAAGTTTTCGCAGAATATTGGTCTGCTGTACCGCCTCCTCAAACACAAAGAAGTTCCTACAAAAGCAAAACAGATCATTCATTCAGGAAACATGGACAATCAACAGGAACAACATGAGAAGAATTGTAGCAGCGGATATAAAGGTTGTCGGGATGATCAGCGGAGTGACCAAATGGGACAGAAAAAGAAATGTCGATCTATACAAGAACATCAGCATATTGCCTATTGATGTGAAAATCAAGAACACTCAAATACAATGGTACGGACATATCAAGAGGAGACCCTCAGACCACCACTTGTCTCTAGCCTTCAATTACGCAGTTGAAGGCACTAGACCAAGTGGCCGGCCACGAAAACGCTGGCACCAGTACCTGTCTGAATACCTTGCAGAGAAGGGCACCACCTGGCAAGAGGTCAACGCAACTGAGCTCTACCTCGACCGTGGCAGATGGTCATCCCTGACGCTTCCTCGCTGACAGGCAACCGCCTACTCTGGAGTCCGGTGAGAANTCCCATTTTCACATTGATAGATCTATGTAATTCCAATGTAATCCAGGGTGGTTGCTAGTTTAGATTGCGGGTTTTAAGGGAAATATTTGGAAAGTCGAATAAAAATCGACAGAATTTACAATTATTTCTTGAATGCATTCAGTATTTACATTGATAGATTTCAGCAATTTTATTGTAATTCAGGGTGATTGCTGGTTCAGATTGGGGACATAGGAGTAAATTTTGGACAGGCGAATCCATTTTTAGCCTGTTTTGAATAATATAATATACTTGGAGATCAACGAAAGGATAAAGAAGTTTTCGCAGAATATTGGTCTGCTGTACCGCCTCCTCAAACACAAAGAAGTTCCTACAAAAGCAAAACAGATCATTCATTCAGGAAACATGGACAATCAACAGGAACAACATGAGAAGAATTGTAGCAGCGGATATAAAGGTTGTCGGGATGATCAGCGGAGTGACCAAATGGGACAGAAAAAGAAATGTCGATCTATACAAGAACATCAGCATATTGCCTATTGATGTGAAAATCAAGAACACTCAAATACAATGGTACGGACATATCAAGAGGAGACCCTCAGACCACCACTTGTCTCTAGCCTTCAATTACGCAGTTGAAGGCACTAGACCAAGTGGCCGGCCACGAAAACGCTGGCACCAGTACCTGTCTGAATACCTTGCAGAGAAGGGCACCACCTGGCAAGAGGTCAACGCAACTGAGCTCTACCTCGACCGTGGCAGATGGTCATCCCTGACGCTTCCTCGCTGACAGGCAACCGCCTACTCTGGAGTCCGGTGAGAATAATAATAATATACTAGGCCATGTTACACAAAACAACAAAATGGTTGGGGCAAACTGTGTATATTATGTTCACATTGATAGATTTAAGCGATTTCATTGTAATTCAGGGTGATTGCTGGTTCAGATTGGGGGTATAGGGGTAATTTTGGGAGAGTAGAATACATATTGACAGATACTACTATTATTTTTTGAACACATACAATTTTCATATAGTTAGATTTAAGAGATCTTATTGTAATCCAGATTGCTAGTTTAGATTGGGGCCTTGGGGGTAAATTTTGAAGAGGCGAATCCATTTTTAGCCTGTATTAAATAATATAATATACCAGGCCATGTCACACAAAACAACAAAATGGCTGGGGCAAACGTGTGTATGCAAGTGGCGCTTAAATCCTCTAAAAAATACACCCAGGCCACACTTGTCTTTGGTATTACTGAAACTGTATGTTCCTAAAAGACACCTAGACTTTCCCTAACAGCCTTGATATGAAAGTGGTGGTGTGGCGAAAAACCAAACCCTCTCAACTAATCTAACTGAATAATTCATAAAAGGTTTTTGATGAAAAAACCCATATCAAAGTGTAAGATCAAACCAGTTACTATTTCTTCGATTGTAAAGCAACTAGAAATTGTTTATGTTTGTTCCAGAGAGAAGTTTTAAGACTGGGTCTTTCATTGATGACATCCCTAATAAACAGTAGAGCATCATTTGCCTTTCAAATATTTTATCTATGAACAACCCAAAAGGAAGCAACAGATCAAGAAAAAGGTGGACTGAAAGCATGCAAGAGATACGGGTCGCCCTCCAGGGCTGTGGGAAAGCCCTTTCTCTTGAGTTGATCTGAAGCCAGTTTCAACCATTTCAAGACCACCTGCCCTGTAAGGCTTCCTCCTATAACTCAAGATCCGACCATGGAGAGACCAGAGCTCTACACTTGACCTCAGCCAAAAGGCCGAGAAGCAAAGCACCAAAAGTTTAATGGGGTCGTATGTGCATTTTCAAAAAGGTTGGGTCCATGATAAGAAATACATCGCCATTTACTGCTTCTTAAATACAATTGGGTATTCAGTAAACCAATAAAATTAACTAAAGGCTAACAACCTACTCTAAGTGAGAACAGTAGCGTAATTATCCCACTGACATTACAGAAAATTGTTAACGGTTATTTTCTCGAGACATTCCCCACCCTTTGTTGAAAATTAATGATCTGAAGGGTTTGCATATTTGCATTTTTCAAGCTTTTCATTATTTTAAGAGCACTTCCCAAGTTTGAAAATAGGTTGAATCAACCCTAGTTCGTATGACAGTTAAAAAAAATATAATTTTACACCCAGTTCTAAGACTAATCTATTCTCTAAAATATTCAACTGCTGAGAGGTTTCCACTAGTATTTTTACTTCCGCATTTACTACATAGACAGTTCGATAAATTCGCAGTCGGGCGTAGTCCTCTTTGTTAACTATGGATATAGCTAACCGGCCTTACTCCAAGGTTCTCTCACCCCTTTCTTTCTTTCTTTCTTTCTTTCGTCCATGCTCTTTTTTAAAACGTCTATACATGAAGGGTTGTGGCTTAGTGGTCGGCAAAAATGCACAGAGACCAAGATTTTCACAGTTCGATACTTCAGCTAGATGAAAGTTTAAATCCTCTGAAAAGACGATTGGTTAACGTCAAAAAAGACAAAAATTCACATACTGGCCCAATGTTATCCCCAAAGGGGCACTGTTTGAGATCAAGAACTGCAAAAAAAAAAGAACTTTTAAAAAATACGGGCGTTGTTATTAAAATTCAACATATCCTATCTTTCCTCCAGCCAAATTGAATAATAATTTTAAGGATCAAAAGTATATTATATTATACAAAGCAAAAACTATAGTATCAAAATTCTCCCTATTGGAAATTATCGGAACTAAGCGTAGCTAATGTCTTTTGACAGTAATTTTTTTCCAAGGAGCTTGACTCAGAACCTTTCGTCGAAAAAACAGAATAAAATTCTTTACTTCTTGATGGTGGTTTCCCTGGTTCGGCACCACCTAGTTGATCCTTGCTGTTTGGATTTTTGACAATATAAGGCACAGTTTTACGAAGCTGAAAGGCGTTTTTGCTTCTAAGCCTAGGATATTCTCCCATGATCACTGGGAATGATTGTTTCGACTTGGCGTTACAAAAGGACATGAAAGGATTACGACAATGTTTACTCCTGGTTATGTACACATACGGTTTCAACGCTACACTGACAAACATAAGGAGCTCAGTATACGTATATGTATAATATGGAATATGTGCATACATACTCTGTAGAAACAAAACCACAGAAAACGGGGCGGACGTAATAACAAATAAAGCAATAACGAACAGTATGGTGTAGGCTGATTTTGCGTAAACTTTGGCGGCAATTTGATACCAGGTGGACGAAAACAGTGGCCGCACTTTTCGTTTACAGGTCCTCATTGCTTGAATAATTTCATAAAAACAGAATAATTGCACAAGCAATGGCAAGCAGAGGCCAATAACGAATATAGCTGCTGGTAGTACACGGAGCTCCCAACCAGAATTAGCTTTGTAGGTAGCAAAACACATTTCATCTTGAATAAAAAAATCCATTTCCTTGACATCTTGAACAGCTCTCCATGGTTGGTAAATAAGAAACGACACTACTCCAACAACAGGCATAAGTACATATATTGCTCGTTTTGTAATCCAACCAGTACCTAGTCTCCGAACTATGAGAAAAAACCTGTCCATGGCAAGAATTGCCAAGTATACCATTGAGATGTTCAAAAAGCACTTAATTAATATACCATAGACTGCACAAAACTGACACCCGAAACACCATTTTCGTCTTATGACTGTAATAAGCCGAGGAATAATACAAACGGCCGTGAGCCCCAGATCTGACAGGCAATGACTAATGACGAATATATTAGTAATTGTTCTGAGTTTTTCCTGCTTTATGACGGACAACACCAAAGTTAAATTACCAAAGGCTGACAACAGAGCAATAAGAACTAAGATGGTCAGACGCAAGTATTTCTCAGGCGTATCAGGATTCTCCTTTGCATTCGCTTCGATTAAATAGCACCAGCTTTGAGAGGAATTATCTGCTACTGCCATGATAGCGCTTGTATCTCTAAAAAATCTGTAGGAAGAAAAAAGTATAAATGTCAGGTTAATAACGGAATATTTGCATAAAAGTTTCTAAGGCAGTGAAGTGCATTCTAAATAACAATACATCATACTCACCAGGGATAATAATAAGCACTTTATTCTCAACTAACAAAAGTCAATCCCATCCCTCAAGTCCCGATGCAATAGAATGTTTTGATTATACATACATATGTTAATCGTCTTATGTTTCCCCCAAGGTGTAAATATCTGGTTATGATTCATGCGGATGCTAATGGGAGCGCTTTGATTTACACCTTTTATCTGCTAACATAAAGAGAGTTTGTGTTTACTGTTTACTACAATAAGACAAATTATTCTTTGAAGAATTAGAATTACATAGAAACTTTACAGTCCACAATAACACACATTTGATGCAGCGTTACGTGGAATGTCTGGACGACAATGGAAAACTACAATAGGTTAACTCAAAACAGGGAATCTACATTACCTACGATACACGAAAAGAAATGAAAGCAATTACAACAGCAAGGTGGTATTCATATATAGGAACTTTACAAAAATTGGATAATCGAGATCCAACTGATAAAAGTGAAAACGTGTCCCGTTACACCTGTATCACTGGGCTTGTGCTGTACTCTAATCTACCTGCTCATGGAAGACACTACTTCGGTGGAGAAATACCTTGGCAATGACTAAGACGTGGCTAATACCATCATTAATTTTAATGACAGCAGTAACAACATATCAAGGCTAGATGTAGTATTTAGTACTCCGACAGGATTTAAACTTCCATTATCTTGCAATCTGATAATAATTTCCATTAACCAATTGGATCGGATTATCAAGACATAAACGTATATGGCTTAAACAAAAATAGGTCTCGGCGAATTATAAACAACTGCTAAAAAGTTAGCGTGAGAGTTTTCTCACCGAGTTTTTTTTTCAAAGCTTGCCCCACAAAGAGACAGAATATAGCTGACTACGACCACAGGCATTCTATTCCTTTAAATGACACTCTATGTTCACGATCTTTATAAGATGTTTTCCACAATCCTTCACATGAGACAACAATAAACTTGAATTATACCTTCAATCTTAATTCTCTTTTGCATTTGCCAGCCATGTTAGAATGTGTCAGAAATCAATCTTCTCTACTTACTTTTCCATCCAGTCTGCCTTAAAATCATCTTTCCCCTATTTGTATCTCTAAATAACGTTAATACCCTCAAAAAGAGCTTCATAAATAACAGCTATAGTTATTAATGTGGCCTTGTGTTTCCTTCGTGTTATCAAAAAGAGCAAGGTATTACATGCCGACTCTTATCAAAATTTAATGAATTTGAGCAAATTTTGTAGTTGTTTTTCAACAATTTCTACAAAAATGTATGTCTGGTCTTTCTAGTCACCCACTGAAAGCTGCCTTATTCAAATTAATTTCCCAAAACATCAAAACAGGATTAGGCAGTACACTGACAGAAAAGTATAGCACAGTTCCATAATAAACAAAGGCATACAGAGAAACCGGTCGAATGAAAAGATTAAATATCTACTTTTACTAATAATTCGAAACCTTCCCTATTCATGAATGTAGGTCATGACACGACGCACAAGCTATCGGATAAATAAACCATTCTTCCTGATCCTTATCTACCTTCACAAAAAAAATAAGGCGCTCTTTCTAGCTTTCTTGCATGTGTCCTCTCAGGTTCAATATGTCATAGCGCACCTTCCGTTATACTATATTTGCGGCAGCAGCCTAGTAAGCAGAGGTATGTATACGTATATATATATATATATATAAGAAAGGGCGATTGGAGGAAAGTAGAAGAAAGAAATTAGCTTTCATTTTTGTGAAGGTAGATAAGGATCAAGAAGAGTGTACACACAAGCACACACATATATATGCTTGTGTGTACATATGTTTGTGTATGATCAACAACTACACTCAGAGCTTTGGCCGGTTGTAACCTACTGCATTTGACCAGTAGAAAACAGTACTGTAAGACCAGCTAGCCAAATAAAAAATGGAGGCTTTTTTTCTGACAATGCATTAAAATAAGCGCTACCTGTAACCTAACTCGTGCACCTAACACATGCACCTAAAACGTGCTACTAAGATTTACCTCCTATGCAAAGTGGTACTTGCTTTTTCCCACTTGAATGAACTTGATCTAGTTTTGTTCAGCCTTCTCATACTTCTCTACCAATTACAGCTGCGTTTTTGTCAACTAGTACAAATGTCTATCTGAAGTCAACCGTATTATCATAACAGTAATAACCTTAATAATTCTTTGAACTGAACTTATCCTTATAAACTGACCAAAGTAGCTGACTTTGATAACAGTTTTCGAACTTTTCCATAAAGTTGTGAAACGGTATTGTCAAACGACGCATGCCGTTGTACTTCGGGGTGCGCTATCATCTCAATATGTTGGTCTTGAGAAAACAAAGTTTACTGCGCAATTTCGTCAAAGCCTTCACGGTCAAGTCAACTGTTTCCCACATTTTCAAAAATTATGCCAAGTTTTAATCTAATAATATCCTCTGTACGAAGCCACTACATCATCACCTAAGATTATGAAATTAAAATGGGTACATTGTAAAAAATACATCAGACTCACTTTGTTATTGGGCAACGATTTCGTAACATCACCCAATAATACCTTCATACCATTGCCATGAATTTTGTCCATAAATAAATCAAATCTGCTCAGCTTTTGTCCATTCTTTTCGTAGTTTTCGAAACCGGTTTGCAACCTTTTAATCAAATGGCAGTTACGTCTTACCTAAGTCATGTCTATCATAATGTGACAATACTAACCTTTGAAGTTTGAATTTTCTTCATTAGTATATTAAAGTTGCTACTGTTTTTTTCTACTCCTATTGCATTTATCTAATACATTGGAAAACGTTTTCTATTAAGTCCGCCTTTCTACAGCTATGCGTGCCGTCACCTGGCAGTTATAATACAGTCTCGTCCACTTACAGTTTTCTTCACAATCCCCTTAAACCTGCCTCGATCTCATCCATTGTTTTCATTTAACGTGTGATGTTTTTTGTCAAATGACACAATGTCTTTGAAAAGCTACGGTTATTACTACTTAAGAATACTTACGTTAGCAAGTTCTTTCAAAATTTCGTTTCAACTTGATGCAACTTGCTAGGATTTTTTTCAGTTTTCCTATATTTTATAGCCATTGATTAACCTTATCGTATCAATCTAACTAAACGTAAAGGCACTGACTAAACGTAGATGCAATAACGTATCAACGCCTTTCTTTGTTCGGAAGGACGTTAAAGAAACCGTATCTATACCACTTTTCAAATCTTAACGAAACTGTTCGCACCGTATAGTATTGACCAATATCTCGGCAAATATATATTACTACAATTGATGGGTCATTTGAAATATAGGCATAGAATCAAACATTTGGGGAGCATTTTATTATTGTTTGAGTAATTTTTTAAAATTTACATATATATAGATACATACATATATATATTACTTCGATACTGGTATATATAGGAAATGTACATTTCTTGACGAGTGAGTAAAATCACGAAACAGGCTTGTCGAAATGGACAGTGTAGTTTTTTTATTCTTTCCAACTTATTATATCTCTTTTATTACGCTCTGCATTTATGTATCGAGCACTCTAATACGGTTAACCGAATCGAATGTACCATATATATATATATATATACCAGTATCGAAGTAATTATTAGCTATCGACAGTGCTCAATAATATAAGAATATTTCAGCTAACATATGGTGAACGACAAAACAATTAACAAAACTTAGCTTAGTCCTGAAGACTATCAATCAATCAATCAATCTATCTATCTATCTATCTATCTATCTATCTATCTATCTATCTATCTATCTATCTATCTATCTATCTATCTATCTATCTATCTATCTATCTATCTATCTATCTATCTATCTATCTATCTATCTATCTATCTATCTATCTATCTATCTATCTATCTATCTATCTATCTAGTCTTTAGGAAAATGACTTTCTAAAGAACTCGATGCTAACATTAGCTTGATCATGGATCTCCTCTTCCATTATTGGGTCACCTTCACCAAAAGAAAATACGATTATTTAATTGTTATTTAAAAGTCAGATCTGAAATATTGGTTATTCGTTATTTGGTGCTACCTTTTAAGAAAAGATAACAAACTCAGCTTCTAGAAAATCCAGCTCTTCTGAACATTCATAAAAAGTAGCTATTTGTCATCTTATAAACTGCGCTCATGCTGTGATCGACAAGGGACACCCTGTATGACACTTCGGTGAGCAGAAAAATATTTTTCGCTTCTCTTCAGTCAGTGCATTTATATTTAGTTAGTCTGGCCGCCGACTGTGATGGTGAGAAAAAGGTTTAAATTTAATCAAGGATGATAACTAGCTCAACGTGGTCTTAAGTCAGAAACTAACAGCAAAAGGTATCTTTTTTATCTATTCAACCACATAATTTATCAAAACCAAAAGAACTCATTTGAAAATCCCATTTGCTAAGAATGATCGTCAACGAACGCAGATGAAACTTCACGTTCATTAACAATCTAAAAAAAAAGTCCAGCAAAAAGTTGTAGAAAGAATATAGAAGCATGAAAATGATATTTCAGACCACTAATGCAAATAAGATAATGAGTTCAATTAATAAAAAGATAGTAACTTGGGTCATGAAAATAATAATGTGAAAAAACCCACTTAACTATTTACTTGCTTATTTATTCACATATTTATTTATTTACTTTATGAATCATTTGGTTATTTATTTTTTCTTCTGTCAATTTATTCATTCAAAAATCTTGGGATATACCGTGTTATTATTAAAATAGTATTGCTTTCCAAACAAGTCCTATCAAAAAACCGAAGTCCAAAAATAAAAACTACGTAAAATGTGGGCTTTAATGCTCCACCCAACCTACCATACCCCCCTATTTAAATGTTATTAATCATAAAAGAACTTCTGCTAAGTTTTGTTACAGTGGCTTCTAAGGAGTTTTTCAACCATAAACGAGAATGTACAAAACGTTGATATTACCACGTAAGAAAGTCAAAAGCGTCCGTGTCTTTCTAATGATTATAAAAAATCTACTTTAAAGAAATTGAAGTAAATTGTTAAAAAGGTTCACAGAGTCAGGTAGCTAAAAATTACTATGGTTAAGGAATGAGAATATCGATAACAGAAATCTTCAGCAATGGTCTCTCTTTAACGGGAAAAAAAAAGATTTTTATACCATTCTACAGGAGATGGAGTCCACATACAGTAAAATATGCTTAGATTGTCACCGGATCAGTGTTGACTTCAAGGTGCCGCTTCAGTGTACACTTTGTGACCTTTGTCAAAAATACGATATCTCTTCACACAGTGGAAGAAAATAGATCTTCCCAACAATACTTGACAATAACTAGTTTTACAATTGATTTGTTTTGCAGAACAAATGGTTTTCAGTTTTGCATGGTGTCCCTTTTATCACGTGCATTACGTGCGGTACATTGTCTGAATATTTTGTTCGCTAACTGCTCTTTCGTGCAAGAAGTAAATCTTCCCTTTCCCTCCATAAGTGCTTAAGAGTAAATTTTAGAATAATAGCTGATGATGACCGGCACTAAAACGGCGTAAAGATGACGCCTTCAATGCTTATGATACAAAATGCACTAAAAAACTAACCAGTCTGCTTTTAGATAATTCCTTCAAAGAAATGAATTTGCCTGCCTGTTATCAGAAAACATTACATAAACTAAAGTACATATGGTTCTATCTGTTAACCATTTTACCTTTATCTATCATATTTTCAGGCAAAAACAAGGTTTTGTATTCAATCATAACAACCATGGAAAGAAAAACGGGGCATGAAGCTATAATAAGAAACACTTTAGTGAACTCAACACTAACAATAATTAGCGGTCATATTACAAATCCCAAACTTACCAGCCAGCTGAACAAGAAAGTAAATGCAACAAATAACATAGGTATTAATACTTAGTCAATTTGAAATACCATTAATGACAAAAGATGTACACCAGGCAATACATGTAGTATTTAGAAAGAGAAAGAATACAAAGTATCGTAAAATACTCATCGCATATAACGTCAGCCTCGACAATTTCCTTCGTACCGTATGGTAAAGGAAATGATCGGTTTACTATATGGGTGGCTTTCCAATATAAAGCTCGACTAATTAACTAATGTTAACAACTGCGACAAACATATCTCCTTAAAGTACTAAGATAAACTTAAGAAATAATCACTTATAATAATGACCCAAAATAGTTGCTATATTACTAGATCGCTGAGTTTTCTATAAAATAGAACATACTTGCCAGCCTTGCTCGCAGTTCAAACAAACATTGCAATATTTCTGGGTTAAACTCCAAAATAAGTCGGATAAAAATAATGTGTATTCACAAGAAGGAAAACGATGTGCCCATCAGTGTGCTCAATATTTCCATTATTAACTAGAAACAAAAGATTCTTTTACGCTCCTAAAGCATGACAATGGTATTGAAGCAAACCCAATCCTCAGTTATAATCCAGCAAGGATAATATCTGAACTCAAATAAAACGTACCCGCAACAGTAGTAAATAAAACCTTGAGTGATTGTGGCAACGCTTCATCTTCTGTTTGAGTTAGAATTAAATTACTTGAACTAAAGCCATCCATAAGCAGCTCAATAAATATTAAATAGATAATTCATTTGATCAAAAATCCAAACGGTGGTAAACAAAACGGTTTGGGGATATCCACGGCTCTGGAATTTCGATGTGATGGTCTCTTACGAGGTATACTTTTTAACCTGTAAATAAGTGGGTTGAAAAATAATGCGGTTGGCCAATTGTGATAGCCATTCACTGTTTTCTTAAGGAATATAAATCCGGTTTTTGGAGTAAGCGCATTTTTTTGCCCAGCAGGTGTAACAAAACAACTGTCAACAGAAAAGTAGGGTCAAATTGAATTAAACTTGGCATCGTGGGACTAAAACGCTTTAATGCTGTCATATTTCAAAAATAGCAATCAAAACGAACAAAATACAAGAACAAGAAAAATTATGGAGAAAAGGCCCCACAAAATTGATGGGCAAAAATACGGATAAATGGGTCAAAGCTAAAAGGATTGGTACATGGAAAGATGGATAAAATGACGGGTGCGTACATAAATAAAGGAAGAATAAATGGACGGAAGGGCAGATGGATGGTTGGATGGATGAAAGCATCAATGGAAGGATGGCTGGCTGGTTGGCTGGCTGGCTGAATGGATGGATGAATGGATGGATGCATGGATGGATGCATAAATGGATGCATGGATGGATGGATGCATGGTTGGATGGACGCATGGATGGATGCATGGATGGGTAGATGAATGCATGGATGGGTGTATGCACGGATGGATGCATGGGTGGATGAATGCAGGGCTGAATGCACGGATGGATGCATGGAAGGATGCATGGGTGGATGCATGGAAGGGTGGATTTAAGGACGGGTGCATGTATAGATGGATCCACAATAAAGCATGGATTGTAGAATAAGAAATTATTGTGCACTGGTGTGAATGTACCTTTGCTTTCACCGTTTGAGACTAACAAACACCTGTAAAGAAAACCATTACATCCAAATTTTTTTATGCTTAACACACTTAGAAACAGTTTTAGCAAACATCCTCTGTTATGTCAGAGTTCAAATTGTATTAGCAAAACAAGGAAAATGAGGCTAGAATGGAGTAGAAAGAGCGTTTTGGTAAGAATGAGGTTAAAATTAAGTGTAGAATCCGCCCAACTCAATAGTAATTAATTGGTCTGTGTGCTTGAACAACGATTTGTTCCCTCCAAATTATCCCTTTGCCACCCTATGATTAACATATAGGTGAAATCACCACTCACCATTTACCTTTAAAGGATGAAAATTAATGTGGAAAAGAAAGCTGACAACAATTTTCATAAAAAGATGTGGAATGAAAAGGTACTGACCAGGGTAACAACATCATTACGTCGATGTATGTAGTAGTTGCCCGTATTCATATTTAAGAGGCCCTACTAAAATAACAATACAAAATATATGTTTGGAAAATATAAGTATAAAATTTAAAGATTGTTAAGTATCTTAGTGCTTCCAAGAAAATTCAGGAAAAACATGTTTAAGGTGCCTATTCAATCAGATTGACTGACCAAAGTTATCGAATGAAAATGACTTATCTGGCAGTGACTAATCTAAAAGAAAGAAGGCCTGATAGCCGACGTCAGGTTCTCAAAGGACATATAAAGTGGCTTGAAACAGACTAAGATACTCAATCACCAGCAACTACTCCTTTTCTATGTGTCTTAATTACTGCGTAATAATGTATTACGACTGAGTTAACTTCTCATTACTGTCGAAGTTTATTAAAATTAACAAGTAACATATTTCAGAAAGATTTCTGTTGTGGTTTCCTTTCCGATAGTGAATGAAGCCGACTAAACGTATCGGCAGAGTCGACAAAATCTACCCCGGTCCATTATTCGAGACTCCATCATCTGGCAAATGCAATAGGTTCATAATAAATCAAATTATTACATAATTCGACATAATATTAGAGTGTATTAGACAAAAAAAGCTTACTTCTGTGAATTGCCTAACATATTTCATCCGTTGTTTTATTGGTAATGTGCTACCAGTTTTTCTGAAGCATAAAAAATGAAACAAAATCTGAATATTAGCACAAATACGTTAAAACGTTTCTTTCCAGTTAAAAACTACAATTGATAACAGTTACCGCACGGTAACAGTAGTACAAATACGCATAAATACGGTAAAACGTTTCTTTCCAGTTACAAACTACAGTTGATAACAGTTACCGCACGGTAACAGTAGTACAAATACGCATAAATACGGTAAACATTTCTTTCCAATTACAAGCTACATCTGATAACAGTTACCGCACGGTAACAGTAGTACAAATACGCACAAATACGGTAAAATGTTTCTTTCCAGTTACAAACTACAATTGATAACAGTTACCGCACGGTAACAGTAGTACAAATACGCATAAATACGGTAAAACATTTCTTTCTAATTACAAGCTACAATTGATAACAGTTACCGCACGGTAACAGAAGTACAAATACGCACAAATACGGTAAAATGTTTCTTTCCAGTTACAAACTACAATTGATAACAGTTACCGCACGGTAACAGTAGTACAAATACGCATAAATACGGTAAAACATTTCTTTCTAATTACAAGCTACAATTGATAACAGTTACCGCACGGTAACAGTAGTACAAATACGCAGAAATACGGTAAAATATTTCTTTCCAGTTACAAACTACAACTGATAACAGTTACCGCACGGTAACAGTAGTACAAATACGCACAAATACGGTAAAACATTCCTTTCCAGTTACAAACTACAGTTGATAACAGTTACCCCACGATAACAGTAGAAAATTGGTATTCTCAACTTACATACCACATAAAAGCTGTCCATTACAAAAAACTTACATTAAAGCAATGAGAGACTGTCAATTGAAGATAATAACCATTATATATCAACTTTCTCTTATATTCTCTTATATCTTTCTCTTATACTTTCTCTTATACTACTTCACAAAAATGGGCAAAATAAGGTGCTAAAATAGAACACTAAGAACAAACCAAAGAGACTGAAATAAACTATACTAATCTTTGCTATTAATGCTAGATTTCCAGCAATTAGACTATTTATAAAACTTTTACAAAAATTTCATGTTTAGAGAAATTAACCAATTTATTTTCACGTCTTATCTCTCAGATTAACGTCTTCTAGAAACACTATATTTTTGTAAACTCCTATCCTACCCATTTGAATTGTTTTCCACATAACTTATATCTATGTAAATGTACTCATACAGAATTTAACTTTTGAAGTTTATTTAGAAAACAGTTTTCCTTCTGGTCGTTACACTATACAAGAAGGCACTAAGTTCCTGTTCATGTGCTTTTGGGTGATACTGGTTCACTTAATGTCATTTGTCTTTACTCTTCACCAACCACAAGAGGACGTTACAGCTCTCTTTGATCAGACTGCCAAAAAAATTGACGCAGTCTCTCTTCTTCACTAATTACAGTGAAAAACAAAGAGAATTTTTTTTCTTCTCTGGCATGGAATTTAAAAACAGTTTTAGACTAATTTGAGGGTGCTAAATTCAAATCTGATCTTAGATTTTCTCCATTGCATCAAGTTTTTGCGCTATACATATTTCTATTTTTTCATGAATTTTTAAGAAAATAATATCCTATCAAATAGTGTAGCAAAAAGGACCGTATTTTATGGTTCATTTTAGTAAATTTACTTTTTATTTAGTCTCCCAATAAACGGAAGAAATTTTTATTTTCTAAGAACATACATAACATAACCATTTTTTATGATACGAAAGTAAACAAAGAGATTTCAACTTGCACAACACTCGTTTGCAGGTAGTGTTTTTCTATTGATTTTATCACTCAATTTAGTTATTTATTGTTATTATTCTGCTGGGTTTTTTGTGAAACAATGCCTAAGGTATGGGAAAATTCAGGATGGAAATTCAAGGAACAACTCAGGTAGCTAACAAATTTTTTCTTGTCTGCAGGATGTGTTACTGACCTAACAATGGCCTCTACATCTCACAGAAGACAGTGCTTAAGTGATCCAAATATATTTTGCTACTTCTGTGGAAGCTTCACTTTGAAGAATCAGAGGCGCAACATTACTGACTTTGTTAAGAGTGTGTATTTGGCTTACTTTAAAGTACCACTTGGAGACCAAGACAAGCATTAGGCTCCTCACAAAGTGTGCAATACCTGTGGTGAGACCTTGAGATCATGGTCTCCAGGAAAGAATGCAAACTCAAGTTTGGAGTGCCTATAGTTTAGAGAAAGCCAAGCAATCATTCAGATGACTGCTATTTGTGCCTTGTCAATGTAAAAGGTTTCAACAAGAAAATCAACCAATATTCGCAGTACCCAAGTATCCCTTCAGCTATTCGACCAGTTGCCCATAGTAAAGAAATACCTGTACCAATATTTACTGAGTTTCCAAAAATTGATGACACAGATCTCTCCTCACCTTCTTATAGTGATGAAGAAGACACTACAGATATTTTTCAGCCCTGTGATGAAGATAGTGACAAACCAATTCTGTTTACTCAGCAGGCTTTGAATGATTTGGTTAGAGATCTTTATCTACCAAAAGAGTCTGCTGAACAGTTCCAAAAGAAGTTTGGAATGTGTTCTGTTACATAATGGAAATAAGTATGGCTCAGTACCAATAGATCATTCTGTAAAACTTAAGAAAGAATATAACAATATCAAGATTGTTCCAGAGAGGTTGCAATATCATGTTCATGGGTGGATAATTTGAGTGGATTTGAAAATGGTTAACTTTCTTTTTAGTCAGCAAGGAGGGTACACAAAATATCCCAGTTTCCTGTGTTACTGGGACAGCAGAGCTACAGCAGAGCATTGGGTGAAGAATGAATGGCCACAGCGACAGAGTTTGGAAATCTGGTGATAAGAATGTCATCAATAATCCTCTAGTGAATAGGAAGAACATTGTCTTTCCTCCCTTGCACATAAAACTTGGATTGATGAAACAGTTCGTCAAAGGTTTTGATCACAGTGGTGAATGTTTCATCTACATATGTTCAACTTTTCCTCGTCTTAGCGAAGAGAAAAAAAGGCTGGTATATTTGATGGACCCCAAATTAAAACACTCGTGAGAGATCCAAACTTTATCACATCCATGAATGAGACAGAAGAACGAGCTTGGAACGCATTTTGTAATGTGATGCAGAATTTTCTAGGGAATAAGAAAGCAGACAACTATGAAGAGATTATGGAAGAACTACTAATGAGCCTGCGAGATCTTGGATGTAGAATAAGTATCAATATCCACTATTTACATAGCCATTTGAACAATTTTCCGGAGAATCTTGGGGATATGAATGAGGAACACGGGGAGCGTTTTCATCAGGACATTAAAAAAATAGAAGAACGGTATCAAGGCCGGTGGGACTCACACATGATGGCGGAGTATTGCTGGAGATTGATGAGGGACAACCCAGAAGCTGTACATCAGAGATCAGCCAAGAAAAGAAAGTTCATTTTTATATTTTCTATTTCTTTCTGTCATTCTATTTGGATTGCTGTACATCGACTTAGTAATTTGTTATTCCTTGATTATGAATATACAAAATGTAGTACAAAAAGTCACGTTTTTATTATGAAACCTTCGATTTTAGGCTCTAGGTTGATCAGCACTTTTCATCAAAAATTGGAAAATGGCATAGCTCGAAATCCTGATGTGATAGGCAAAAATACTGAGTTCATATTCGTGATCAGCCCAAATTTAGTTAGAATTCGTTTAAAAACCCTTTGCCAGAAAAATCGTGTTGACCAGTGAATTATCTGACATTCGTTATCTCTTTACTCCACCAATTACCTAACAACCCTCTTTGTAGTGATTATGACCTTTTACCACAAAGCATGGCTTATTCACTCCGGCACGACTGATCCTGAAAATACATATTGCTATAATCTCTCGCTTATCTATGAACTGATTCAATTTGACAGGCCCATCGGAATCCCTGTTGGAACCAATCAATGCTCTAAATTTTTGGCCTTTTTTCATCACTTGTCCTGATTGATGTTCCTATCATTCATTTCCTCCTCTAGGCCCATCTGACCAAGCTGTAAATTCCGTAAGGGAATGGACTAAGTTTAAAGGGGCCAATGATGTCCCTTTCTATCATACAGTATTACGGTATAGCAAACATGACTGGTACAACTCTCTATCCTCCATTTCCAGGTTTCTTCCTGGCGCGCTTTTACGTGGATACCACCAAGCTATGATTTTTTCTCACTACATAAGTATCTCTTTCACTACTCTCAATTTTCGCAATGCTACGCCTACTTTCTTTAAACCCATTACAGTGATTTGTCTGCTTGAAAGAATGAAATCATATTTTATTTCACAGCCCACTGACAGCACTTCCTTTATTTTATGGAGCCTATAAAAACCAACATGTAGGTGTGGTATTGTGCGTTGAGCCGTAAATATGAATGCGCTTTTCATAATTTCACCACTGTTCTGTTGACTCCATAATCCAAATAAAAAATAAATAAACGTTCTTTGTAATTGCAAGTAAGCGGGTGTGGATAAAACGTTTGAAAGAAAGGTTGTAAGAAAGGTCGTAAAAAAGCGCGCTTTGGAATGTTGGTAGGCGTCTTTTTGTTGAGCGTAGGAAATTTAGGGACATTTCGTTCACCCAGCAATAACATGAAAAGATCGCACATCAGTTCCCCACTTCGTCAAACGGCCTGTCACACGAAATTTCGCAGCATCAAAGGTCAATAATAGCAAAGGCGAATCTGAACAGCTTGCTGAAGATGACTGCGCTCCCAGGCTGCAACATGACCAGGGTCCGTCTACTAATCTAGAAACAGCGAAAAAGAGAATCCAGAAACATCGAATGGTTATGATGATGGCTGGAAGTAAGTTTTATCACGACATTCAGCGGTCAGCAGTCAGCACATCGTTAAGGTAGGCAGAGCCTGTCACTACTGCCACTTTGCTGCTGCTCCCGTCAAAACGAGGCATAGTGGTGTGATGATGGGGGAATCCTATCGGCATCCCCGATAGCTAGGGGAGTTGTATGCATAAAACCTCCTCAGCAAGGGTATTAAGGGCAAGAAAAGCTAAAAAAGGGAAAACAATGTCAAATGGTCGTCTTTAAAACTTAATTTTCCACGCACCTCTTGCTGTCAAAAACGAATTAGAAGTTTGATATTACTCTTTCATTTCTTTAATTCGAACGTAAAATTTGAAGTGTATTGTGGTCCTTTCAACAACCTGTGCGAAGATGACAAAAATAGATGTTCTTCCATCACTGACACCATCTTTTAACGGAAACTATGTCTACAGGTCTGGTGCAAACGTTGGCAATGCACTTAACTGTATGCTGAAACCAGAAAATGCCCACAGTGCAGGATGAAATGCAAACGTGCAAATGAACAGGTGGCTTATTGGAAAGGTTCCTAGACCAGTTGCTCAAGGTATTCCGGCAATAATCAGAAGTGGGGCTGTATCGCATGTCATTCCAAAAGTCACTGGAGGAGTCATACAGCTTTTAAAGATACAGAGTTAGAAGGGCGTGAACAAAAACTTCATGTAAATATAAGCTGAAAGGGCCAATGAAAGAAAAACAAGTAAAAAACAGTTTCGTAAAAAATATATAATTTAGTAAGGGAAGAAAATGAGTGACTTTTATATCTGTGATTACAGAGGTTTTTTACTTGCTCGCGCTTAATTTTTCAAAGCTTTCCCCTCAGAATGTAAACCCTTGGTTTATATTCCAAGCAGCTTACATTCAGGAGGATGCTTATATTGCCAAATGGGGGGGGGGCTATATTCGGAGGGCATATATTTAGGATGTCACGGTGTGCTTTTATTTGAGAAAAAAAAGGTTTAATACACGAGGTCAATAGAGAGTGAAAAACGACATAGGAATAAAAACAAGTTTTAAAGGCTAGGAAGTGGAAACCTTACTGGGGAAATTCATTTGGCCCTATCCTTTTTTCGGGAGGTTATTCTCAAGAAGACGCACTTTCGGTTATCAGTATTGACGAGAGCGAGTGCGACAAAAATTTTCTATGCAAAAATTCAAAAAAGGAATTTTCCCTTGAAATTTGACGACTTTTTTATTAGTTCACTTGGAGTGCGTACGATTCGAGCTCAGCATCACAATCATAAAAAATGATAACAATCCTAACTAACTTCCCATGACCCTAGTTTCAAAATCCGATGGTCTGATAGAACTCGCTTCTATATCTACGGCACTAAAAAAGTCACTTTTGGCGAAGTGTTTGGAGTCGCTACGCGGCTTTCAAATCCTAGGTAAAATACTGATGACTCTGTTGCTTGTACGAGATTTTTCTTTGAACACAGCGTTTCCAAAACTGCTGCTTTAATTTCCGAAAGGCTGCGTGCTAATGGAAAATGTTTTATTTTTGTAAACAAATATCAGCAAAGACCAAACAGTCAACTACGGTAAACTGCCGAGAGTGCTGCAGATTTTGTCCATCGAAACAGGTTTTTTTTATCTCTATCGGCTAAATCCTTCAACTAAATACCAAAGATCCTATGAAACTGATAGCAACTAATGTAAGAATTTTAAGAAACGTCAAAGCGACCTTTGCACTATGTATTTAAGAAAAAGTTCAAGATTAAATTTTGGATTGCGTGAGTTCTGGAGCTCCAATAAAATCCTAAATAGGAGGAAGGCTCTTATTCTATCAGTGATAAATGACCTATTACTACTCCCATCATTCATTAGAAAAGCAATTAATTTGAATGAAGTTTTGCGTTTAATCCTACTATGAGTCCTTCACCACTTAGCTTCCCATTACTTACGCAAAACACTACCACTACATTCTTTGTAACAACCAGAAGCTCCTATTATAACTAAGGATTTCGATTCAAATAAAGTCTCTGGGCCTCACCTGACCTCTGATTTGTTTTTGAAATACTTTTACCTATGGATTGCTTCTGTTTTGGCTCATCTCTTTAACCACTGTCTGAAAAAAAATGCTTTCCAGGGAAGTAGAAAATGTCTTCTTTGTGCCTTGTCCTATTATTCTGGCGAATATTTAGATCTTTCTCAATACCGCTTATCTAAATCTAATGCCCATCTTTTAACTGTGATCACGCAGAGCAGGCGTGAAGTTGTTGATAATACATGCATGGCTCATGGCTAAAGCTGGGAGCATTGCTTTGGCTATCTCTAAGGCATTTATTAATGTTTGGCATAGAGAATTTTGCTCAAACTGTCCAGCTAGACCTTCATCTATACTTTTTCCCATAAACAAATCTTCCTTTTCCAACAGACGCTTGCAAGTTCTTGTCAATGGCCACTCTTCTGGTGCCCAAAGAGATAACGAGGGGACCAAGGATCTATATTTCGTCCCAAACTCTTTTTCACCTTATTAAGGATCTACTGGGTATTATCAAGAAGTCTTTGATTAACATCTATGCTAATGATACTATCTGTCAATGTACTTCAAAAAAAACAATGGGACCAGCGTTTAAATTTTTCTTGAGGACTTGGAGTTTACCAACAACTGAGAAAAACAAAGCCTTTTACATTTAAACCATAAAAAAAATTATCTCTTTGTTTGTCATTCCCTATCCTGTTTTAATCTCTAAGACATTTTGGTACATAGTGTGAACCTACATGAATACTAATGTTTCAATGGAGTTGTAGGTCTCAAAATTTTACAAGACCTCACATAGAATGCGTACATAAAATCCATTGCAAGAGAGTCTGAAAATATGGTAGGATTATTCTTCCCATCCGACAAGTTCTCCATCCCTTGAGCTATTTTGTACCTCCACAAAAACCAGATCAGACCTTCAATGGAGTATTATTAAGATATCAAGGGTGGCCCTTCCAAGAGTACACTCTAAGGCCCCGACCAAGTGCAAAATCGCCTGCGTACACTTACTTGTGGCGAACTCTTTTACACCCTATGCTTTCTTTTCCACAAACAAAGCATTGCCAACCTCTTGGAATACCGTTATTTTAACAGATACTCTTATGAAAAGCTTGCTACCTATATTGCTCCTTAAAAACCTATTTAGTGAAGACCAGCCTGGCTAATCAGAAATAGTTAACTACACTTTTTCTCTGAGAGCCAAAATGTGTAAAGTGCTTTCATAAAAACAGTTTTATTCCCAGAATTGTCTTTTCCTAAGAAACACAAACAAAGACCCTTAAAATCTACTGTCAACCACTATCTTTTTGAAACCAACTTGACCTAATCTGAGTACCATGTTTTATTTCTACTTTCATCTATTACTTTGCTTTGGTTATGTGTAACCCAATGAATTTCTGTGACCCTTTAGCACTTGTATATTAATGGGTTTCTAACAGTGACACCGATAAATACCTTCATGTTGCTTAAACCCTTACCTTTCACTTTTACACTGCGGTGAAAAATGTATTTCTGAGCTGTTGGTAACAATTACTGTACGAACATTGCCAAAGAAGTCAGTAATGTATGTCTACAAGAATTAAAATATTTTTGTTATATCATAATGTCATCTCTTACTGAAAGTAAGTGAAAATGTAAAATGAATCTAATAAGCNGACCTAATCTGAGTACCATGTTTTATTTCTACTTTCATCTATTACTTTGCTTTGGTTATGTGTAACCCAATGAATTTCTGTGACCCTTTAGCACTTGTATATTAATGGGTTTCTAACAGTGACACCGATAAATACCTTCATGTTACTTAAACCCTTACCTTTCACTTTTACACTGCGGTGAAAAATGTATTTCTGAGCTGTTGGTAACAATTACTGTACGAACATTGCCAAAGAAGTCAGTAATGTATGTCTACAAGAATTAAAATATATTAGTTATATCATAATGTCATCTCTTACTGAAAGTAAGTGAAAATGTAAAATGAATCTAATAAGCCGTGTCTCAAAAAACTTGGCAATAAACAGGTTATTTTTGTTACTAAGTTACCTGGGTAGCCTACAAAAGGTATTGGAATGTTAAATGGATAAGTAAGAAGAATAAAATTTTGTTTCAATTTATGTGGCGCCGAAATTATTTATCTGGAATTAAATTTTTGTGTGACAAAGGATAATTTTCTACAAAATACAAGCAAGTTACAAACTTACTCTAATAGGAACATGTGGCAAGAATATAGAACATTAGATCTTTACTGACAATACTGGGTCAAATACAAAAAAGTCATTTGGGTTTATTTCATACTTGAAAATTTCTAACAAGATCCAAGTCGTTTGCTTGAGATCGACCACTCATAAAGTTTTTCACAAAAACGTCAATACAGGATAAGAAAATTTAGTCATTACAAAATAGTAACAGGTGTACTTAAAAAAAGGGTGCTAATATTCGTGACCGACGGGTTACAACGATGTTATATAATTACATGACTATTTCAAAATTTTAGGCAGTAAGTCAAAGCTATTGGCCCTTTCCTGAGCACGCTTATTTCTCGCTCCAAGAAGCAACTAATCAAAATCTAGATGTAGATGTAAGAGCTTTATCATGCCTTGAGTCGTAAGCTTTTTCTGAGCTATGTTTCAAGAGATACTTCTCGCATTGTCAGGCTACTGAAATGACTAGGTACGGCTGTTTTTGTACTTTAGTAGTGCGGATCTACGTGTAGTTGTTTCGAGGAGTGGCGCCATACCAATGTTGTGTTTGTTCTGTTTGTTGTGTTTCTTTCTTTAGTGCTGGAAGCCATATATCTGGAAGGGTGTAGGATATATTTTTGATGTGATTTGAGGAGTATCTCTCGAAACGTAGCACACAAAAAGCTTACGACTCAAGACATGATAAAGCTTTTACATCTATGGCTTCCTCTGAGTCCACAAACTTAAAAATTTTCAAGATAATCAAAATCTATTATATCATTTACATGTTTTCAGTACGCCATCACATGTAGTAGGCCTGAAAGTTACTTAGAATTGAACGTGCTCTAACTACCAATTCTTTATTTTACCGTTCGTTATTTAATAAAAGCATTAAAATAAATCATGAAAACCTAGAGAAATACCTTTCAAAATTATACAACGGGGAAAAGTTTGTTTTCGACTGCGTAAAAAAGCCACTAGAGATTAGAATCAAACAAATTAAATAAAAAAGGGGGTATATGAAATAAAAATGAAATAAAAAACCAGAACATAACGGAATACAATTCTAAAACAGAGAATGCAATAAAGTAAAACGTCGTTCACAAATGGTGTGCATTATAGCAAAAATTACCTGACATTGAGTGTCTTTATGTGTGTATGTGTGTAGTAGTGGGTGGGTAATGAAGGTAAAATGTGGCCCTTCCAAATTCATCATGGCCACATTGTTGCCAGACGGCATACAACTTTTAACATCACCAATCCTAGTTTTGATCATTAATTTCAGTGTGAGATGCTAGTAGCTACTGACGAGTCGCAAAAAACCCGCAGAAAAACCGCAGAAAGACCTCTTGCTAGGTATTGCTAAGATTGCAGGGATTTCCTCGAAACCATACGTAGTGTACCTTAATTTCTTAGTTGTAAAGGTGGTTCGATGCTGTTGGTCAAACTACCCCACATATACATACATACATACATACATACATACATACATACATACATACATACATACATACATACATACATACACACATAAATTTTAAACCAATAGCCCTTACTGGACTCTGGGGCACTGACTAACATACAAGTCAGTTTGACAAACTAAAAATTTCTCTTTGTGCATACCAGAAATGTCTCTAACAACTTGCCCTTTTTTACTTCTTGCACTATCACATTTTCCTGCACTGTCTTATTATGGTTGCCTCTTCTCGTATATTTCTCGTTGATGAATTAGGATAGCTATTTCGCTTGAAGCAATTAAAATTATAGTCACCAGAAAAGCAAGAAAAGGAAGAGGATTCCTACCGTACCAGTGCGTGGAAAGAAACTCCAAAGCAGTCCTAAACTTCGGAACACGACAGAAAATGGATGAAATTTCAATGAAGAATGCATCAGGAGATATATTTTTTCGCCGATATAAAAAGAATTAAACGGTACAAGGTTAGCAAGCTTNTTACTGGACTCTGGGGCACTGACTAACATACAAGTCAGTTTGACAAACTAAAAATTTCTCTTTGTGCATACCAGAAATGTCTCTAACAACTTGCCCTTTTTTACTTCTTGCACTATCACATTTTCCTGCACTGTCTTATTATGGTTGCCTCTTCTCGTATATTTCTCGTTGATGAATTAGGATAGCTATTTCGCTTGAAGCAATTAAAATTATAGTCACCAGAAAAGCAAGAAAAGGAAGAGGATTCCTACCGTACCAGTGCGTGGAAAGAAACTCCAAAGCAGTCCTAAACTTCGGAACACGACAGAAAATGGATGAAATTTCAATGAAGAATGCATCAGGAGATATATTTTTTCGCCGATATAAAAAGAATTAAACGGTACAAGGTTAGCAAGCTTTAGCATGACTAGTAAGAAAAATTTAGCCTCTCAATTTTATTGTTTACCCAACATTTTAAGATACTATCAAATATCGTTTATGAAATAGTGTACCACCAAGAAGAAACTCTGAAAAAGGGGATTATAAAAGTAACGAACGTTAGGTACAGAAATGTCTTCCCGTGGGTGGTTCCAATAGTATAGAAACTAGGTGTTTTCAATGGGCTTTTCACGGCTGAATCGCTTACTAAAATAACACTGATTTTCTTTTTGTCATAAAAAGGCAAAAGCGAATTAATTAAACCATAATTCAAAGTTCATTTTCTCAGCTTTATTGCTGGAACACGAGCAGCGGATCTGCTTCACGTCGGACAGAACCACACGACTGCTGGGTCAACTGAATTGGTCTAAGAAATAAGAACACCTAATGAAAATAATAACATCCGTATTCAGTTCTCTCAATAAAAATGAGGTTTTCAAATTCAAAAATGTAAACAATAGCAGTTAAAATTGATGGTTTTCACTCATTAATATGATAATCTGTCCTAAGGTTTGGCTTTGTGTGGTCAATTATTGACTTAGTGAAAAATAAACCTTGAAAATTGTCAAAGTACCTTATGGTACAGTGATTTTACAACAATATCGAAACATTAACCCAAACCTCAAAGTTAAGTTGAAAGTGACTGAATAAATAAATAAATGGCGATTTATTCTTGGACCTACGCCAACACTCTAAAGTTCAATAGCTACCTACCTTCCTAGTTCAATCCTCTGCTAAATTTATGACTTACTTAGCAATTTCTAATACTACTTTAATCATGGTTTAATTCCTAAACCAAACCTCGCTCCAATTATCAGTTTTAATCCCTTTTAGCCACAGCAAAAATTTAATTTTAGTTCCTAATTCTAGTTACCATTAAATTCAAACTTAACCTCTCCGTTTAATTCCCGTTTTATATTACTATATAATAACTACCTTACTTACGGTTACAGCACAATTTCCCATTCAGTCTAGCCCCGGGCCATTTATTTTTAAGTTCTGTCATTTAAGTATGAGTAAAAACCAATACAGAGGAGCCGTGGCTTGATGGTTAGTGCAACTGCACCGTAATTAAAAATTCCGGGTTCGATTCCCCGAGCGGGCGACTTTGGAAATTCAGAAAAGAAAAAGCCATTGGTCGGCGTCAGGAAGGGCATCCGGCCAAGAAATTCCTCACTGCCAAATACAGGTCCCTGTGAAGGGCACCGTCTGAGCCCCAATTGCTGGGGAAAAATGACTTTAAAAAAACAACCCACTAAAGACTAAACACGCTATGTTTAATGTTCAGATGATGCTTAAAGAGTTTTAAAAGATTGCGGCTTCAGTCAAAGAAAATCTTCAGAATAACTGCATCATAAAATTTCCTAATGATTAAAGTAAAGAGACTTGTATAAATGCCTGCCGTGGTACCGTAATTATTCGAGGGAAAAAAAATCCTTGTTCTTTAAACAACGAAAAACCAATATCAAATTACATTGTTGAAACTCATGCAATATTGTCATCTTCAGAACTGTTGACAAACAACACTGATAACTTCTAGATGTATGTATGTCGATCCGCATGTTATCCAAAAACAAAGGGAGCTATCGTGCCCAAACCTTTAGAGGATATGTAGAAGGTCTAAATAAGAAATAGCAAAACAAATTGGAATTNTAAAGTAAAGAGACTTGTATAAATGCCTGCCGTGGTACCGTAATTATTCGAGGGAAAAAAAATCCTTGTTCTTTAAACAACGAAAAACCAATATCAAATTACATTGTTGAAACTCATGCAATATTGTCATCTTCAGAACTGTTGACAAACAACACTGATAACTTCTAGATGTATGTATGTCGATCCGCATGTTATCCAAAAACAAAGGGAGCTATCGTGCCCAAACCTTTAGAGGATATGTAGAAGGTCTAAATAAGAAATAGCAAAACAAATTGGAATTGCAGACAAGTCTGATTTATGGATACTAGAGCCTTTATCTTTCAACAAATTCCTTTGCTGCGTTGTTCGTCGTAACTGAAAAGCATCAACTGTGCTTTAGCCTTCTCGAACTGTTGACTCAACAAGTTGGGACGTTATCGGACATCAGCTTTTGAATATGACAAAAGCTACGGAAAAACAAATTGCTGGTGATTTGAAGCTAGAAAATGACCTTACGGTAATTGTTAGCCAACGATAAAGGATTGAAAAGGAAAAAGTTAAAAGCAGCAAAACCAAAATAAATGGTATCTGTTTAGCATTCAGAATACAATAAAGTTCCGATTTGCCATCCAGCTGGTCTGGCTCATCAAAACGACGAATACAGTCAATTACTTCTATTTCAACATTTATACACCTGAATATATCACAAGACTCACCTCATCTAGTTTTCTTTTAAACAAATCCGTTCGAACCTTTGGAGATGACTGAATTAATCCTGGGTCACTAGTTGATTCAAACTAAAATAATGGATATAAAATATTAAGTGCTGTCAACAATACTTGCAAGCATTGCAAAGCATTCCTTATTACGGAAGCATAAATGTAAAATCCGACAGTAAGTTAGCAAAAGAGTCCAAATAATTACTAATTTATTGTTGATATTTTGTTATCTCAAACATAATCAAATCAGCATCAAAAACTGGGAGAGTACATAAGAACCACCACATCAGCTTCACAAGGCAATATGCAGTGCATTCCATAAAAAAACCTAACCAAGACCAGAGTGAGGTGAGACCAACAAATGATATTTTGTTTGTGGGTATATATTTTACTACATATTTTTATCTTAAATTCATCTTCCTCGTTATCTAGTGTTAGGTGACATACGCCAATTACAATCGGTTTTATTTGATAAGCCTTTAAACTGGCTACAATTACGGTTGTATTGAAAAATTTTCGAAAGAAAGTTAATACTTGTGAATGAATGCATAGATGAATATTTGAAAAGAAGGTCAATTCTACTACCTGATGCATAGTAAGTGGCTGGGTCGTTTTATCATTTCAAAACATGCGGTCCTAAAATAATGGGTTATCAGGTAAAAAAGGTTCAGAGCTTAAATGTGTGTAACCCCTGGGATGATAGAGGGTAATCTAACATAACACATACACCATAAATTAATAACTTGTCACAGAAAGCAAGTGAATTTTAATATTGCCAAAATGGGCAATTTGGTTACTTTGGAAAATGTCCGGTTTATTTCCTTTGAAAAAAGCCAAGACCTGTCTTGTTTTAAACCACTTACTAACATTTGCCTTGCGTTGTGGTCCACCACTGTGTAATCGTTTAAGTCGGACGATACGCCGAAGGTAACATTCAAAATTATTTAAATTAACTTTTAAATATTTATATTGTTTTTCAGTTAGTTGCCACCCTTTATCTTTTTTTTTTGAAAGTTCTAAGAATAAATTTGAAAATAAAACTGAAATTTACTTGGAGTATTTCTTCTTTTTAAATCCGGGTAAAGATATACAAAGACGGATGTGCATCCAGTTCACAACGTTTCAATGTGACAGGTGGGCAATGTAAGGATCGATTTCTTCGTTCTCACTAAAATACTGAGGAGAATCAACAATTTTTGGTAGCATAGGTAGCTTTCCACTGCTTCCGGAAGTCTCAATTTCCGCTTTCACACTATCGGATATCAAAACGGCATCACTGTCTATCAACCTCGCTGACAAGCGAAAATGACAAACCTGAAAAAACTGCTTAAAAAACTTGCCATAAGGTCAGCGATAAAATGCGAAATCGCCGCATTTTCCTGCAGTAATCTTCTCTACATTTTCGGTAAAAAAGGAGTAAAAGTAGTAATGACCGAGTCTTTAATCATCATTTTACTATGCAAGAAAATTCGATTTCAAATCTTGCTACATCGTTGAAAATCTTGGGGACAACCGTTTTCTCAGTTAAAACTATGTAGCTATCACACTTTTGCATGATTTCCAGGAAAAAAATGGGAAATAACAATAAAACAAAACTTACAAAATAAAAGGTATGATTAAAAAGTACAGTCATCCAGTTGGATTATTTTTGTCGCCTTTGAACTAGAGCTTTTGCCTTTTCTGCTGGCTTCTTCAATCGTATTCAATGTAGTATTAAAACCATCACCAGGTCTTCTCTGACTGCTTAGTTCTTCCTCCTTTCTCATCATCGTGATGTTGTGTCCCTCTCTTTATAAAACAGGTACGTCTGTGGAAATCGTTTCAATCAGTTTTTTTCACTAATTCCTTCCTTAAATGCTTTCAAGCGTTCTGAACGCCTTGCTGCAAGTGCTCATCGGAATAATGTCTTGAAACCTACTTTCTAAACGTCTTGGTATTTTACTAGCTTCTTTCAGTGTATGTGTAACTATTTTCTGCCCTTCTGCTTCCCAAATGGGTTTGATCTTCTTTCTCTTGAATGCTATGTTAACTGTTTTTTCCTTTTGCGTCTTTAACTTGCCTCTTCCATTCCCTCTCTTAAGTTCTGGCGAAGAAAAGTTATTTCTTGCGGCCTCACCAGGACTGAATATAAATAATAATTAAAAAAATTGCTAGGCAGTGGTCCTTGAACCTTGTCTAAAGCAACTCTTGAAAAAGTAGAAACATGTGCTACTGCATTTAAGTGTTACGCTTGTGCACAAATTTTTGTCTGTGCAAATACTGACAGCACAAGATCCTCCTTACCCACAAGACACGTTATTTCCTCCTTTATCACAGGTAGAGTAGTAACGTCTCCTGCAACCCAAATGTTGCGACTTGGAAACGGTGCGACCGACCCCAAACAGAAGAGAAAAGGTAAAACTATTAACAACAGTTCTTAATTCATGGTCAAAGAGAGAGGTCGTAGATTTTTTTCAAGTCACAGAAAACATGATACTGTTGGCCAGTGGGCTGAAGAGAATGTGCTGTGAGACTTTAAAGAGAATTTTAAGTGTGTTGTGTGAATTTAAATGAAGTGTAAAGTTTCCACTGCAACAATTTAGATTTACACTGCACCCTGTCATGATAAATTTCCAAGACTCTGAACCTAATCTTCAAGCGGCATCCTTAAGCATCTTATCTGATGATACAAATATTGATAAATGCTTTATTCACGGGGTGCAACGTATTCTGGTGTCTTACATCAAAAAGAAGCTATCAGTTCATAGAATACAATCGGTTGGCTGCGCAGAACAAGAATGAAATTTCAATACCTTCTAAACCTTTTACATCATCACTGGGAATTCGATTTCTTTTCTCTCTGGTCTTTCTTTGCTGCCAGTTATGGAAATTCCTCTTGTGTTGGTATTGGTGGGCCTTTTAAACGATCCACTGCGAGACCAAACTTTAAGTGGCCACTTGGTGAGCAAATTACCACCACTTAGTCAACGTCAAGCATTCTTATAATTTACTTTGAAATTATACACCAGAAATACATGGTAACCATCACAAAAGAAGAACCTGAAAGATCCAAGGTAGGAGGAACGGTTGGGTTGGATTGGGTTTAAAAACATTGGGTCACTTGCTGAAATGTGTTGAATCTGCGGCTACGTGATTCCAAAATAAAGTTTATACTTAAAAGTAGGTTTATGATAGCAATGTTGGCAAACCACTTGTTTATTTGTTGACGTATGTCATTGGCCGTGAGAAACTGCCACGGGTTACAATTTGAATCTCATGTCATTCAATTTGTTTGTCTTACAGCGTCATAACTTGCATTTTCAGAGTCAACATGTTAAAAATGACATGTACCAACTAGAAAAACTATAGATGATACGCCATATAATAATATGAGGTGTACCAACTGTAAAAACTGTATAACAGGTAAATCTGGAAAAAGATACTGGGTGCTCTGGAGGGAGTATCGATTCTTCTACTGCTCCATCTTTCCTACGAGGATCCCGAGTTTTTTATGAGGAGCAAGGTGTAGAATTGTTTTTTGCCTTCCTTTCATGTTTTTTCCTTGTCAATATATCCCCCATCTGGTTCTTTACCACAGTAGCTCATTATCAAGCTGCGCTATACATTTCGTCTACTTGACCCTTAATGTCCAATTTTTCATTGAGTTCATTTTCTGTGTCCCTTTTTGCTTTTAATACTGCTTTCTTGGCCATTATTCCCCTTTTTCTATCTG
This sequence comes from Morbakka virulenta, assembly GCA_003991215.1. Lineage (NCBI taxonomy): Eukaryota > Metazoa > Cnidaria > Cubozoa > Carybdeida > Carukiidae > Morbakka > Morbakka virulenta. Next base: position 2,640,053 of record RDPX01000035.1, read on the forward strand.
TACCTGTTTATTTATCTGTTTATTTGTTTACCTATTAATTTATCTATTTATTCATTTATTTAGTTAGTTAGTTAGTTATTTATAATAAATGGTTCTTTGTGCCTTGGTTCTTTGCTTCCAGTATCTTTTAGCTTCGACTTCGTTTTCTTTATTAGTGTCCGTGCACACTAGGTGACATTATGTAACTACTGCTTCTAAAGATATTGTTTTGGAATTCTTTACTTTCAACTGATCTCTTTGTCTGACTATATAAAAGTGTATAGAAGAAGGTAACATCGCTTTGGTATGTAATCACGCGTTCCTGCCTTTTGTTGAAGGAAGTGTTTGTCCCCATCAGATCCAGACTTCCACAGGATTCAACGAATCTTCCATTATTTTCATTTTTGTCAATACAGCCTTTTACTACATGTATTCCGTTGTATCCCCCGAGGAGCCGTGGCTTAATGGTTAGTGCAATTCCACCATAACCAAGAGGTTCCGAGTGCGATTGCACGAGCGGGCGAAAAGAATTTGGAACTTTAGAAAATTAAGAAAAAGCCATTGGTTGGCGCCAGGCAGGAAGGGCATCCGGTCAGGAAATTCCTCACTGCCAAAACAAAATCCCTCCGAAGAGCACCGTCTGAGCCCCAGCTACTGGGTAAAATGACGTTAAAACCAAAAAAAGGGAAAAGATTCCGTTGTATTCACTGGTGGTTTTGCCCATAGGTCCATTTAGATTACCCGTAACAATTATAACCTCCTTCGGTCGTCTTCAAATTTCGCATGGAGCTCTTTTTTCTTCACTGGTACAAGCTGTCTGTGGCGTGTAATTGAATATAATGTAAAATATATATGTATTTAAGATAATTACATTTATGTGTGTAATTACATTTAGTCCTTTTATGAAACCGTTAATTATCAACATACAGGAGAATCTATCTTCGAAAATAACCCCAAAACAGCAAGAATTACATATAAATTAATAGTCAGTAGATTACCTCCTAAAAATAACCACATGGTTTTGACAGACTTACAAAGTTTTGTAGGGTTTTCTTGCTCCCCATGTCTACCCCTTCAAGGTATTGCAGAAGAAAGTACGTCCAGCGATCGATTACATGAACTCCAAGGGTGTCGTCATCTTCATACTAAAAATAACATGAATTGTATAAAATATATGAAAGCTAAAAAACCTAAATGCTTGGTAAATCCAATTACATTTGAAAGAAAAGTGAAAAAATTATTGGGCAGGGAAAACCCAGTCTGACAGAAATAGGTTTAGAATTATCAGCATAATTAGAAATTCACTTACAAACAAAAATGAGAATCGGGTATATTTCTATCTTTAACGAATTTATTTTTAGCTGATTTAAAAGAACTTTACTAGTGTAAAATCCACCCCTTAGTAAAAACGTTTTATTCTCATGAACCTGTTTCATTCCAGTGGCAAATGAGATGATAAAAATTTTCTTAAAATCTGCAGTTCATTTTCTTAAAAACTGGCATGAAATCGCTCCCGATAATTTGATAAATTATCGGAAATGATTTAGTGTATCCTATTGCCGTTTGTAGCTCATATTGAAGTAGGATTTTTGTTTTTACTGGCTTCTTTTTTTATCTTTCTAACAGAAACCAAAACAAATTTTCTATTGTCATTAATTTTACCATTGTACCAAAGGACACCCCAGAGTTCATGGGATTAAAATAATCTGCTTCAATACTTCTGTGACATCTTCAGCTACATATCATCCTTGAGCGAAACCTTAATAAAACAAAATATAATAATAATAATAATAATAATAATAATTTTTTGAAACTTCAAGCGTATATTTTTCCATGTTATCACTTAATACAATTCTATGCCGTGTATACATTACATCATTACCCTAAGAAATACCACTCACTATCAAGGCATGGTATCAGGGATGCACAGAGTAACGTAGTCACCAATAAAGGAGGGGAGGCTGATCCCATGCCTTACTACGTTGACAGAATATGTAATATGTGGTTCGAATTAACACACATATGATCTTCTTTATGATATATGAGATTTCGCTTTTATCGAAACTTATTTCCGCTAACATCTTCGCTACCGAATGTGTACTCTTTCCGATTGCTCCTATCGCGCCAATGCTTAAATTGACAAATATGACTTTTTGATAATTTTTGCCTAGAAATCTTAGCAGAAATTCATATTTTNCTATCGCGCCAATGCTTAAATTGACAAATATAACTTTTTGATAATTTTTGCCTAGAAATCTTAGCAGAAATTCATATTTTTCTGATTTACGTTTCGAATTCACTTCAATATTTGTTTCAAAGCCGATTGTAAGTTCTAGAATATAAATCTTTCCTTTATCAATTACTAACAGATCAGGGCGATATGTATCTCCGGTAATAATCGATGGAGAATTGTAATCATCAATATCACAGTAAACTTTTGCATTTTTCTTATTCGAAGATATGAAGTTTGCAATATTTTTTAAAACCGAGTCATGCCTCCAGTAATAATAATAATAATAATAATAATAATAATAATAATAATATAATATAATATAAATACTATAATAATAATATCATATAATAATATAATTGATAATAATAATATAACATAATAATATATCATTAATAATAATAACAATAATATGATATCTATATCAATAATGAATATCATCCACTAAACTTTATCATACACCAGTAGAAAGAAAAATAGTCCATCATATTTTTATTTTGAACCCTCATCCTCGAGTGGCTTTTAGCCTTGATGTGTGGTGACTCGCCAGTACATATATAAAAAAAATGTCGGGTGCCACTTCAATGCCAGAACATATGAAAACCTGGTAAATTTGGCCAGTATTAAGGCCTTTAAGAGAATGTAGAGAACTGTAAGGGTTGTACTAAATGTTATTGGTGCCCTTGGAATATCAAAAAGGCTTGTGAACTGTTAAAGTGAAGTAAATAAGTCAGGTGACTTCCTATTCTTTGAGTGCCAGATTACTTTAGCACCAAGGATCATCTGAAGAACACTTGATATCCAACATGATGCAAAATGATTTGCTATAACGTGTTGAGTGCTACTTACTGACAAGGAGTCTTCCCCAACACTACTGCTCGAGGCACCTACAAAATTAGGCGAGTAAACCTTTTGGAGCAGTGATTCCGCCTGGCAGGTATCAACCAAATATAGAAGCTCGTTGTACCTAGAGAATCGAAAGGAATAAGGTCACCATGAGACATATCATAATCACAACAAGATATAAATATCAACAATCTTATAGAAAGTTTAAGAAAAATTGCTTTGTTTGATATTTAAATAGGTGACATAGGTATTAGTGTAAATCGGGGAGATGGGTAACATAACCAAGGTATAATGAACCATCCTATGTAATGAAATAAAGCACTCCGAACAAACATGTAAAAATAATGGAATCTAAAATAGTAAAAATTTAAAAAACCCTCTAAACTAAATTACCACACAATAGAGCAAGATAAAAAACACATACCTGAAAGAGATTATTTCGAAAGAAACTAAATAAAAAGAAACTAACGTGGAAGGAAAAGTGCGAAACGAAAATTACAATGAAATAAATGTGCTCGGGTGGTGTCATGAAGTACTAGATTGAAAGATCACTCCATATTATCATATTACATTGTTGTAGACCATCATGTGATCTTTCATCATATAATTTCATGTCGTGTAACTGTGTTACTGGATGAATGCAAATTCTGGTTTTCCACAAACAACAATAACTATCTCCAGAAAAAGATATTTTATATGAAAACATACGATAGCACCTCAAACATTAGCCCTGAAAGACTCATCCATTCACACCAACGATTGTGCTTGGTTAAAAGACGCCAGAAATGTCTTGGCTCCTACCTTCGAATAGGCGGGAAAGGCATTTCACAACTACGCTTAGGACGTAAAACGCGTGTAACAAGGGGTGGGGATCGCTCTTGAAGACGTAGAAACTGTGTGTCTGGTAAGAGCTTGAGGGCTTATCTCCCAATGGCAGCATTGCAGAGTTGCAGTTACAAAAGTACATATGATATAAAAAACATAAAAATATAAAGAGAATTTACCTTCGTTTCTGCCACATTTGATGAATGGCGTCTGCAAATTCAATAGCAGTTATCTCTTCTGCATCTTGGAATTTAAGAAACCCATCACCTCCGTGACCTTAAAAATTGAATTAGTAACTTATTTTTCTGTCAACTAACAAGAAGATATGAAATAATGAAATTTCATGCTTAGAGAAAAATACATGATACCCTGTACTGAAGTAACGTTTGTTTCGGTACATGTTGACGTGAATTTAAGCAACCAACACAGTGGGTAGTCTCTAGTAAATTTATTATTTTTACTTTATGTACAAATATCTAGTAGAACAAATATTTGTTTCCAAAGAAATGTGCCGAGCCACCATCGACAACTCTTTTCATAAAGAGTAGAATTCGATGATGAAGCAAACTACTACCGCTACAACCACCATCACTGCTACTACTACTGCACTACTACAGCTGCTGCTACTGCTACTATTACTACTACTATTACTACTACTATTACTACTACTACTACTACTGCCGCTGCTGCTGCTAATACTGTTGCTACGTCTTCTCCTAGCTCTTCCTACTTTGTATGGGGTCGCTGCGAGGTAGTCTTCTCCACCTTGTTCTGCCAAGGGCATCAATCAACTTAACTCAGAAGCTTCATATCACTCTTGATAGTCTATCCGTATCGTTTTAGGTTTTCATCTTTTCCTTCTTCCAAATATTGAATCGTCTAAAGGCTTTATTCCAATTTATCTAAAACCATTAGATTTCACATGTTCAAAGTACTTCAATCTAGCTTTCACACACCGCATGGCAATACTTTCAATTTTCATTCTCTTCCTTATTTCATTATTCCTTAGATAAGCTCTTACAGGTCCATATTCTCGTCTGCGCATGTTCAACTCTGTAGCCTCAGGGCCTTTCTGAAGGGCTGCTGATCAAGGTTCCTGTTTCCATCGCATTCAGCGTCGTCGCTTGCACTACCGTTCCATGTATCTCCCCTTACATTTGATAAAAACTGACTGTCTGTTCTTATTACCTTATTAGTCTATTTAATTCAGATCTTTATTTAATAGAACTCTAATTATTATAAAAGTGCCAATCCTGAAACCTTCCCCTGAATAATAAGCTATAAAAGGAACACACTAGCTGATCATAGTCCAATTATTAGATCTTCGAAATAGGATAAAGTTCTATTCCAAGAAGATTTCAGCGATAGCCAGAAATAAGATAAATTTTATGGTCAAGCAGCTTCATCTGTTAACCCAACAAGTAAAAGTTGTTCTTTTTGTACGCATTTCCGTTCCCGTGATGAATTAAGTTGATATCTAAATTTGCTACAGTATAAGTCATAAGAATTACAAATAAATAGAGACTTCCAATGTACACTACGCAAACAATTACAATCTTTACATAAATCTTTGAAGAGCTTTCTCAAGAGCTTTCAATGGAGCTTTAGGGGTCCAAAATCACTATAGCAAGCGAAAAATCGCAAGGGCTTGGTCGTTATTGGTAGTCTTAGTCGTCGTATCAAAAGTCACTCAATTGTAAAATTTTCCATCCTCGCATCAAAGGGGAAAATCCAATTCAATTCATTCTATATGTGTTTTTATTTAACGAATAGATATCGATATACATTTACATATACCGGAAACACACACAAAAAAGAATCATATATATATATACATATATTCATACATACATACATACATACATACATACATACATACATACATACATACATACATAAATACATACACACATATATACATACCATTCTTTCTCATTTCATGACACAAAAACTCTAGCTCTTTTTTAATTTTCAATCATCTTTACCTCTGTTGCTGCTCTTCTTAACACTCTATCCTTGAACACGCATGTAAGAAATCCTCACCATTTTCTTTTCTGTCAAATCTTCACAACCACATAGTTGAATTGGCATCACATAGTATTCCTCACTTCCTTATTTGTAAGCTGATAAAGATAATGCACCCTTGTCGTACACCTCCCTTAATGTCCGCAGACTTATTAATCTTTCCCAACTCAAATAAATGCTTGTCGTTCCCAGAATAATTTTTAGTCGATTAGATATCGTTTTCATAATGTCTAATTTTCAAATAACTCCATAATCCTTTCATGTTTTAGTCGATCCAAAACTTTTGTATTGTTCACAAAGCAGATAAACAGATTTTTTTCTAGGGCTTTTTCAATTAGGATTCTGATCATAATGGTTTCATTTCTTATGTCTGACTTTTCTACGAAGCAACATTGTACTTTATCACCTTCAGGTACGATAACGCATAAGGCTAATTGTCCTATAATTTCTTAAAACGCATGAATAAAACGGCATATTACTTGTAATGAAAATACCATCGTTACTTGCTTCGGCTTGATTGAATTGAAACCATTTATTTTCTGGCAAAAAAATATCTATCTTTGTGCAAGATTGCAATAAACATCAGGTGTTTCAAATTATTACTTGATGCTGTTTACCCAGCGCGTCTTTGGGTATCCTCGTTTGCAAAGACCCTCAAATTCGCACTGTATTACTATCTTTGGTCAATAACTACCACTCATGCGCTTAAATGCCCAAACACCATCTAAGTCTTTTATCAAACGAGCTCCTTAGCACTCGCAAGAAAAATTCGCATTCTCGGTATTAACACCAGCCTTCTATCAGGCAATTTTGCAGAGCAAGTCCACTTGATCATTTCATGGTCCTTTCTGGATAGGTTTCCAGCATCCTCGGTATTCACTATCCATATATCACTACCATATAACAAAACACTTCGCTATGGCATCATACGCAAGACCCTTTCTTGTCCAATGGGAGAACGCCTAATTCGTCAAAACGCCACAATTTCTCCTCGGTATCTTACATTAGGAATACATAGCTACTAGCAATATAGGCTATTATATTATCGGAATAATAGACTGTATTTTAACAAAAAAAACACAACTCATAGAACTACCTCAACATCTATGAAGTGAAACTAACAGTGTATTCAGTATCAAGTTGGTGACTACTGTATTATCACAAACCATCTTATAATTATTGAAATAGTCCTTACAATGATACTACCAACCCTTTTATCCTGACAGTAAAGTTTTACTCACCTGACATATATATCAAAATGTTACTTGTTTCATCTGTCAGCAAGCGTTTTGATCTTGGCACACTTTCGTGATGCCGGCCTATGGAAAGTGAAGCCAAAATCGAAGCACTTAATGTATATTGTAAGTTTCGGGGTGAATAAAAAGAGACTTAACTTCGTTGAGCCCTTTAAAGGAAGCTTTGAAAAGAACCGACGGGTAAACTTTCAATCAATATAATGATCTTGGTAAAAAGGGCTTTGCCAAGTAAATATCTAATCTTTGGTCTATGACCTGTCATCTATGAACAATTAAATACCCAGACTAGCTTGAAACAAAGGATTATACTGCCTCTTTTTCGTGGTATCTTATTGAGTTTAAAGCTTCTTGTTTCTAGAGCTGGGTAAAAACGCTGCATAATTTCTCCCCATCTTTTCAATATATACTCTGAATGTATCATGAGAGAAGCATTAGCGGGATTCAAAGGTGGTGTAAAAGTAAGTGGAAGAGCTTTCACTAACTTTAGATATGCTGACGATGTTGTTTTGATGGCTCACAACTTAGATGAATTGCAAGAGTTGGTTAACAGAGTAAATAGAAGTTCGTAAAGTGCTGGACTGTCATTGAATGCAAAGCAAACAAAAGTATTGAGGATCGTATTTGGGGAAGTTAACAACAGAGGCAACATTGTCTTAAACGATCAGCCTATTGAAAATGTGACAAAATTCACCTACGTAGGGGTCCTCGTCACGGCTGATTTGGACGACACCCCAGAAATTAAGAAGAGGATTGCTATTGCCAAAAACGCAACTTCAGCATGGTCAGCGTGCTTAAACACAGCCTTAAGTACGTTGACGAGTTAAACATTCTTGATACTGCTCACCCAAAGGGCCTTACACGTTCCCCCTTTTATCCTGTGCTGCTTCAAGGTAGCCCGCTTTAAATAGCAAAATTTCCCATTTTAGCTCTAATTTTCCAGGTAATCTAATTTTTAGCAACAAAAATTCAGTTTCTAGTACATGCTATTGTGGCAGGTTTTCCATATTTATTGTATATACGCTTATTATATCCACATCAATTACGCATGCCAAAACTGTGCCAGCCATGCTTTGATACACTTTTAGGGTAGCGAGTGGTTGATCACCTTTCCAGGTATAAAAAATCGTCCAATTCCTTCCGGGCTTCTCCACCCAGTCTAAATGGCTCGTCACGGTCTACATTTACTTTCAAAACCTTGGCCTATCCCTTGTGGATACTGAGGCAAACCTGAATGGAAACTGTGGCCAGGTCAGTTGACCTCTCCTTCACCTGACGGTGGGTGTGGGAAAGAAGAGTTAGGTCATCAGCAAAATCAAGTTCATTAGGTTGATTCAACAGGGTCCATTGAATGCTGTTTCTTTCCCCTATGGTGAGCATCACTGATAGTACAAGCCTACCAAATGCGCCATGCGTACTGTCAACCCATAGAAAGGCTCTCCTATTTAAAGATCAGGTTGTAAACCACAGAGATACATCCGTTTCATTCAAAATAACCCATTTCTTATGTGCAAATTTTAGAAGATTGCAAAAATAAACTATTCGCACTCATACAAAAGCCACCCCTAATTCCAAAAACCAAGCGGAGCCATTTATTCACCACTGTTTTTTTTCTGTAAACTCGTAATAAAATTTTATTTACCATTTTTCTCAAATGCTGTACCAAACAGAGTTAGAGTCTTTTACCGTTATATAAGCGGCCTTGATTTTCCCTTCTTGTAATTGTTAACTGTCTTACAAAATAGCCAACCTATGTCTTATTGTCAAAGAATCTAGCAAAAGTAGGTCAAACCATAGTATGTTGTATTCATAACACAAGAGTATCTAGAAATTAAAAGCAATGTAAAATGTTAATATCATAGTTGAAGTGAACGTTTCTATTTCCTTACTTGTCAAGCCAAACGAAAAAGAACATCCATTTCAGAGTGGAGGAACCATTTTTCAAATTTCATTAAAAGCTAACTGCAATACGCTTTGCCTTAATTCGCCACACTAGTGAATATCCTGCTGCTGTATTGCATTTAAAGTTCCTTCATTAACTTGATTGCTGGTTTTATTGACTAGTTTGGCGAACTCTAAATGTGATTGTGTTAGCTTCTGTGCTACATTAGGATATTAATTTAAACAATTTTTGTCTGGGAATTCAAGTGTTACTTTCTTGACGCTTTCCCTCTGTATTGTACTTCACGTCACTTATTGTGACTCTGCACTTCTCACATTGTTGACAGTGTGCAGGGCTCTCCCCGCAGTCAGTGTTCTCCAGTAGTCTCTATCCTGAGCTAACTGTTCTGCTTCAGTAAAAGTGATCCCTAGGTCTACAAGGTCACGTGATATGATGTTAAACCAGGTGGTTTTGGTTCTGCCTGGTGGTTTTTTGACTGGTCGCAAGAACTCTCCAAGTGCAAGGTGGGCTGGTGTTTCTTCTGGCATACATAATACATGGCCAAGCTATCTTAATCTCCTTCTCTTGATTTGGGTACTCCATTTATTTGTGTCTGTGTTTGTTTGTGTTTGTGTTTGATACTTTAGCAAGTAATAAATATTCAGTATTGACTGCATTTTCCGCCTCGCCTGCATGGCTAATGCATTTGAGGTATTGTGTGCACATTTGATTTGGTAACGGAGTATACCACTGCATCCTTAACATTCTATTTTTTTAACATGCAAACCTGTACTCCTTGTTCTCAGGATTGCACATTTTTATCAAAATACTACAGCAAAGGAATCAATAAGTATGTCAACTAAAATCTTTCATATGCTCCTAACAGATTCTTCTTTCATTTTTATATTCCTATTAGTGTCACTGACCTAATAATTAAGCTCGCGTGTTTGATATTTGCAGTTCAGCTGTAATTGCTTTAGAATAAGTTGAGATCGTCTTTCTCATAGATGAAAACAATAATCCCGTCACATTTTTATCAATCCGGGAGAAGTTGATTGTTTCTTTGCAAGTTCATTGTTATTTTATAGTTGATGTTCTGTACTGTCACCCCAAATCTAACCATACCCACCTCTGTCTATTCATTTGCTTTCGGAGTGAGACAATAGTTTATGGGGTAGGCGTGCTGGAAAAATGAACCATGACCAAAATATCTACTTTTCATGAGGTTCACCTTTGCCAAGGCTGAAACCCACAGGTGCCGAGGGTTATATCTATTGCTCTGTTTTTCTCCACACTCTTAATTATTTCAAATTTATTGGTTTCTTCCTTTTTCCAATTTCCAAAACTATTGACAAATTCAGTAGTCCCGAACTTATAATGAAGGAAAAAATTGGTTGATGAAGCCCCAGTCGCGTGGGCAGGGTTTAACCTGGAGCCTATAACATGTTGTGGCCACTAACCAGTCGTCACAGCTGCTTAATTTTTTGAAGTTTTTGCAGACAACCTAATGTAACCCTGCTTAACGTTATTTTTATCAAAGAAGGTCTGTATTTGTTAACATCTGTGGTACAAAACTATTGCGTACGTCAAAATACCAGTTGAGTATAAGCTTTTCGCATTGGAAAGCACAAACATCTTGTCATGGTCTTCATGATCTTAATAAATATTAGCTAAGGTGGATAAAACAAATGTCTATTTCATTATAAAATGAAATCATCTCACCTGTGAGGACACGGATAAAATTTTCGACTGTTACCTATGAGATAAAATAGGGAAATGTCATGGTTAATTAATTACTATGCATTTTTTGGGCCATAACATCAACAGCCCATATTCTTGTTGTATAAAACCAATGTGTACGATATTAACCTGAAGAGGATAAATTGCAGTAGCATTTTGGTGATTAATACAATTATTTTCCTTTTGCGTCCTGGGTAATCTTGACTTCTGACTCTTAGTCTTGAAAGTCTTTGTCTTCTCTTTTGTTGCAGTAGATAAGATATGTTCCGTTCTAGTACGTTTCTGTCCTATTCTTTGAAAATTGCTGTACATATCCGGCAAAATACGAAACCATGGGCCAACCTGTTACTTTATCAAGCTCAAAATGACAATGTGTCGTCTTGGTCAACAAATTAAACCAATTTACCAAGGAAGACAATTGCAAGGAAGTGTTAAGTCAGATACCTCCACAGTTGTTCTTCTCCATTCCCCACTAGCGACATACATTGCAAGGAGCTAGAGGAAATTGCCAATGCTGGGATTTTCGGGTCTAAAATGCTCTATGAAGCGTTTCTTCCGGCGGGAGCAATTTTGGCCAAACTTATATCAAATAACAAAATGTCTTTATCTCTATTATGGTAACAATATTTAAAAATACCAACAATTAAGACATTGCGTTGCATTCTTATTGGACTGTAGTATACAAAGAAATAAACCATTTAGCCACATGTCACCAGTTTACAGAGTTTTTGAAATGCAAACACGATCGAAATTTTAAGACTTTTTTTTTTAAGACCACTCAACCAAGAAAGAGTTTGACAACAATACCTCTCTACTATTCCAAAAACTTCCATTTGCCATCTAATCCAATAAAAACTTATAAAGCTCAAAACTCACCTCATAACCTCTGTAATCTACCTCCACGTCATCACCATATAAATTTATTTGCTGGTTTGGATTATTAAAGACTGTCGCTAGAAGGAAAGGGAACAAAAAATAAAACAACTTACAGTAATGTTTAATGGTGATCACTTAAAAGTAAACGTTTTAAGATGAAACCTACTCCTCTAGCAACTAAAAAGCATGATTAAAGGTACGTACGTCTTCTGGCTTGATGGACAACTAAACTGGGTACCTTGAACGAGATTCCTACATCTACTGGAAACTCATCTTAAATTTGACGAAGAATTAATATCAGGGTCCCGATAATACGACCACCCGGGACCTTGTTTGAAACTGTTATAATATTATCTGGATTTGTTAAATTTAGTAGGAACACCACCCATATCAACCATCATTTTGTCACAGTGGAATGATGGCAGAGGAAAAAACCTTTTAAGGGGTTTGAAGTTGATTTCATTTTTTAAACTATTCCCTTTATTTTTCTTCAGACTACCGTGATCTCCAGTAATGGGGAGTCACAAAAACGGCGGAAAATAACTGTCTCGCGAGTTGTAGATCACTTCACGAATTTCCCTTCCTTAATAGTCAGATGTGACAAAGCCATTGGGACCTTATTGCTGAGCTAAGTCTGTTGCCTCTGTTCAAAATAAGAAGTAGATGCCTGCGCAGGCTTTTCTATTTCCAAAATATCTTTAAAAGGAACTTGCTTCTCTTGTCAACCAGCAGTTTCTCCAGGAAAATCCAAAGCTGTCAAGCCAAATTCAGATTAGTTGAGATATTACGTATTTCTACATTAACCCAATGACTGTCCAGATTTCACGTACACTCGCTCACACTTGCACCACTGGTCATTTTTTTTCTTTGCAATCACTCGAAAATTCTGTTATTTACAAATACATTCACTTACCTTATCTGATCTCTTACAAAGGACTACCAAAAAAGTGTGCTTATTTATACAGTATAGGGTAAGTTAAACGTTAAACTAAACATATCGTTTCAAAGCTCAGCAATATTAAAAAATATGAAGTTTGATAAATCCTACAATGTGCTTATCATAGATTTGGCTACTATCTAAAATTCCAAACCATATTCCATAAATAATCTACATAATCAGAAGCTGTTACTATTCGAAGAACTAATGAGAAATCTTGCAGAAAACAACTGAAATACTGTCTGTGTCTAAAACCATAATATGGGCAATATGTAGGCCAAAATAGATGTGCATTAAAACATATATACATAACATAAAACACAAGACAGAAAAATTGCATAGGTCACATTTATCCAATGTGTACAATACAAAACACAGTAATCAGAAAAGAATTGGTGCCCAAAACGTGGAAGAATATAACGTTGATCTCCAAGAAGGGTGACATGAAAGATCTTGCAAACTACGGACCAATCCGTTTGTTCTCCCATATCTAAAACTGTTTATAAAGATCCTGAAAAGCAGACAACACCACTCAAGACGGTCACCAGTCTCCAGGACAGGTGGCCTATCGCAAAAGGTCACTCCGCAATTGGCCACCTACATGCTGTTACCCAAGCACTGGAGAGGGCCAATGAGTACTAAATACCACCCAAATATGACCTTTGTGGACTATAGAAAAGCATTTGATTCCATCCAACATCAGGCAGTGTTCGAAGCTCTAGGACAGAAAGGAGTTCAGGGGGAAATACATCAACATCCTGAAAGAAATCTACAAAAAAGGCACAGCACAAATTAGAACAGAATTACTAAGTAGAAAGATCAACATTATGAAAGGAGTCCGGCAGGGTGACACACTATCATCAGTTATGTTTACACCAGCAGTAAAGGATATTTTTAAGACGATGAACTCGGCATCAACATCAATGGCGAGAGACTCGATAACTTAAGATTTGCTAATGACATCATTTTGTTCGCGCAGACGGAAGAAGAATTGAGCAATCTGATAGAAAATCTGAATAGAGAAGGAAAAAATGACGGTATGATAATGAATTAAAAAAAACCAAGATCATATGCAACGAAGTGGCAAGGAGAACACAGAGACAAGGCTTATCCATTGATAGAATACAACTGGAAGAGGTGGATCAGTAAAAGAACTTAGAAAGACTACTAACGCTAGAGAATGAGACGGGCAAAGAGATCGACCAAGGAATAAGATCGGGATGGAAAGGTTTTGGCCAATACAACACTTCCCTGAAGGACAAAAGGACCCCATGTATCCAAAGATGACGATCATGAACACGGTCATACTACCAGAAATGAGCCAGCCGAAAATGTGGTCACTGGCAGAAAATCAGGAGCATAAGCTTCCAGTGGCCCTGAGAAGCATGGAAAGAGCAATGTTGAACACCACATGGAAAGACACCACAAGGTCATGAATAAGGTTATAAGGTCAAGAACTAAAATGGAAGACATAATTAAGAAAGCCAAATGCATAAAAAGTTAGTGGGCAGGTCATCTCGGCCGAATGGAAAATAACAGATGGGCCAAGAAAACAACTGAGTGGCGGCCAAGAGAGGGGAGCAGAGCGAAAGGAAGGCCAAGGAAGAGGCGAAGAGATAAAGTTGAGGTGAAGGCCGGCAGAATGTGGATGCAGAGAGCGCAAGATTAGAAGGCGTGGTGGTGATTGTCGAGGCTACGCTCAAACAGTGGCGCGAATGGCTAAAATGATAATGATGATAATAATGATGATGATGATGATGATGATGATGATGATAATAATGATGATTATGATGATGATGATAATAATAATAATGATGATGATGATGATGGTGATGGTGATGATGATGATGATGATGCACAGTTAAAAACTAAATGAAATATCAGAATGTCGAAATAATTTGTTTCACGGGGCTTTCGGAAGAGCGTACCACGTGACGAATATGCCAAATTCAACCAATAAATACATTGCAATGTTTACCTTCCCTAAAGGAAAGGGTACCATAACGACTTTTAAACAATATGAATAACCAAGTATTCGCTTAAGTAGCCTAGTACTACTGTTACTAAAATAGTAATGTCTAACAAATCAAAATAACTAACTTTATTCCTAAATGTTCGAGCATTTACAGGAAAGGCTATCAAAACAACTTTATACTTTACGGTCATTTACCTGGTCTAGGGTTTCTAGCATTACATGGCATGTCATCAGCTAACATGAGAATAATTTTACTACAACCGAAATCAGAAACAGTTTCCAAATTAAAACAAATGAAATGTAAAAAATCAAAAGAAAAAACAATCACCTAATCTGCTTTCAAAATATGTAATGTTAAAAAAACAACTTCAAAACACCGTAGTACAAAACTGCCAATAAGGCAGAATTCAATTTTGGGGTTCGGAGGCAACAAGCTACTAATAAAAAATAAAAAACTCAGAAACCATATTATTTTGCGAACTCTCTTTAGGACTACACCACAAACTAAAAACGTTATCTCAATACCAAACAAGATGCAATACCTTTAAAATGAAATGACGCGTTGGTGACAATAGGAAGGGAACAGCAAGTTGAATAAAAACGGGTAAAATTAACAGTGAATAAAACAGTGAATATTATTGTTTCTCGTGTTAATGATGTCGACCACAATGATTGTTCTGGGAAAAATAACAAGTAGAAAGTAATGGTGATTTAATTTATAAAACAATTTATTAAATTATGATTAACTAGCAGAGTACCCGGCTTCACCCGGGTATTCTCTTGTGTTTGTTTTTGTACCGACTTTTGGAAAACTTTTTTTTCGGTTCTTTTTCAGTCCTCTTTCAGTCGATTGTGTTCATTAGGGATGCCTATAGCCTCTTATCAAGTTTTGTCGAAATCGGAGCTTTGCAATATTAAAAAAACCCACCTTCCAGCTTTATAAGGTCACTTCCTTTTGGCTGAGCTATAGCCTACTGCAAAGTTTCGCTGCAATTGGGCCACGTCCTGTTTCATGACGTCACTTGCTGTGCCCCTATTTTCTCCCCTGCGTTCCCATGGAGGTTTCATTCAAGTTTGGTGTCGATTGGTCAAATACTGTGCCTCTTATAGTCAGCTTCAAAATGCATATTTGACCCTATAACGTCACTTCCGGTTTAATGACGTCACTTTCGGTAGACCTAAGTCACTTCCCGGATGTTCCTCCATGTTCGTGCCAAGTTTGGTTGCGATTGATTAACCCATTTGGATGTCAACCCTGAACCCATGAAAGAAAGTTAAAAGTTCAAGCTGAAGCAGAAATAATACAACAAGCAACCATTTAAAACACCCACATCACCATTTTATTAGAATCACTATCATCATAGGTGGTAGCTCTGCTTTTCACAATACGTTTTGCCTACTTGTCTCTATTGTCCATTGCAAATAATGCTTCTACTCTACATTCCTTGCTTAACTAAGTTTTTTCCTGCGATGAAATGGCCTCCATAAGAAAACATCACTTGCTGGTTTATTTTTATTTTGGCAGTGATGTTCTGTAAATCTTGATCTTTGTTGATGAATTGGTTTGAGAATTGCAGAGACGTCGCCATACAGTTCCCTGTGCATAGAGTTTTCTTCCCAGGATTTATTCAGTGCAATACAAAGTATATGTATAAAAGGGACCACCATTTTCTTGTTCTAGCATTGATGTTAGTGTTGAAGTTGCTGTATTGCGAATGAAAAAAGAATCAACAGCAGCTCAAAAAAGTTTCTTTTAGGTTATAAGATAGGTTGAATTTCCTAATTCTGTTCAGCTAGTTTAATCTTTCCTGGAGTTTTTCAAGTCTAATACTTAAACATTATTCAGTGGAGAAAATGTAAATGCCGTGGTATTTAAACCCATTATTTGTTTGACAAAAAGGCAAGAAAAGAGGATAGAAGTGAATGAAATGAAGATGTTGCAGTTCTCCCTTGGGAAAACAAGGATGGATAGAGTCCAAAATGAGACAGTGGGGGACACACTGGGGGTGGCAAGACTGGGGGAGAAGTTGAGAGAGTCCAGGTTGAAGTGGTTTGGTCATGTAATTCAACGGAACGAAGAGTACATGTGAAAACGGGTAATGGAAATGACACCACCAGGGAAGAGGAAGCATGGGAGACCAAAGAGATGGTTCTCTGACTCGGTGAATGATGACATGAAAGTGGTTGGAGCCTCCTCATACAACACCACTGACAGACAGAGGTGGAGAGCATTAGTCTGCTGTGGTGACCCCCATGGGAAAAGCCAAAAGAAGAAGAAGAAGAAGATTTGTTTGATCTTCAAAATTCTGAACTTTACGGACTTTGAGGAAGCAATAGATGTAAGAGTTTTATTGTGTCAGGAGTCATATAATTCCTACAAAACAATCACTCTTACTAGTGTTGCTCCTTGTTTTCATGCATGAAAAGTTTAATGCAACAGACTAAATCAAATTAAGGTTTATAACCATCATCTCATATTAAGAGATTCCAACCATGCAGTAATGACATTTGGGAAGGCATTACATATATGATTTTCCTTTTTCTTTGCAAAGGTATGGTCATTTGTATTGTCATCATGATAAACCAACTTCAGTAACCAGTACAGACATGTATATGCAAAGTTAGATGATCTGTAAAGAAGAGACATTTCCTTTTACATCCCTTGTGTTTCCAATAGAACCAAGCAACAATACATGCAATTTTTATCCAGATTTATATCAAGTAACATATAAATTTCTTGTATTTTAAAGATTTATGATGGTATGCAATAAAAATTACCTGTCTGGTATGCCCAACCGTTTTATACTTCGGTACATTGACAGTGTATTTGCAATATGTCTGTAATTGAACCAAAATCTTGATGTACAGACCTATAAGATGAGAAAATATATGGACTTTATAATACTCTATCAAGGTAGTCATATAGAAACTAATTTATATAAACTATAGTTGATCATCTGCAAAGCTAGCTATAATACAACACTAATTTGAACATGTACACAGGATGCAGTGTTTTATGGATTTTGAAATAGGGTCACTTGATCGGCATACATCTTCCCTAACTGAAAGATGTGATTAATGGTAATAGTCAATGTAAGAAGCTATGTGGTATGCATTCTAGATATATTAAATCACAAAAACTTAAATCATATACAGAATACAATTTAGTGTGCTTCAGCTGCCTGCTTTTATGTTCTTCCTCTTCTGTATCAATCTGTTTACAGTATTGGTAAAGGCTGTAAATTATAAAAGAATTATAGAATTATACTGAAATTGTAAATCATGTCAATCTGTTATGGTTTTTTGTGTGTTTTTCACATGTGACAAACATTAATTAAATGTGAGCAAATCCATGTAAATGTAAAGACATTGTAATTACTTGTAGATCAGTACTTAAACCTAAATGAGGATTACATGAGTCCTCAACCTGCTCATTATGAATACCATCCAAAAGCTTAAACCCAAAAAGATAGCATTTCAAAGAAGCACATTTGAACAAGTTGCTACACCCTCATCAACCCCAAACACCTTTCATTATTAAACTGAATTCATACTAAGACAAAAGCAGATCAGGCATATCCTATGTTTGGATGGTTAATGCCAGGGAGCTCAGACAATATAGGGGGAAAAGTATACAAAATCTGAACAATACTGGCAAATATGTGCCCGAATTCTTTCTATTGCAGTACCTTTTTGCCTTGTACTCAATAAAATGATAGCTTGGTGATTACACAAACCTCAAGTTGATGCAATCAATACTATTAAAAAACCTCTTAATAAAGCTCCAGATCTATAATTCTACAGTTTATCTCTCTCCCTCTGCAGCTGCTTTGACTGTAGATTTCATGCATTAGTCATCATCATCATCATCATCATCATATTCGGTTTAACGTCCGGTTTACATGCTAGCATGTGTTGAAATTTTATCATAGAAGACCTGACTCCAGTTGTTTGTACATCTCATTCATTAAATAATTTGACATAATGTCATTACACTCACATCAAAAGTTTCAAAAAGTACATAAACAAAAAGATATTGCAGTACAATGGCAATACTAGCAATGCATCAATCAATTACAATCCCCTCTAATCTCCCTCTTCAGAAGGTTCAAAAGCCATGTTTGACTCTTTTTAATTAAAAGACTCATCAACTATCTTCTCAGGAACCAGTTTTAATAAACCTTGTAGTGCTTGTTTAGTATCATATAACAAACACCCTCCTTTCATGCATGCTATTTCATCTACATCTAAAATTTTATTTGGCCACAAATACAAAAATGGACTTTTAAATGTTCTTACAAAGTGATTTCCAAACTCTTATTACCCAGACACACAGAAGTGTCTTACTCACAGTACAAATATGTTTTGAGTTAGATAATTTACCATTGGCAACCCAGTCATCATGTAACCTAATTAACAAAGCTTTAAATGACTTACATCTGGTGCTTGAATTTTGCCACAGTTACCTCCAGGAATTGTAACCAAATCAAGAGAGGGCTTCTCAGCAGCTTGTTTTACTTCTGTAGCAATATGACACTTTCTGGCATCCCAAACAATGTGTTTTATTCCAGCATCAGAAAAGGTTTAACCACAGTATGCAGCCAATACAGAGCAAAATCCATGTTAACCTAACCACTATCACTGTAGTTGGCTTGAATATTTTTATGTGTCTTCAGCACTGCTACCTCTTCCTTTCATAAGTATGAATGGGTGCTTTATTCCCCTGCACTTGAAACACAGAGTCCTACTATGATATTCTCCTTGTTATTACCAGTTGTGAAAATTTTGAGAGCTCTGATTTTTTCTCAACTGTTTGAATACAAAGACTACCAAGCCCAACTGCTGTTTGTAACATATGCAAATATTTTCTTGTGAATAATTTTTCTCGGGCATCAGTTCTTGAAAGTAAATTAAAAACCTATGAATTTTTGCCAGAATGTCTTCAACTTTATGCTGAGTTTGTTTGTTCTTAACAACAATGAGTATTGCTTCATGAAATTATCTGCCCACCCTTTACTGGTAGTAAACTGTTCCTTTTCTCTAATGATGGAATTAAAAATATTAATTACCTTTTCCTTGGATAACCTTTCGAATTGTTTCTGAATCCTTTTAATTAGAACTCATTGATAAACAAGTTTCTTCATGTCTTCTGAAAGTCATCAGTGACCTGACCTTGGTAGCTCTTTAGCTTTTGATAAAACAATTTTTAAAACTCTTCCCAAGTCTTCTTAAGTGTTCTCCAAATTGCTTAAACCATGATGGAGCGAGTTTGTATGTATCAATCAGATTGAACCTTCCAACAATTGATGTTTTCTTGTTGGTATTGAAATGGCTTGCAAGTGAACTGACTGCTTTCTTTAATGTAGCTCAAAACATCTACTATGAATTTATTGGAAAGGATCTTTCTCATACGAGTCATTTTCAAAATGATTAAAATGTTTCAGAAACACTTTTGAAACATTAGAATCTTGCAATAGAATAACTTTGTGTTTTTAAAGGTAAAATAAATACTGAAAAGGCATTTTAATGCCAGGATCAGCCTATTTTCTACATAATGAATGAAAACCTCTGCTTGTATTCAGCTCACTCTACTTTTAAATGTTGGCCTACCATCAAGAAAATGTGATATTTGTGAGCAGAATGCCATTTTAATGTTTTTACTTTTGATGTTTGGTCATCTGTTTCAAAATTACTAGAAATGAAAATTCCCTAATGCTTAAAACACATACAAAAATGTAAAAACATTACAAAGTTACAATGCCAAAGCAAATGACCAACTAATTTGAAATAGGAAAGACAATTAACTCTTTACTATCCATCAATCATTGCTAAGTGAGTACAAAGATCTTCATGCAACATTCAGGTTTCAATTAGGTTGGTCCTAATAAATAGATAAGCTCTATTTAAGTTCAATTTCAAAATCTGATGTAACTGAAAACATAATGGAGAAATTTTCTAGGAATGTATTGGCAAAATTAAAGGTTCTGAAATGTTATGATACAGCAAAAGGTTCATTAGTGATGCACTTTCCTGTTAAAGAAGAAACCTCTGCAGGTTCCAATCCTTTGACATTCATATGATGAATGGTTTCACTACAGCAGACAGAATTGCAGCAGTCACACCTTACTTACTTACCCACAACATTTGAAAGTGGAGTCTTAAAAATCTGATCTTTAAAGCTAAAGAAATCAGTGTCATCTAAAAACAATGATGGGTCTGAAAGAATCCATAGGATTACTGAAGGTTCTGGTAAACTTTCTCCAAGTATAGCAACACAGTTTTTTGGTGGACCCATAAAAAAACTTTTCTCAATACTTCTTAGAAGATACAAACTGCATGAAGCCGCGATGAAAAACTGGTAGCCATCAAGGACAGACTGCATGCATACTGATGAACATTGAACTGGACATATCAGCTGCTACCACCACTGGTTGTAGGAGACCACATCTATACCAAGAACCAGATGGATTCAAATACTAGAAAATTGAATAAACCTAGCCAAGTTGTTGAGGTTATGGATACATTCTAAAATAATATTTTTGCAAAAACATATTTATGAGATAATACACTGAATATATTTGGCAGCAACCACTTTATATATAGATGTATTTATAAATAATAATGTTTTTAAAATAGTGTTACCATTTACCATTTCATACCAAATTAAAAAATCATAAATTCCCAATTTTGATTTTCCTTGCATATTGGATTTGTATGGTAAATAGCATTGTTATGACTATGGTTCAGAAGGAAATTCTTTTATTAACTTTTAAGTAAAAATAAAAAATGTAAAGATAAAAATTGTAAAAACTCACAAGAACTGCCCAATTGTTTGTATGTCTGCTCTCTAGCAGTACACCTTGTACAATGCAAACCATAATTACAGCTATAAGTCCTATTCGCTGAATAAAAAGGGCTACACTGTTACCATGATACCAAATCATCTAAAATGACAAATCATAATGCAAAAGTATTAGTAAAAACTAACAGAAAAGAAATTCATAAAAGGTGTTCAGGCAGTTAATTTAATCTACTCTTTTTACTTTAATCATTTTATTTTACCTCTTGTTAATTTTCCACCTTGGATCTCAAACAAAAACGTGTCAGCAGAGACCTGGTGAAGGATAGGATAACTTGGAAGTTGATTTCAAGAAAGCATCCAACACATGCTAGTGTGTAAAACAGATGTTAAACCAAATATGATGATGATGATGATGATGATGATGATGATGATATTTTGCACTTATTTTCCATTTTTAATAATGAAACTGATTGGTCTCAGCATAACATTTAAGTACAACCATCATCTTATAGGTAAAATATTTCTTACATGAAACATGTGCTGTCATTCCTTAAGTTTCAGTAACTTCATTTCACTTTTTCATAAAAGTTTAAAATTATTTCCATTGTTTGTACATTTGATCCAAATGTCAATAGCAAACGTTGTGGGTACATGTGCTATCTCCTCTAAGATTGTAATGCTAGAAAATTAGGGTGTTTCAGTGACACCCAGTTCAAACCAAAACAGGCTATTTATATAACTAATCCAACAATTTACATAACATACTCATGTGTATGCAAATCACAATATAAAAAAATTACATCACCGGTCACTAGGGATATCATCATACTGCAATTAACTACACCTTATATAATTGTATCGCAAGAGTGTCACCAGCAATAATCATTACACTCCAACTACAGTTATAACTATAGTTATAAGTTATGTCACTTGTGAGTTTTGACTTGGTGGACATACAAGTGCAATATGCTACAACAGATGACTACTTTTTATGAAAAAATATGATTGAAATTGGTAGTATCTTGTCAGTGAAATATAACTTTGTACATTGTACATGGTGCCCATTACTACCCTACAATGGGATAATGTTGATAACTGTAGCTGTTAATAACCTTTCTCTTACATAAGTGCTCATTGCTGCTTTGCCTTGACTGTTAACTTGACAGTGCTTCTTTGGTTTCTTTTACAGAAACTTTTAGACTAAATTTTGCATTTAGTATAGTCCCATGTTAGTTATACTTTGATACAATAAACATAACATCACAGATATCTCTTATTGTGAGGTTTATTTTAGGTACACTTTCTAGCTCTCAAAAAACTTTGTTGTAATAATCCTCTAGCATAATATTTCCAAATTTTTCTTGTTAGACAGTGATGTAGCTCCCATTCCTTCATCAAACTAAAGCCTCAGTCATCACCAGGGATACTGTTGCAAAATTTTGGGGCTGTATGCCTTTCCTTCTTAAGGTAGGCTACTGTAAGAATATACAAATCCAGTTTTTTCAAAGGAAATCCCTAGCTGCATGGCTTCAAAACAAGTGGTCCAACTTACCCAAAAATTCCAAGAAGTCTGGGGTAACGTGAGTTGACCTCCAAGCTTCTCAAGTAATTTACCTTTTCCCCATAGTTTTATTTGAAAAACACTATTCAACTTAGAAACATTTCAAAAAGTAATTTTTCTATTGATAAATTGTGCTGTGCAACTTTGCCATCTTTCTCATATAGTTCAACATCTTCGAACACAATTTAGTCTTTAAACTAAAAAAACAAGACAACCCCCAACAGCAAATGAAATAAAGCTTGAATTCTCTTGATAAAATTGCAGTAGCAGTCATTTTTGCAAAATTGGCAAAAACAATCAATTACCTTGAAGGTCAAAGTTACTCAGATTTATGGTTCTCATATATTATGGGCCACAAATCAGGCCATATGAGTAAAACTAATGTGGAGGGCAATACTTGGTGTTTTAATATTCTCAGGGTATTCAAAAGTTTAACTTAGTCAACATCATTTCAAATAAAGGAAAAGAAGCATCATTATGGGTATGGGCATCATTTTGGAAATAGGAAATAAGACATACTCTATGGCACTGGATTCATCTACAATTACACTTTACTTCTGTTTATCATCAACTGTTTTTCTTGCAGACCTTTGGCTACAACATAAACAAGCTTTTCTGTTGCATATATTATCTGTCTGTAATTGTTCTTGACTCAGCTGCTTCACAACTGAGTTCCTTTTCTGTTGATTCAGTGCCACCAATATTGTTTTGCACTCTTCCAAAAATCTGCCTAAGTTTTTATCTAACTCGGTATCTGTCATGACAGGCAGAGTACTCTTCATGGTTGCTTCTAAGTTCTCATACTGATTATTATGCAATAAGGCATAATAAACAAGGGTTAGTTTCTATAATTGGAGTGACTGTGGGTGACTGAATGTGGTAAACTGCAACAACTGCTGCAGGAGGCAGGCAACTGAAAGTGCATTATGGGAGCCAAAAATGACAATTGCCACCCCATTTTTATGAGGTATTCAAGCAACTTTGTAGTCCAGATTGCAAAGCTTTGCCATATATGGTGTAATTAATCATCATAAATGTTTGATAATTCTTTCTTCTTAGTTCTTGATGAAAAAGAAGCTGTGGTATGGAAATAGATTTTTCATGAATTTCCTGGCTCCTGGTAGAAAATATATGTATCATGGGAAGTATTGGATTGGAATTGTAAGGGAACTGGATGGAGTACAAGAGTTATCCTTTAAAGTTTTTTCCATGGCCAACAACGGAAGTTATCTTTTATGTGTCAGATTCTAATGTCATCTGCAACAAAACTGCACCTGTGACTTACCAGGCAACGGTATAAATAAACATTTTATTTAAAAATTTAGAAATATGCTATATGTGAACAAATTTAAGCAGACAGGGTTTTTCTCATTTCAACATAAATGAAAATCGTATTTGTATTTTTTTAAATATTAAAACAGAATATTACAAAACATGTTTCATAAATTCTAATACAATATATTATATCCATTTGGGATGGGTGCCAAGAAACACAGTCTTAGACTTAGACTTAAGAAAAAGTTGACTAGATATTCTTGTGTTAAATCACCACTCTGGTTGTATGAACCCTTAATGTAAATGGCTTGAAAGAAAGTGTTCACCTGAACTCCATATTTATATGGGTGGCGATAAGCTTATTTACCGGTGGAAGTGAAAGGGTTAAAAAAGTAAAATAACATACTTTTTCTTATTTTATGACAGTGGCATTAATAAATTATACTTATGAAGTACTTGAACAGTAAAGCAGCAGACTGCAGATGACCTGAACACTCAAATTCAAATTGCCAACAGTAACGAGAATTAACTCGACCGAGATTCAAGCATATGGTTCTCGCAAAATAAGTCTACCAAGCTCGATATGACAGATCAACCAATACATTGTCCACAGCACAAATTTAACCATACAAAAAGAGTCTACTTTAAGCAGGTTTGTGCTATTAATAAGGCAGGTAGGTATGACAGGCATCTGGAAAAGCCAACCTCTCAGGGTGGGTATTTTCAAAACCTAATAA
The DNA here is from genome assembly GCA_003991215.1 of Morbakka virulenta. NCBI lineage: Eukaryota > Metazoa > Cnidaria > Cubozoa > Carybdeida > Carukiidae > Morbakka > Morbakka virulenta. The sequence goes on from RDPX01000035.1 coordinate 2,664,996, forward strand.
AATTTTTAAAAAAAAACAAACCTTTGCTGTAAAATACTCTATGTGGCCAAATTTTTACTTTTAAAAATATATCAGGTAGCTAAGTAAGAGATTAAAAATCATTGTTCCGATATCTCCTTCAAAAAACTGTGGCATTTGAATTAAAAGTCTTCAGCCACTGAACTCGGAAAGAAATTTATCTTTGCACCCTATGAATCTCGTTCTCGTGTATTGTAATTAAGGCTGTACTCTGAACAACAACAACAACAAACAGCTGCAAGCTCTCAACAGCTGAATTGCAAGTGATGGACAGGAAAATCAAAGAGCTAGTTCTATTAACTATTTTAGTCGTATATGCATTATATATGTGGTGAAATGACCTTTCCAAGTTGAACATACGTAAGGCTTTACGAAGCTATAATTGTACTAGCCTAAACGAAACATAAACAAACGAAATGTTAAAGTCTCATAACAAAATATCATGACATTCTCCCCCACTCAAGTTTCACAATCGTCCAGCCTTCAAGAAATTGTCCAACCATCAACAGTCGTCCAACTATTCAAATATCGTCCAAATTCAACAAATTGTCCTGCTGTCAACATTGATAATCTTCCATCCACGCAGGTTGCTTTGATTCTCTGGATGAGCGACGAAGATCGGTAGGGAATGCGGTTTTCGATTTTGCAGACGTTAATTGAGGTGATGGTTTTAGTGTGGTTCCTTTTGGTGCTGATTGCTCTGATGATATTACGGCTGGTGAGTTATCTGGCAGCAGGTTCGGAAGTATTTCATTTCATATGCTTTGTTGGTTGATGGGTCATCCTGGACTGCTGGGTACGGTGCTAAATCACGGAGTGATACACTAGATTCTCTGCCATCCTGATACTTGATGAAAGCATATGACGAATTAGTGTGGATGAGTTCATCCTTTTCCACTAGGTGGTCTGTTTTGCTATGTCAAACAAATTTTCGTACCTACACTGAATGTCCCGGTTGGAGCCATGACGGTGTTGATGTTCCACAAACAGATATTCTTGAGAAGTTAAAGAATCGTTCGTGTGGTGTTTCATTGGTCGTTGTATTGATCAGGGATCGCATTGAATGCAAAGCTTCTGGAAGTACTCGTTCCCATTCCTATGTGGGCTGCTTATGTGTCTTCAAGCACTGATCTCCAAACGGTCTGTACATAACGCTCAACTTGACCATTCCCTCTGGGATTATTTGCTGCTGAGTGACTACTTGCAACGCCACAACTTCTTGATTCAATGTGGAGTTAGCTACCTGTGATGCATCACACTCCACTACAAATGGTTTGTCTTCATCAATGTTACGAAGAGCTACTTCTCTCAGTTATCTTTTGAGATTTTCAAAGGCGGTCAATGCCCCTCCTTCTACTGGAAATACCTTACAGTCAGAAATTGGCTTGATTTTGTCTAAGAATTTGTAAATCCATTTACTATAATAAGCGAAAAGTCCGATTGTTTGTTGTAGACGTTTGGGACTTTGTGGAGGCGGTAAATCCATTAGGGCTTGAAAAGGATCTAGGTCTGGTTTGATAGGAGAGTGACCCACTCGATGCCCCAGGATGTTGATTTCTTGGTACTGATAAGATTGTTTTATTTTCATTAAGAGTCAGATTGTATTTCTTTACTGCCTCTCTGAATCTGGCTACCTTCTCATCATGATCCTCTTGGCTTGTACCACATACAGTGACATTGTCCATATATGGATATAAGATCTTCTGCTTCAAAGACTTCATCTACGCCACGTTAAAATTACGGAACGCCGTTGGTAACCACCATCGGGACCCACTTGAACTCATACAATCGTCCATTTGCTTCAAATGCAGTGTAAATCACGTCTTCAGGATTGATTTCGACTTGGTGATATGCACTTTTGATGTCGAATGTAGAGAATAATGACTATTCTGCCATTTGATTAACCATGTCGTCGATCCTTGGTAGGGGATATGTATCCAGTTCTATGTAGACGTTTGTCGTTTGCGAGAAATCTACACAGAGACGCTTTCTATGATTTAGATTATTATCTTGAGGAACAACAATTTGAGCTCTCCATGGAGATGTAGATGGTTGTATAACACCGTCCTACATTATCTGTTTAATCTCACTATCTATATACTTCCGATCTGCTTTACTGTATCTGTGTGATTTTACAGCGATTGGATGGCAGCCAGGGTGAAGATTCTCAAACAAGTTCACAGGAGGTACAGATGCAGCAGTCAGGTTGCAGAACGCTCTTTTATCTGTAGTATTGTTGCAATATTTCCGTTTCCTTCGGTATTGGTGTCTTCCCACTTTGAGAGCTGGCAATCTCCCTCCATACTCAACTATGACAGATTTGTATTTTTATTGACAGTTCTGTCCTAGTATTTCTGAGCAAAGTTTTTCCATAACACCCAGTTTGACAGATTTGTATTGGTTCTCGTGTAACTCGATATCAGCTGTATACATTTCAGTAATTTTAACTGATTTGTCGATTAATACTAGGTCAACTTCTTGGTTGCACGGCTGAATTGCAATCTTGAGTTTCTCTGCTGCTTCTCCACTTATATAACTATCAGAGTTACATGAATCAATTAGTACTGAAAAGGTCTGTCCATTGATGTTACAAGTGGTTGCAGAACTCTTCAAATTCTCAGGAATGGGCAGGAGGCTTGGTTTGTAAAGTGCTGTAGTGTACTTCTTGGGTTTGGTACCACGTCCTTTTCGGCGACATACTTTTGAATAGTGACCTGTGATACCGCAATTATGACATTCAGCTTCCTTAACTGGGCAGGACTGATGAGATGGACCACCACAGTATCCACACTTGTTGCAGCAAGGGGTGGGTCATTTACATTGAAGGAATGGTTGCTGTTTGGTTCGTCTGCAGTATCATCCTACACTATTGGTGTATGAAAAGCTGCTACCTGTGGTGTCACGTTTTACGCATTTGAGGTTTTCTGTGCACTCTCAAGAGCCAGTACATGCTCATATGCTTCTTCTTGAGTTAGAGTGTTATGCTCAAAAAGTCTTTGTCTGATATATGACAATGATAAACCACTAATAAAACTGTCTATTACCAACTCGTTACGATATACTTAAACAGTAACTGCTTTAATGTTGCAATCTTTTGCTAGTCTCTTTAAAGCCACAAGGAACTGGTCAATAGATTCTCCTGGTTCCTGGCATCGTGTGAACAGGTGGTGTCGAGCAAAAATCTCATTCGGTGTTTTACAATAGAGTGCTTCCAACTTTTCAATGCATTGATCATAATTATCAAGTTCATCAATGTGCTCATAGATTGAGTGAGACAAATAGTTGGTCACATAGACTACGTAACTTGTTTGTTTGACGTCCACTTGTTGGAACCATGGACTCCCAAATATTAAAATCTGGACTGGAAACTGGATTCTAGGGTGTACAAGATCAGGCCAGTTTTTTTAGAAGCAAAAGTACATCCTTACACTATCAACAGCTCTCCTTACATCTATCTGATCAGTCATTATAGTATATTACTGAAAAGGGGGAAGTCCATGAAAGATATATCTGTGAAGGGGGTCGGGGTTACAATAAATGGTCCAAATCAGTGATAAACACAGAAAAGTACACACATTGCATGTAACTTAGTGATATTGGTGTTCGGAACTCAGCAAGTACATCTGGACATTAAAAGATGGAAATATTGACCATACAATATCTTGGAGAATCCTTTCAACAAACCGACCCTACAATAACACAAACAAAAGATGCAACCTCTGCATCAAAGAAAAATTCCTAATCATTTACCGCCCACAATTAGCCACTTTGAACAAAGGAACGAACTTGTATCTTCTTGCTGCCATAGAAAAAAACTTTTGTTAATGAACACCTCAGCGTACCAACACTAGTTGTAAATAAGATATATATAAAGCGCTACTGGAATATTTTTACTTATACATTTCCTGACGAGTGAGTAAAATCACGAAACAGGCTTGTCGATATGGACAGTGTAGTTTTTTATCCTTTGCAACTTATTATATCTCTTTTATATATATATATATATATATATATATTTAGAATATATATATAGGTAAAAGAGAAAACTCAAATCTTGTGTATAAGACTTTAAGTTTCGTGTCTTACACTTATCAGCTTTACTGGTTCAAAACGTGACAAAAACCATATGTATATTTTACAGATAGATTTGTGTATGGAAGATTATAGATAATGACATAATGAGTGGTAGGTAATAATAGAACAATGGGACATAATAGGTTGTTAACACTGTTTAAATATGTTAGTATTTTGATTTATAGTTAGCGAAGAGGAATTTATTCATATGGCAGCATTTGGCAATTAGTTCACTTCTTTTGTTTAAAAGTTCACTTTTGTTATGGTAGTTTAAAATTTCAAACTTTGCGTCAATTAGTTGTGAAGGTTTTTCCGTGTATAATCATCGACCATTTCAGCTTTGGTGTGGTTTTGGGATTATCTTTCATGTCCCATACGTAGAAAGATAGTGATGTATTGTTTTTGTACTTCCTGTTTGATAGCGACTGCTTATGACCATTCCATCTGGTTTTGAAGTATTTCTCTGTTAAGCCTATGTAACCCTTCTTAGAAAAGTTGGGGGCGGTTACTTCACATTTATAAATTATTAATTCTTTGCGGCAGTCACCATTTAGAGAGCATTCGTCTTTCTTTCTGCAATTGCATGTTTGGGTTTTTTTGCTTGGGTTGGAGGAGATCTTTCTACAAAAACATCCAACTGAAATGCTTCAAGCTCAACCCACCAAAGAAAAGAAACCCCTCACGCAATATCATCTGGTTTAACCCCGCATCCTACAGAAATGTATCCACCAATGTAGCAAAGAAATTCCTCCTACTCATCGAAAGACACCTCAAAGCAAACCACCTGAATAACTTTTTAACAAAAACAATGTCAAAGTGAGTTACAGTTGCACCTAAAACATAGAAACCCTCATCAAGAACCACAACAGAAACATATATATATATATATATATATATATATATATATATATATATATATATATATATATATATATATATATATATACTCAAGCTACAGACAGTACTGTTTCGCCCTTTGTGGGTTCATCAGTGCAGCAAACGCCGGAACAGAAACAAAATCACACTGCTGTACCGTCGGGAGGAATTGATGGCCTGAAGGGCTTCAACGTTTGGCTACTAGTTCATTGCACTCATTAGTAGTGTAATGGATTGGTCTTATATGTTACAAATTTCTGTCTTTCCTTGGGTTATCTCGTATGTGATTTTGTAAATAAAAAAGTAAATCTAAATATAAACAATACACACATACATATATATATATTATATATATTATATATATATAATATATATAATATATAATTTGAGACCATCAATATCACAGAGTAACTCCTTAAGGAACTAAACTGGTCAAGCTCGTATCATATCTTTCAGCTAAATTGCCATGGGCAACCTGTTCAAAGTTCCAATATAAACTGGTGCAAGACGCTCTGTTGTACTTGATATACTTTCTCCTTCAGTGTGGTTTTCCTCTTCTGCATGAAAGGTTTTAACGTTAGGGTCAACTTAGGGGCTCATACAGGCATCTGTCTCTAGTAAAGACTTCTTCTGTAAGCTGCTCTTCTAATTCGTTAACAACTTTCGTTATTCAACCTTGAAATAAAGTGTGAGACCCTTTCATTGTTTTTTCATCTCGCTTTTCTTGGTTGCTTCAATCCTGTGCATCAAATTCGTATTTATGTGACGACATATTTAAACTGTATTACTTTTCCAATTTCTCTAAAATATTGGCAAATTTCACTCCAAACCTTTTTGATCTTTATAAAGTAATGTTAAGTCTTATGACTGGCTTATGAGCTTTTCCGCCAATATTACTAATAAAAGAGTTACAGAGATCATTTACAACAGGAAAGGACTACTGTGACAAAAACCCATTTCAATTGGAGCAGGAAGAGAAATGTCAATTTCTATTGCCATCATAGAATGATTCTTCTTTGTCATTTAGGATGGTGGTTAAAAGATTAAAATAGTTTCAGATTCATTCTTTTCAAAATAAGCGGCTTCAGCGAGGGAAAGAAAAAAGTCAAATGTAGTGAGAACTTAGCGAATAACAAGTTTCTGCAACCTTTCAGGACTGAGCGTCCGACAAGCAGTCTAGATTAGAATTGTTTAGCATATGCAAACATTTACCTGTCTCCTTGTCAAGGTTCAGGCCAGGGAGTTTATCTTGGCTATACGTCCTCTCGACGGGACTGATCAGCGAAACTTCATAGAAAAGGGGTGTTTAAGTAATATATATATATATATATATATATATATATATGTGTGTGTGTGTGTGTATGTATGTAAAGCTTTCGATTCGGTTATCCGTATTAAAGTGCTCAATACATAAATGCAGAGCGTAAAACTTTTGTTAATAAATACTTAAGCGTATCGAAAATATTTGTAAATAAGATATAAAGCGCACCTGGTTTATTTTTAGTTTTACATTTCCTGAAGAGTGAATAAAATCACGAAACAGGCTTGTCGAAATGGACTGTGTAGTTTTTTGATTCTTTCCAACTTGTCATATCTTATATATATATCTCTCTCTCTCTCTCTCTATATATATATATATATATATATATATATATATATATATATATATATATATATATATATATATATATATATTATACAATATACAACAGCGGTAAATGGGAGGTATGCTAATATATTNGGTTATCCGTATTAAAGTGCTCAATACATAAATGCAGAGCTTAATATAAGATATGATAAGTTGGAAAGAATCAAAAAACTACACAAGCCATTTCGACAAGCCTGTTTCGTGATTTTATTCACTCTTCAGGAAATGTAAAACTAAAAATAAACCAGGTGCGCTTTATATCTTATTTAAATAAGATATAAAGCGCACCTGGTTTATTTTTAGTTTTACATTTCCTGAAGAGTGAATAAAATCACGAAACAGGCTTGTCGAAATGGACTGTGTAGTTTTTTTATTCTTTCCAACTTATCATATCTTATATATATATATATATATATGTATATATATATGCCCCTTTTCTCTTTTCTAAATAAAAAGAATGATAATTAAGTTTAATTAACCATGTCAAGTCATAATCTAGTAGTAGAACTGGTAAAACGTTATGAACGTGTTGAGCTTCTCGGTGGATTACGGGAGGGTAATTGAATTTCAATATTGATGGTAGCTGGATGGGGTGTGTACTTCCCTCAGAGACGGGCGTCGAATAACAATAATAAACGAGTTTAATTAACCATGCCAAGTCATAGTCTAGTAGTAGAACAGGTAAACGTTTTCAATGTGTTGAGCTTCTCGGTGGATTACGGAAGGGTAATTCAGTTTCAGAATTGATGGTAGCTGGATGCGGTGTGACACTTCTCTCAGTGACGGGCGTCGGTACGTTTGGTAGAGATAAACATGTGACGGTAACTGGTGATTAACTAGTTGCTAGTGGTATGGATGGTGTTGATGTGTGTTTTAAAATATGTTCAGAAAACGGAAGTGGTTGTTCTGACTCTAACTGATAATTGTTATTTTTTGAAAATTCTGTAGGAAACGTCTGTTGTATAATTTAATTTATAATTTAATCCTTCCTCTCTCGTCAATCAACACTTAATAGTGACGATGTTGTAGGCTTTCAATGATATTTCTGGTGTCTTTCCATTAGTTTGGGTGTTTACCTTGTTGATTCTTGATGCTGTCTCTCCTTGTAATAGAAGATGCTAGGGGACTGCTTTGATGACGATGTTTTATGGCGTTGACTTGACATTAGCTAACAGTTCATTTTCTGCTGTCAGAAATGCCAGGCCACTCACTGAAAAATTTTGTTGCGTTTGGTAAATTTAAGTCATTTAAGTAGTGCCCGAATAATAAACCTGCAGACGAAACAGCAATACCAGGGGCGGATGCATATCTATGTAATAGAAAGGTCTTAGTGACAGCCTCGGTATCTGGTAACTCACATGGACTGACATTAGTGAATATTGTTTTTATCTCTTTTGCTGTCGCTTCAGCTCTTCCATTACTTTACGGATAGTTGGAGGAAGAAAGTCTCTGCTGTGCACTCCTTCCACTTAAAAAAGCTGTTAATTCCAATGAATGGAATGAAGGTCCCTCATCACTTGAAAATTCTTGCCATGCGTCGAATCTGGCAATATATCTGTGCAGAAGGTATATAGTTTTTGTCTTTGCATCTTCCTGTGTGAAACCTACCTCAGTCTAGCCAAAAAATCTATTAGCATAGATAAAGTAACACTGACCGCTCATGTGGCATAACGGTTTATTGGAAGAGACATTCGGAGTGTATTGCCTCGGATTCAGGATCCTTTTGTTCATTGGGGAGATTTCGATTTATCTGCGGCACTGACCACATGGTTCCTTAGTTGTGTGTTTATTTCGGTCCGGAAAAATTGTTTCTCATTTTCTTTCAACCTATTCACACTTCAATGTCCAAGGTATAGTTCATCAATGATGCGACGACGCAGGGACTCTGGTACCAATATCCGACCTCTAACAAACAATAAATTCTCAACAATGTAAAGTCCGTCTCTCATTTCTGATAATTTGCTTTTAAGATCAGCAACGTCCTCTCTGACATGTGGTAAATGTTGCTGAATTATTTGGATAAGGTCTTTATACCTCTATATCTAAAACGGCTTTTCTTTAAAATTTATCCTTTTTGATAGTAGAATCATCATGCTCATACTGCATCAGTATTACAGCTAATATGCCGTCTTTCACCACATTCTCCGTTGTATTTAAGGTACTGATATTCGATTTAGATTTTGAACCTGTGCGAATACATGACACTTCATTAAAGTAATAACATTGATTGCAAATGTCAAAGTACTAGATGTGAAGTAGTTCTTTCTCCACTTTTAAAGTTTGGAATGGTTTTCTGTTGAAAGAGCTAGTGGTAGTTTTTCTGGCAACGGAGAATATGGCGATTAAATAGGGCACCCACAAAGGGCAGTAGTTTTGTCTCCTTTATTAGAGACAGTCATGGTAGTAAAAGTGCTACCTTCGGTGTCATTGGCAACCAGATTGTCAATAAGCTGCAGCTTCTTTATAGAAGCTTGAGAGATATGTAAGCCTAGTGCATAAACAAAGTATAACTGTCGTGCTTGTGTTTCCTGGGAAAACATTAACAACTAGGATACCCTCAATCATAAAACCTAGACTACTGACAACACAAAGGCAATGGTGTGTGCATTACAGTGCTGTAGGTGCTACGTGCAGCAAAGAAGATATTTCCACACTAGTAATACATGTCTATGGTTCTGTATCAGCTATGGTTGAAATGCATATTGTTTTCCAAAGAACAATGAGTGTTATGTTCCGTCCTAGCTTGCCATTGTAGGTATACTTTGCAGAGGCGATAACGTTAGCAAGAGGAGGCTCCGGCTTATGGACAGTGAATGTAGTGTTTGACAATGTGCCATTAGGTAGACTTCAATGTATTTGTAATGAAGATGATAAGATGATAATTGAGATGAAAGAAACTTTTTTGTCAGCTAGTTCTACTGTGGCGTTCGACAAGCTACGACTGCAACAAGCAGAGGCAAGATTATTGTATTTTCCAGAATTATTACATTATTTTTACCTCATGCCGGGCGTTTTGAACGTTCATTAGGATGGCACTGTCGGCCAAAGCCATGACATTTCGGTGTGGTCTGAATTGGTTGTATGGCTAGTACTTTCAGGTTTAGGAGCAACAGGTTTACTCCTTTGGTAGTCACGTGTAATTGCATTTTCTACTTGGGCGTTGGAATGGAAGTCCAATGTGGCTTTTGGTGTTGTTCCAACTACCAAGAGTCATTCAATGACTTGTGCAAAGGTGTCCAGGCAAGCAGCATCAGACAAAATACTACTCTGGTAGGGAGCATTATAGAGACCAGATAAAAGATTGGAGTTGAACATGTCCTCTTTATTTGTTTTTGTGCAGTGAGGTTGGATGCAATTACACCTTCATCTAAAATCACACAACATTCCTTGCCATCAATCGAGCCAAAAAACTTATAGGTCACCATCATTTTGTCTCACCGCGAAAAACTGTAAACAATAAACTTCAGGGTGTATAGTCTTGACGGTTACAGGCTTGATGTAATCTAGCAGTTGCAGCTCACTAGCAATGTTCAGAGTTTCTGTACACACAGAGTTAAAGAGCACTTTATTCATAGTATGGCTGTATGTAGATTGGAGTTTATTTCTCACTCACTCTCTCTCTCTCTCTCTCTCTCTCTCTCTCTCTCTCTCTATCTCTCTCTCTCTCTCTCTCTCTCTCTCTCTCCTGCGAGGACGTAAGTTTGCCATTTCTTGTATAGGGCCCAGGCACCCTTAAATATAATCCACAGTTCGCTTCAATGGTAATGTGTTGTAGTTTATAGCAATTACTGTGTTGATTGTCACCCGGTTGAGTAGTTAAAATTAATTTCAATATCAATTAAGTTATTTCCTGTTGCATAGTTAGCTGCTACTACTGCATTTGAAGGATGATATCCATCGGGCTGGTCTCTTGGGGTGGTTGTTCGATAATCTGTTGCTCAGTTTGCTTTAAGACATGACTTTAAGAGCATTGGATTCCAGAAAGCATAAATATGTTTAATAAATTAAAGATGGTGGTATAATTAACTGTACTAGATAAATAACTGATATGTTATATACTTTTCTCAGGATAATTGGAGAATGCAATATTACAGTTTTATTCTTCTCTTCAGTTCTTATCTTTATTTCCCAATTCTTTGATCTTTTTATTAATTTTATTATCATTATTATTGTTATTATTATTATCAGACTATATGCTAATAAAAATGATAATAATAATAATAATAATAATAATAAAAATAATAATAGTAACAACAATAGTAATAATAAAAAAGAAGGAGTACCACAGACTTACTGTAGGCACACTGGTGGTTTAGTGCCAAACCATGGAAGTACGAAGGAACGAAAATATATAAATTAATGTTCAGATCAATGTCCAAAAACCGCCATTGTAAGTATATGTATTGCAATAAGTGACTTGTGAATACGAAGTAAAGAAATAAGTATAGTTCAGCAGATTGCCAATAAAACACTCTCTGCAGGAATGATGAATAGGAAACGTGTAGTTTTTTAAAAAACTTTAAATAGATATGCTGACTAAATGTTTTGTTAAAGTTCCTCAGTAAAATCTTAAGCTCTACATGAAATCTTTTGGATCAAATTGTTTTCAGAGCACTATGTACTTTATGCGCTATGAACACTTCCCAAGTTGGCTGAGACTGCGCAGAATAACGTCCCGACAGAGCATCTCTGTATTTCTATCAAGCAAACCCATCGAACGAACTCACCAAAATGACGATATGGTGCTGGGAGGTGGGACCCCAAGGTCATAAAGCACCATAAACGTGACTGGAGTAGAGGTTGATCCCTACACAAGTTGCGCTGAATGTTATGACGTAAAGAGAATCAAATCTAAAAAGGCGTTCTTAAGCTGACACCAACAAAGAAAATAAGAAAGTTCAGACTTTTTTCAAGAATAAAACTTTCGGTACTTGGAATGTAAGGAGCATGAACGAAGTCAAATTGTATCTCGAATTGTTCGAAATGGCTTAGATGTTCCAAAAATATGTGAATTGAAATGGACAGAAATGGAGTATTTTAACTCGGACAATCATGAAATATTCTTTTGCAGATATGAACATGCAAGGCAGAATGGCGTTGCATCCATTTTTAATGGAGAATGGCTAAACGTGTGTCAGGAAGTAATCCTGCTAGTAACAGAATTATCAGAGTGTGTGTGTCAAAGGCAACCTGAAAAATTGCTCTATCATACAAGTATATGCACCAACATCAAATGCTGAAGAATAGACTAAAAAACGATTTAAAAAAATATATTACAGCAGGTCAACGATACATCATCAAGAATAGATATGATATTGGAATAGGGAATATGAATGTTAAAGGAGGAGACAGAAAGATATCTGAGTTCACCAGACTGCACAGATAAAGAAAGAAAGATTCAGCAGGGGATAACCTTACAAAATTCTGTGCTGCAAATGAAGTTTTCACAGCAAACACATTATTTGAACAACCAAAGTGCAGAATATACACGTGGACGTCTTTAAATAGGGAGCACCGAAATCAGGTCGATTACGTTATGTGTAACAAGGGTTGATTCAGCTTCGTCCATGTAGCAAAGAAACTACTTGCAGCAGCTTGCTGCACAGATCATCAACTTCTTATAGCCAAGGTTAGGGTGCGAATAAAAGCTGATTCAAATCCAAGACTGTCAAGACGTCATAATATTGACACAATTCCCTTTCAACTTAGCATAGATGCACAAAATGGTTTCGAGGGGTTCTTGAAAAGGAACAGACAACCTCAAGAGCTGTGTACTGGGATGACAGGGTTAGTGAATGATGAAGCCTAGAAACAATTTTCAAAAACTGTCAAGAAACCAAAACCGAAATGGATATCAGACGACACGATTTCCGTAGCAGAGGAGAGGCGCTCTGCAAGACGTAAAGGAGAGAGAGAGAGACAGACACAGGATTCTCAATGCCCGATTTCAAAAGGAAGCTAGAGGAGACAAAGAATCTAACTTCGACCTTCATTGTATGCTAGTAAAAGAAGAAAATATGAAAGGAAGACTAGAGATATGTTCGTGAAGATTGGGGTAATTACAGTTCACACTTGAGTTAAGTTTTTCAAAAATGAAAATGAAGCGATACTTACTGCAGTAGAAGATACTAAAGAGAGATTGAAAGACTACACAGAAAATTATACAGGAGAGACCCAGCCATGACAAACGAATTCATAGCCAAAGAATCAACACCAGAAATAAATATATAGAAAGTGAAATTATACCAACATATATAATAAACCTGCAATCGAATAGGAAGCTCCCTAAATATCACAAAACTTGCTTATGGAGGGATGAAGAAAGACATCAACAAGTGTGCTAATCTGGCATTGGATAGAGAAGTGTGGAGTATGACAGCCAACCTCTTTGAGATGACACGCCAGTAAGGTAAGCTTATGAAGGCACCCCTTCAACCTTGGGATCGAAAACTTCACGACAGTTTTCTATGGGAAAAGTCTCGCAGAAATCAGACATCAAAGTCGTCTACCAGGGCAGGATTACTGAAGTGATTACTTCGAATGACTTTAAGGTATTGTTTTATTTTACGTCAGTTCTTGAGAAACAGAAACAGGAGGCCTATCTCTTTGTTGAGAAACCACCATTGTTTTTGCTGGTTTAATGAAATCGAGACCACCGTATTCTCGTATCGCGTTTGACAACAATGGCTCCTGAATCTTTTGCGAACAGGATTCATGGTGCATGGAGGAAGATCACCAAAGACATTTTTGTTTGAGGTAAAACTACCTATTTTGTAGTCCCACTTTTAAACTGTGTACATTATAAGTCATATAATCATTCTTAATTAACCTATTACTGTGAATTGCTTGGTTTAAAGAACTAATTTTGGTAACAGGTCATTACCAGGAGTCGACCAGAAAAATTGAAACAAAGTGTTCATGCATACACAACCACAGAAAGCCAGTTTCACAGGAAATTTAGACACTTCGTAAGTTGTAACACCCCTGCCATTATTTACGGTGAACTTAAGAGCTCCTATTCATAAAGATCTTAAAAACAACGGGTGTTTTCATCGATAATTCCACTACACTAGCTGTGACATGTTTGCACACGTCCAGCAGAGGAGAATAAAAAAAATATCAGTGAATCTAATTATCATGCGGTAAATGTAAGTACACATAAATGTAAGTACAAATGTATTAACAGCTATTTTCAGTATGGATCCTTTTTTATCTGGAAAGTCGCAATTAACTTGAGAATAGTTAAACTCGGTCATTTTATCATGATGAGTATTGAGTTATTAGTCGTGTCTCTGAAATTTTTAACGTTGTGATACGATTGAAGCGCATAAACAGAACCCATATAAACACATTGCACCTCACAATTTCTTGTATTTTTGATGGATACATTTTTTTCCTGTCAGAAACTGAATTAGTGTTACCACTCTTAAAACAGTATCACTTTGCGGTCCAATTGAATTTACTCACATCTTAGAAATGTAACCCCATAAAGTAGCAATAGAGCAATGTATATAAAAGAATATTGGATAACGGTTATTATTTCCATTTGATACTTGCCACTTTTTTAATGCAATCGATTCCCCGTGCTATTATGAACTTTTTATTATATGTAAGCTCGATAAAGCTTATTGAGTTGTATCAAGCTTACGCTGTCTATTGTACACGCATTACTTGTAGGACAGGAAATTGATTGCATCAAAAATAGGGGATACCTAAAATATAACCTGGATAAGCTATCCCTGTTAAAATTAACCTTCACGCCATCTAACGTTATGACCTTTATTCCTGTTTTGGTTCTATCATACTCAAAAAAAATTAACTGATGCAGAGAAGTACAAAAGAGAGAGTGGATTAAATTGTTCATATTTTATAAAAATAATGTACCACCCTATAAACAAAAAGTATGGAATGATGTATAGACCCTTATTAATGTTAAAGGTCAATATACTTTTTCATAGATTACTTTTTTGCTCATAAGTACCATCCAGTATTCTTGCCCTAAATTTGTTTGAAGGAAACTTGAGTAATGAAAATTGGTATCTAAATTTTGTCCAACACATGCCAGCATGTAAAATGGATGTAAAACCAAATATGATGATGATGATGATGATGATGATGATGATGATGATGATGATGATGATGATATTAATGCATAATACATGATAAATTAAAAAGCCATGTCTCAGGACCACCTAATCTTGCTCATAGATTAGGAACCTTACCTACAAAGCATGGTGCACCAGCCAGTCTCTTTATGTTTATAACATGAACAGAATTCAGCACATTTTTTCTACAACTATTTTTTATTCATGGTAAATGTATTATTTCCACTTATTTAAAAACATGATATTCATAGCCATTTCTTCAATGAAAATGGGTTTTTTGTATCAATCTTTATGCTGTATCAATAGATGATAGTTTACTGATAGGCTTTTAAGGCCTTAAGTTGTGACTAACAGTGCCCTTTACTCAATCTAGTGAGAGATGTTGTTTGATTGTTGTTCATGTTCATCACATAGTGAAGGGTGTAAGGCTGTAGTTTCCTGGATCTGTTGTCTCTGTTATCACCTTTTTCTTGATAATAGTGTGTAGTAAAGGAGTCCCATATATCTTCCAGTATATTTTCTTTATGTGTGATCTGATTTTAACTTCAGTTATTTATTTTCAGTTATCATAGTAATTATCCCTCTACCTCCCACTTTCACCATTTGTCTGTCATCCCTGGTGGTCTTCTTGCTTTTCCTTAGTTCATATTCTACCTGGTAGCTGCCACCAAATATTCTCTGTAATAATTATTTTAGGGTATTTAACTGCTACTGTTTTACTTAGAGAATTCTTATCTCAGAGAAATTCAATTCAACATTTAACTTTGCATCACCATTTAAGTTAGGTTTCCATTATCATCATGTATGCACAATTACCCATTAAAATCTTTGACCTTGACCATTTTGAAAACCTTATTTTTGTTATTGTTTGTATTCATGTTCCAAAAATTTTCTGACTTGGCTTGGTGTTTAACTTTGTATCCATTGAGGCTTGCAGCCTTTCTAGCTAAGTTGTGTTTGTTCTTGCTGTACCTAGTTTCCCTGCTTTACTTTACATTTCTCTTTTTAAATAGTTTTAAGTGTACCATTTTGCCAGTAAGTTTTGCTATGAAGCACCCAACCACCCTTTGTTTTGCATAATTATTTTCTATTTTCTAAGCAGAGAGCCTTTGAGCTTTTTTTTCATGCTTCTTCAACACAGCTTGGTGTAACATCTTCAGTATGACAGTTGTTATTGAAGTTTTGGTATTCAACCTACAGTTCAGGTTCATGCAGTATCCATAGCTTTTACTTTGAAGATATGAAAGATGGCTTTTCTGTGAGAGTATGAATGTTTAACAAATTGTAAGGAGTTTATGTAATGCTTTCTCCTTTTCCAATGGGTTTGACATTCTTTTCAATCTTATGGTCAATTTGTCCTATCAGGATATTATCAACTTGAGTTTTACATCCTCAAAAGTAACATGTAACTAGTTGTGAGATTCTCATTTTGAAGAAAATGTTTGTGGCAGCAAAAGCTATATCAATGCAAATATCTAGTATTTTGGTTAAATCTTGATTCCTTGTTCCATAACTACATTCACCATAATGGCAATTGAACCTTGGTTGGGGTAGCTAACTTGGCCATTGAAGTCACCAGGTATTATTAGTGTTACATTTGAAACTACTGGTGACTAGTGTAGACAGATGGTTATAGAGACTATCCTTGTTGCCTGCAGAAAAAGCCAATTGAGGAACATACATACAGGCAAAGTTACATTGATTTTCCCTAGAGCATTCATACCATGATCAATCTGTAGCTTTGCCTTACTATCAATGTCACTTTTTCAATCCACTTTCTAACAACCAATATTCCTACAACTGTGAAGTTGCAAATGTTAGCTTCTTTCCTAAAGAATTTGGATCAAGAATATCTCCATGTAGTTTTTTAAGCTAATTCACCTCCAAAATTCAATTCTTGTACACAGCAGATATTTATTTGTCTCCTTGATGGCATTCCAACTATTTCATTGCTTTGACCTTTCATTGTGCCAACATCTAGAGTAACAAAACAAATGTCTCCGTTTACCTTATTGTCACTGAGTCTTTTTCCCTGACCTAGTGTAATATTGGCTTTTATTTTGAAAATACTTTTAATAAAATTTAACACATATATTGGATAAAGCAAAATTTTACAGCACAATGCTCTTCCTGCTGCCAATACTGATCAGGACTACAATGACAGTAGGTGTTTTTACAAGAGATACCATCTCAGCAATGCCAAAAAAACAAATCCCAGTGCCAATCAAAATCAAAAACTAGATTCCTGTAGGGTAAGAGGGAATATATTGTCCATTAATCTGGCCCTGAATGAACTTTTTGTTAGAAGCAGGTGTGCCAAGTGCAGTTGGTTTGGCAGGAGTTAAGTCTACTTGAGGCATGTGTGTTCTGCACCTATTTCACTTTTTTGATGTACAGATATAGAGTGATACTGCTATTTCTGTCCAGGGTATTTATGAAAACTTGCTTTTGGTTGTGTTTAATTGACATGACCATAAGAGGTTACCCCTGCAACAACTAACTTTGATGCAATATCTGTGAGCAATATCTGTGAGATGGATGCAATATCTGTGAGCTGCCCAAACACAGTGAAATATTGGGTTAACATCCAGTAGAGTTTGGTGTGACCTAGTAGTAAGGCATAATTGAACTCCTTCATTTCCATGGAAATAAAACTTCTTTCAAAATTCCAGTTAGTATTTGCTGATAGCTAGGTGGTAGCTGCTAAGCCATTCTTTTTTTTAGATGCATGTATTCATGGAATATTATAACCTGAGAATCTGCTTAAATCTCTTTAAACCTATAAAAAACACACAAAATAATCTATCTTATATTCAGTTTTTATCAAATATGAATGTAAGCCAATTCCTTACCTTTATTTCACCAAAGGATACTCACATTCATAATTCATTAAACTATTACCTTGTCATGCCCCAGCAGATTTATTTATTAATATACAGTACTGTACTTGTTAGTAAATTTTCATCAGTAATAATGGACAAAGAACTTGATGTTTAAATAGGAGAATTTCTCTTAATTCCCTGAAAATATTCAGACACTTGCAACAGTAATGGCATGGCAGCTTTGATAAGCATAACCAGTACCACAGAGATTGTGAAAGCTGTGTGAGAATTCTAAAAAATTATTGTTAATCTTAACTCATCAATATGGTTTCCCATGTGTGCTGTGCATGACAATATTATATCACTTACTACAGAGGGATAAGTTTTTCTTTGGTTTACCTCAGGTATCACATTTTATAGGTGCAGTTGGGTCATCCCTCATACTTAATCATAAGAGATGGGGTTTATTTGATTGGACAACATCATATTTGCCTGTCTTTCTGAAACTCCCACTTTTTTAAAAGTTTCTTTATATGTATACTAGGTATGAGATGCCCCCAAAATGGATGCTGTAAGAACTCTTCATAGTATTCAACAAGCTTTTTATCAGCCTTGGTTTTTATTAATACCAAATAACAAACAGCTATTAAATTGGACACACAACTAGTCCATGCAAATAATATTGTGTTTGTTATTGTGTAACAGTCTATTGTACACCCAATATATTGAATAGTATTAATACTGTAAGTTGGTTACGTGTGAAACTGCCAGAGCATCAAAAGTGGCTAAAATTCAAAATAATAAGAGATATGGACAAACATACTAAACAACTTTACTTACTCTTACTCTTCGGTTTAACGTCCGTGGTTCCCTCTGTTTGGGGGTTGGACAATGCCACATTGAGGCTTGATTCGAGCGCGCTACACTGAGCGATCTTCAGCAAGATTAGCAGGAAGACGAAGATAAGCAAGATCTTTTTTCATGCAGTGAATCCACTTTTTCTTTTGTCCGCCTGCAGCAACATTTCCTTCAACTTCGAAAGTTCGAATCGTGTTGGGCCATTTGTCGCCCATTCTCTCAAGATCCCCAAACCATCTTAAGCGACTGTATCTCAGTTGACTATTGATATCCCAGATGCCGAGCATCTCTCTCAAATTGGCAGTTGATTTGCGATCGCTTAACTTTACAGAAGACATCCAGCGGATCATAGAGTTTTCATTCCTTTCTAAGCGATATTGGTCATCGACTTTCAAAGCCCAGGTCTCAGACGCATATAAAAGAATGCTTCTAATGCAGGTCCGGTAGACATGACCTCACTGCCTCAGCGAAATCGATTTGTTTGTTAAGATCATTAGAAGCTGTCTAAAACTTTGCCAAGCTTTACAAACTCGATCCGTAGTTGCATCAAAACATGTGCCTGACTGGTTGATGGTATCACCAAGATAACAAAACGATTTGACGACTTCAAGTGATTCGTCTTCAATATTGATGATTTCAGGATCATTATCATTTACCTCTGTTATTTCACCTCTGCATTTTCTACATCGAAAGTTTGGATCAAATCTAAGAACCTTAATATTAGTGCATTTGTGATGGGTCCAATGCTGGCAGCCCGAGCAGAAGATCGAATTACTACCAACGCCAAAACCACAAACCCCACATGGGTACTTTGATTTGTCTTTCTGACGAGGAGCATTATGCTTGCTGAACATCACTTTCGTTTTCTTCATATTAACTCTAAGCCCTTTTGAGGCCAAGTTTTCTTTCCAGATTTTAAACCTTTCATATAAAAAAACATCAGAAGGTCACCGTCTGAGCCCCCATTGCTGGGGGTTAATGACATTAAAAACAAACAAAAAGATTCCAAACATAAGTAAATGTACAAGGTAAATGTAATTTAAAAGAGAGTGTATTAAAAACTTCAAAATGTTAACTTTTGACTGTTCAAAATATCTGGCTAGTTTGCAATCGGAGGAAAGGAGTGTCCTAAAGGCCCCATAATTTCCGGCTCCTCAAGAAAAAGCATAAGAAATTTGGTAGTGTTGTTAATATTGATAGGTTTAATTCAGTGACCATATCTATGTGTCCAAAATACCACCTGGGAATATCACAGCTAGACATAAGGAGAAACGAAAAGTGTCTAATATCTAATAATAAAACTAGTATTTTGAATTTTAGACACTTTTGATGCTCTGGCAGTTTCATTTGTACCCAGCTTACAGTATTAAGTGCAAAGCAGATCTTTGGGTCAATTTGGCTATACCAAAATTATGAAACATGTTATAACATCAGCAGAGTGGTGCAGAGGAAGCGTGCTGGGCCCATAACCCAGAGGCCTGTGAATCGAAGCCACTTTCTGGTACATACTGTTTTTCTGTTTTCCTTTTTCTTTTAATTTTATTTTTTGGTCTCTTACTGGCCATTTCCCTCATTGATGCCTGATTTTGTATTTCATTTTATTATGATGATGATTTCATTTTATTATATTATTCCAGCATGAAGGTCCAAAGCCCTTTCTAATATTAATGCACATTTAATGCACATTTAATGCAGGTTTACTCAAAAAGACATAAAAACTAAATGTGTATTAACATTAGGGAAAGTGGGATGGTACAAATTTTTGGTGACTTCTCATAGTTCTTGTTACATATACATAATTATATTTTCAGGTTTGCTCACTTGAACATGTTCCACACTTGTGTGGATGCCTAGTTCCTGGTTCAGATGGTCTTTCCTTCATGTAGACATACACCTAGTATTATCCTTTATTTGAAATACAACAAAAAGAACTACAAATTTTAAAGTCTTGCCCAAATACAGTAGTATCAATGATGAATTTTGATTATTTTTACATTATTTTGCTTGATATATGGCTTTAATAGCTTATAGCAAACTATATTTTACTGATATATGTGAAAGCTGATGTTCATATAACTTAGAAGAACATTTTATCCCTTTCCTTTTTTATCTGCTAAATACATCCACAACAATCTTGATGTCTAGTCTGTTACTTGACCTGTTTTAATGCAGAGAAGTGCTAATGCTGAGGGCCAATCATGGATCACAGTTGACCACAGATAGGTTTTAAGTATTTGCCACCTTCTTGAAGTGTGGCAACGCTTCACAGAGAGAATTAAAGTTCAGAAAGTCTTTTGGTATACTTAAAAGGCAGTTTTTTTATCAACACCATAGAATTCAGACACTGCCTTGAAACTACCCTGTGATGCTTTGCAGAGCACTGCATTGGCCAGTGGCATCAGGTTAGGTGTATCTCTGGCTGTAAATCACTCTCTCGTTTTAGTGAGAGGGATTGTTCAGGACTATTCCCAGAAAGTAGTTGGAGCCTCTTGGATGCTTTCTTTTGGTGTTTTGTAGTTTCAAAAAAGGGGGGCAATTGGCCTTTTTTCCATGGCGAACGTGATGTTTGAGTGAAGACTGTTGGAATGTTTGAAGAAACCCTTTTTGTAAATATTCTTTAATAATTGCGAAAACATCGTCAACGTATCCTTCCCAAACGATTGGAACCTGGTCCGCAGTTGATAATGCTGTGGCTTCAAATGCTTGGATGAATATTTCAGCAATCACAGAAGATGTTGGAGCACCCATGGGTACACCGCTGTTCGTGTGTATATGTCATTGTTGAATAGGAAGCATGTGTTGGTAAGAAGTGCATGTCGTCAATTCAGGATGGCTGGAGGCTTTAGAGAAGTGCTTGATGGCAATGAATCATCATGTTCAAGTAGGTCCTCGATAATGCAATAATGCGAGGTGTCATTAACGGGGATACTAAAGGAGACCATGACTTCACCTGCCTGATTTCTTTGCTGTGGGATGAAGGCAGCGAAACCAGTACTGTTGTTGCAGTGATGGACATAGGGGGTCTGCTATGTCGCACGACTATGAATGAATAGATTACCAACATAAGATACGATTGGTTCAGATATTCTGTACCTTGGCGTGATAGCATTATGTTGCAGAGAAAAGGCTATTCTTTGCATTTGAGACATTTTGACGTACAAGAATTAAAGTAAAATGGAAACAATATGAAAACAAAGTGTTCATTATCTATCATAATAATCAGTGATAGTTAAAGTAAAAAGAGCTTCTACATAAAGCTTACTATGATATAAACACAGAAAGTTTGTGATGTTATCATGAAGGGAAATCCAAGTACCCCAAGTTTAGTGAAATTGTTTATTTGTAATCAGAGAGAAGAGGAGAGTAAATCGAAAGTTTGCAGAACTGCACCAAAGTAAATACACACTATTTGTTGCGTTGGGTGGTTTAGAGGGTTTGTTACCCATTGCCATTATGTTTTGCAAAGTGACAATCGGCAAGAAAATATCCGCTGATGCTCCAGAACGATAATATGCAGTTTTAGATTCGATGCAAAGCGGGCGGTGCTATGGTAAAGTTTTAAATTGGGATTTCGATATGCCACTAGTTTTTACCATTGATTCTATAGGAGTAGAAACAGCTAAACGAAAGACTACGGGAAACGAAAACCTCGGTTTTACCGTATCACTTACTGCCGTTGTGGTGATGATGATGATGATGATGATGATGATGATGATGATGATAATAATATACTGTGTACTGCATCTGTAGTAGTAAAACAAGTTGCAATCAGTCCTTCTTCATTTGGATCCACCAGAGTTTATCCTTAGCGAGCATTCTTAGCTCCCAGAATGTTTCTGCAGTTCTTATATTTCGTAGTGCTGCATCTCTGAGGTCTGCTACTGCTGTTGTCGCGAGCAGAAAGAAATTTACAAAGCTCTTAAATTGGAATCCCTTGTACTTTCCAAAAATCTCAAAAATCTCCTGAACGTTTATGTAAACTGGCTTTCGTGTGGGTACAGAGATACGAGAATTTATGATAGAACAATTCATTCCGAGGATACCCAGACCTCGTCTCCATGTTTATATTCCAACTGTAGAAAAATGTTTGGTGATTATAAACAGTGCTACACGTCGTCTCAATGAATTCATAATTAAGTATCCTAGAACAGAAAACTTGACTTACTTGACTTATTTGCGTAATCCCAATGAGATCTTTGCACACTTATTCGTCACAAACTTCCTCCAACCATCCCTGTCTCTTGCCTTACGTTCAAGTGTCAAAGAAGGTAGCCCTGTATCGTCACGTAACTGGTCGATCCATTTCATTGGTGGTCTTCCTCGTGGTCGTCTGTCAGGAAATTCATCTTTGTATGCACGGTACACATAACTGTTCTCTCCTCTCCTTGCAACATGACCAAACCAGGTCATCCTTTGCTTTCGTATGAGTTCAATGATGTTTCTGTCAATACCAAGCTCTTTTCTTATTGTCTCAACTTTAACTTTATCCTGTAATGTCTTACCAAGCATTGACCTCAAACAATTGTTTTCAAAAACAAGGAGATTCTGCATTTATTCTTTTCTTAGAGTCCAGGTTTCACACGCATAAACTGCGATTGGAACGATTAGGGCATAATATAACCTGGTCTTTATTTTATGAGGTATTGATCTGTTTTTCCATACCCTCTCATTGAGTCTTCCAAATGCTGAAGATGCTAAAGCAATTCTCCTTTTAACATCACTAGCACTACCAGGTACAACGGATCCCAGAAACACGAAGTTTTCAACATTTTCCACTGTGTTGCCATCAATAGTGATATGATCATTTTCACCGGTTAGGACTTTGCACTTGGTGTGATTTACTTTTAATCGCCATCTCTGGCAGGCTTTTTCAAGTTCATTAGTTGAGAATTAAAGCTTTTCAAAAATTTGAGTTATGAGGGTAGTGTCATCAGCATACCGTATGTCTGTGGAGAGTGTTGAGTTTAGTTGCAAGCTGGAATGCAAACAGGAAAGTTCATCCATCACAAACTCGAGGAAGATGTTAAAAAATGTAGGAGATAAGATACATCCCTGCTACATATCTTCAATGATGTTAACGATCTTGTTACTTACACCTATTGCCCTAAGCATTCTCCATAACGCTTTTCTCTAAACCGTGTCGAAGGCAGCTTTGAAGTCAATGAAGTGGAAATTTAATGGGACTTTCTTCTCACGGGCTTTCTCAATGATTTGCCTTACAATAAGTATCGCATCTACAGTGGCTCTCCCAGCTCGAAATCCATATAACTAAAAGAAAGTCAACAGAAAATACTAACTTAAAATACATCGACAACAGTATGACACCACTTGTCCAATTTCCCAATATCGATTTATACAAAACGTTAAAAATGGTTAGAATTTTTATGACAGGACTGGATTGATAAAGGGGAAAATAGTTTATAGGAGCCGGGAAAAGCAGTTATCGTGGGTTAGGTCGCTGACCTTTTAAGAAGTTTGCTACTAACGACTTGATTTTGATAGGACTCAGTCCATGTAGATACATTGAATATAAGCATGGCAAGAACGAGCGTATTTTAGGTTTAAAGCAAAACTAGAAAGCCGCCAGGAATCCAGTGAAGTAGTGGAAAAGTTTCATCATTTTACCAAGGAAATAGAGCACATTGACTACGATAAAGGGTTAGTTGACGAGATGAGCGACGGAAGAGAGAAAGAAAATACTGAATAGGATGATTGAGAGTCTTGGAAAGACGAGCTTCTGGTAGAATTCATCGATGAAAACTATATACTTGGGTATGAAAGAAATAATTCTGAAAGCTCGATTGAAGATGAAAGTAACAATACTGAAGATTGGTAGGGAAGACTATATTTGAAAAAAAGGCTCATGTTTTTGTGGTTTACTTTATTTTATTGCAGTTTACTATTGCTAAAAATGCAGATTCTTCCGATCAGTTGTCGAATCTGTCCTACTCTATGGTTCAGTCTCCTGGACTTTGACAAAGAAACTAGAGACATCTGTAGATGGCACTTACACCAGAATGCTGCGAGCAGCTTTAAACCTTGATTGGAGAGATCATCCGACCATTAAAGATATCTATGGGTTACTACCGAGAGTATCTGTCTCTCTTCGAGAAAGACGTCTTCGATTCGCAGGACACTCTTTCAGAAGTAAAGATGAGCTAGTCAGTGATGTCCTTCTATGGAGGNAAAAGGCTCATGTTTTTGTGGTTTACTTTATTTTATTGCAGTTTACTATTGCTAAAAATGCAGATTCTTCCGATCAGTTGTCGAATCTGTCCTACTCTATGGTTCAGTCTCCTGGACTTTGACAAAGAAACTAGAGACATCTGTAGATGGCACTTACACCAGAATGCTGCGAGCAGCTTTAAACCTTGATTGGAGAGATCATCCGACCATTAAAGATATCTATGGGTTACTACCGAGAGTATCTGTCTCTCTTCGAGAAAGACGTCTTCGATTCGCAGGACACTCTTTCAGAAGTAAAGATGAGCTGATCAGTGATGTCCTTCTATGGAGGCCATCACAAGGTGCAGATCGCAGAGGTCGTCCCACGAAAACCGACATTGACCAAATTGCTGATGACGCTGGTTGTTTGGCTGAGGATCTGCCAAGCCTCTTGGAAGACAGAGACCAGTGGAAAGCACGAGTCAAGAGAGTTCGAGATATGAGCTCGATGCGATGATGATGATGATAATGACTATTGCTAAAATGGTCAATCATTGCATTTTGTTTTTGTTAAAGCCTGTGTCTGGTGTGATATAATAGGAGCCTTTTACTTATTCTATGAGGATTTTTTGTTCTTCAAATCTCAAAATTGTAAACTTTCGCCTTCAAGCGCACGCTTCAAAGCTGGGTAATGTGGTATTTATCGAATTCTACAACCCTTTTTAAAATTTCAAATGAAATATTTTTAAATGACTCCTTGTGTTAGCAGATGTACGTATGTTTAAAGTCAATAAACTTTCCGTTAAAATACTAGCCAAGACATAAAATAAGAATATTTAACAAGAAAATAGGTGAACTTTTGAATTAATTTGGTTGAATTTAGTTGTTCACCTATGCATTTTTAGTATTTGAAAAAAAATGAGATGATAACAAACACTCAGCCAGGTTTCTTTTATTTTGTGATTACAAAAATTTTTATTCAAAAACTGGAGCCAACGAAGTGTTTGTTTTTGGGGGGTTTGGGGGATTATTTTCGTGTATTGACACACATCTTCAGCATTTTATCTGTAATTAACAAAATAACTAAATGTAGTTTTACTATGTTAATGAGATAATGTACATGACAATCAATGGGAATAAATACAAAGAATACAGGTATTAAGAGGTCAATAACCACCATAACAGTTGACTACAACTTAATAATTAATTCCCTGCTCCTGTATTTATCCTTTGTATTGATTGGTGGTCTGAGATCCCGAATTTGAAATGCTTCCAGGGTTAACAAAAAATGATCTCCACGGAATGACTGTTGGAGGATGTCCACGTCTTTATCCCCCAGATTTCCTCCGCACTGTAACATGTGGTCTTTTACTGGGCCCGACTTTTCGGAATGTTCTTTGATACTTTTTTAGTTTCTGCTTTTATTAACATTTATCATGATTTCACCTAGCAGTATATTCCATCTTGGTTATTCCTGCAGATTCGGAGTTGCGTTGGGGCAAAATTATGAACCAAGAACAACTGGACAGTCTTTTTGGTTCCATCGAAGTACCGGAATATACAATAAAAGTTGAAGCAGATAATGCAGATTTTCAATATCAGGGAGAGCCATATATAGACATTAATGAAGTAGAAGTGCAGCGAAAAGAAATATGTTTGATGCCAGCAGGAGTTCCAAATGTAAATGGTACTTACCCACTTCCAAGGGCCGCTCCGCATATTGGACTGGCCACTTTCCACAATGACGAGTTTCTGACAGAGAGTGAATTCATTTCAAGAACTGATCCTAGATTGTCAGATAAGCAGGTATATATTCAATCTAACGGTAAACTAGGGCCAGTTTATTACTCTTACAATTGTGAGCAGCATTTCACTGAAGAACATGGCAGAACCAGTGAAGATACGGTGCATGATACTTCCACAGATACACAACAACCAGGTAGTTTAAACTCTCGTGAAAATAATTCGTGTTCGAAGGACGTACCTCATCTTTACCAAGTTGACAATAGCAAATATGAGAAAACGTCAAGTTCCCCGATAAATATTGTTGTCAATAATAGTAAACCTAAAAAAGCCCGTAAACAGCTAAACCCTGGAAAACAAACTTCGTTATCAAATAAAGAAAAGAAGAAATCAACTACTGAAAAGAGAGCAGTTGGTAAAAAGAGAGTAACAAACGAAAAGACAGCCACAAAAGGAAAGAAAGCAAGGATTGAAAATAGAGCTACGGGCACAAAATCCCCTACAGATGGAAAGAAAGTCAACGCTGAAAATAGACCCCAAAGCAATAATAAAGCTGGGGGTAGAGTGAAAGCTCCATGTGAAAAAAATGTAAGGGAAAAGAAGGTCACAAATGATAAAAAAGCTTCAAGTCGAAAGAAGATTAATGGGAAAGAAGATGATGAAAAGATAAGCAAAAAAAATCAAAAGTCAGAAGTTGGAAATAAGAGAAAAAGTAATTGCAAGGCACAAAACGGTGAACAATACAACACAGACAACCCTTTAGTTGACAACAGCATTCCATTGGAGAATTCTAATCTGTTCGATCTAACCCTTGGTGATCTCTTGTTTGAATCAGACTCTAAAGTTTCTAACGAATTGAATGAAAGTGGATCTTCCTTAAACGGTAATAACAAGACTTACAAGAAGAAAGCAACTCAGAAGCGTTCAGCAAAGGGAAAATCACAAGTGAAAGAAAAGCCAAAGAAAGGAAGAAAGAAATTAGAAAAAGAAAAAATGACAGTAAGGATTCTACCTCAAACAAAATCTTCATCATCCCATAAAAAACAAAATGATAGTGATGCTATTGACCTTTCAAGAGTAGTTGTTAAATCTGAATTTATCCCAACAAACTCGTATATAAAGGAGGAGATCTATGATCATAATGAAAGAGAGAACTTTGGCTACCTTAATTTGATTGTTGATGATGAAGCAGCAACTTTAGAAAGGCACAATGAACATAATTTTCCTTCCGGTGTAAATATCTTAGCGTCCAGTGTTTCTAATATATTAAGTGTAGATGCGGATACACAGCGCTCGGATGTAATTAATACTAATAAAATACAAACATCTGGAGCAGTTGTTATAAACCCAAAGGAACCTGCCACTCTAAATGAAGTGGATGCAGATACCTCCAGTGATGACGAAGTAAAGAAACCTATATCCTGCGAGTATTGTGGAAAACAATTTGCATTACCTGGACAAATGACTGTTCACCTAAGAAGACATAGCGGTGTAAAGCCATACAAATGTCAAGTTTGTGGTAGATCATTTGCTGAGTCAGGTGATATGAGAAAACATGAAAGAATTCACACTGGAGAGAAGCCATATTCTTGCCCAACATGCGGAAAGGCCTTTGCATTAGCAGGTAAGATAGGATTTACACATGAAATACTCAGTAACAAAGCAATTTAAAAAATTCTATGTAGCCTTTAATGGACTACGCATTGGCTAGTTGACGAACTATCAATATTTCTGTTATTATATTAGTTAGTGTTGGCAATGAAAGCATTTTATTATTTTGTACATTCATGCTACTGGGGTTTTTTTTCAAATACTTTTTAATTATTTGTTTTGATTTGGAGATAGACCCCCTCTTATGATTTGATTTTGAACTATAAATGTTTCGTAGTTGGCGCAAGTTGATATGTTGTAATGCAATTAAGGCCTCTTTGTTTTACTCTAGAATTAGGCTATTTAATTGCTACGTGTGGTCAGCTCTACTATATGGTTGCGAGAGTTGGACTCTTACTAAAAGTCTGGAAGACAGGATTAGAGCAGTGGAAATGTGGTTTCTATGGAGAATGTTGAGGGTATCATGGACAGACAGGGTAACCAATGTAAACATTCTGCATAAGGCAGGGACAAATATATGTTTATTACAGACGATCGTGGACAGGCAGATTCGGTTTGTAGGGCATGTGATGAGGAAGAAGAGGCTTGAAGAGGTTGTGTTGACTGCCCGTGTTGAAGGAAAAAGATCAAGAGGAAGACAAAGAACTACGTATTGGGCATGGTTAGAAACTGTAACTGGTTGGAGACCCACTGTGTTCACTCAGGGTTTGAAGAACCGCCAAGAGAAGGCTGTTATGACTGCCGCCTAATCCAGAATTCTGGCACGGCACCCAGATTGATTGATTGTGTTTTACTGATATTTACTAATTCATATCAGAGTATTCTTCAATCTTCTATTGCTAAACGGGTTGATGGTACAAAGAAGCAATGTTATGCCAAATGCCGTATTCGTTACTTCTATTGTTTTTCTCTGTTTTTTTGTAAACTTTTTGTAGGTCTTTCACCCTGAGCAAAGCTTTGAAGCCACACTAGCGCAGAGAGTTACTTTTCTTATTTATCATATTTTCTTTGTATCTTTTAATCCTTTTAATTATAAATTTTCCCCTCAACTCCAAAAAGCATGTACAAACTCAGTCGTATTGCACTTATAATGGAGGAACAGATTAAGTACCGTACTTACAGGGACGTTTACAAAGTTGCTTAATTGTTTATTTATTCTGTTACAAAACATACCGTATAATTGTCTGCTCTACAGTATATCTTCTAAAGGAATTAGATTTTTGCCACTACTCAGTTTTATGTCAGACAATATGCAAGGTGACCGTGTTTGGATAAGAAACAACTGTTGAAAGTAACTGCCCAATTAAACTTATTCCTCAGTCCGAGTAAACAAGTATTTTTTGCTATTGATATATTTTGATTCTTTCCCGTAGCTTATTTTGGCCCATCTATACCATAAGATATTACTTCACCCTCTGCGAAAAAACTTGACCAGCAAACAGCTGATTTTTCTCCAAGTTTGCCGTAGTTTTCCCCAGTTATGTGTGTCTGGTCTTCTTTATGTGTATCAAGAAGAGGCCCCCAATTTAGATATAAGTACAGAAAATAAAATAATTGGGAAAAATAGATAATAAGGACCTATATGTTACCATATTATACGTATATATTGACTCGAAACTTTATCATTATGTTTTACAAAGCGTTCTGCCACCATTTGGAGTTACAGAATGTTTTAACTTACTCTTGTCTGTTGTATGTTAAACCAAAAAATCTTGCAACATTATTACATTACACTACCAGGCAAAAATATCTGAAGATACTGAAAACATAAATCTAGGATATTTTTTTCTGAACGGAGTAGAATTAGAATTTTGTTGACCGAGCAGGATTTTAACCCTATTATTCAGTGCGAAAAATATCATTTTGGGGATTACCTTGATTGATTCGTTTTTATTTTTGTCATCAAAGATGGTTCACATACAATTGTTATTCTGAGGGGATTTTTTTACTTCCTCTTTATTATAGTGCGAACTTGTTACCTCCTATCATTCTTTTGTTTTTTTAGGTAATCTAGCAAAGCACAAACTAATCCATACAAATATCAGACCATTTAAATGTCATTATTGTGATTCAGCATTTCGACGAGCTGAAGGATTGAAAAAGCACATCCAGACACATACTGGTGAAAAACCATTTACATGTGACGTTTGCAATGAAAAATTTGCCAGAGCTGGAAGTCTTAAAGAGCATTATCGTCGTCATACTGGCGAAAAGCCTTATGCCTGTGAATACTGTAATCAGCGTTATGCACGCTCGTGTGACCTTGATAAGCATATTCGTGTTCACACGAACGAAAAGCCATATGTTTGTTCTGTTTGTAGTCGTGGTTTTAAGCAGTCTGTTGTGTTGCGTAGACACATGCGTATACATACTGGAGAGAAGAATTATGTATGTTCAGAATGTGGCAAAGCATTTTCGTTACCTGGAGCACTGAAGATTCACTTCCGTTTGCATACAAATGAAAAACCTTATAAGTGTGACGTGTGTGGGAAGAAATTTGGAAACCCTAGTAACAGAGATACGCACCAGAAAGTTCACGTCGATGGGAAAAAGGTCTGTTGCGAAGTTTGTGGCAAGGCGTTTATTGACGAAAAAGTCTTGGAGGAGCATAAGAAGGTACATGCTGAGAAAAAGCCCTATCATTGTGATATGTGTAGCAAATCTTTTACGTGTCCAAGCCAACTTGAAATTCATTATCGTGTCCATAGCAACGTACGACCGTTTACTTGTACCATTTGCAGTCGGGCGTTTAAGCAAAAAAGTACCGCTGAGACACATTTAACAAAGATTCATCAACTGAAAAAGGACGAGTGGACTTCTCATATAACACAGGCAGATATTAAACGCAGATTTTTATCTCTAAGTAATCTATAAACATTTTGCCCTCTTTACAGTAGAAAATTAGGATATTCATTATACATTTTACAACTTTGTCTTTTACCGTGAAAGAACAATACTAGTGTTTAAACTAGTCTAACCTATTTATCACATAACTATTTGTTTCGTCGACTTGCGAGAAAAACAAGAAAAAGTAAATATATCCTACACACCCGCCAAAACGTATTATTCTTATTACTATTATTATTATTATTATTATTATTATTATTATTATTGTTATCATCATCATCATCATTATTACCATTCACGTTTTCATTGTTATTGCTATTTCTAACTTTTCATTGCATGTTGTAAATGTGACTTTGCTCGGATGTAATTGAAAAAGAGTGCAAAGGAAAGTTTGTACACCAAATTGTACTACATAAAAGTGGAGCAAGCACGCCACTTCCGGCTAGTTGTTTTCAGTTCGGTAAAGATGGTGAAATTATACTCACGTTATTGAATATGTAAACATTTTTAATCCCTGATTTTAGTTAGTACTTATTTTAGTTATTACAACATTAACCCTTCCACTGTCAGATAGAGACCTCGGTAATTAAAAAAATTAGAATAGGGCCTACAGTAAGTGTCAATAAAATTAAAATATATGGGGAAAACTGAATTACTTAACAGTTCCGAAAATAGTCAGGTAAAGAAAATTCCAAATATGAAGGTGGATTTTTGTATTCTTGTTCACAAAGGTATGCGAGAGACGAATGAAGAGCTTTTATAAAGAGCATAACATTTGAAAGAACTAAGAGTATAATGCATATTAATAATGGTAGTAATAGTTGCCGCTTAAAGAAATGAATTTCAGTCAACCCCTTGAGGATAACTAGGACTTTCTGGCTAATATTCCCATGAAGTTCTCAAGATTTTTAGATTTTTTGACCCCACTCTATCAAACCATATTCATAGTATTGTTACAGTTAATGTCTATTGTTTCACAAAGATACTGCAGTAAAATCTTTCATTCTACTCTGTCTTACGTTTATCGAATCGGTTCTGTCTTAATTCTTCATTTAGCAGGTGATATTATGAGACAAATGACTTTGTTCTGGAGACTGTTTTCAATGTAAAGACAGAAGCTTCTAACTTTTATGGCGCAGAGAAGTTTAAAAAATATTTAGAGCAAGCACTAACTCCAACATTGTCTTGAACCTCTCTGTATCATGAAAGTTGAAAGCTGTTTCCAAAAGGAAATACTTTAAGATACATTTTACTTGCTTAACGACAGACACTCGAACAAAAATTTTATTTCTTTACTCCTTCTATAACACCTTAGAACGCTTTGAATTCCACTCTGCTACTCACAGATCTTTGCAGGTGACCACCAGCAGGAAATGCCCTCTTAACTCCCGTTAGTAAACGGTTCATGTTTTGTAACTTCTGCCTTCCATGTATCCTTGGAATGAATTGTTTTATTATAATCTTTCTGTGCTTGTGCCATATAAAGCTCAGTATACATACATCTGAAGAAGTGTGCTCTTCGAAGGGTGTTTGGTGAGATTTTTGGAATGTATAAGGGCTTGCAAGAGCTTTGTAATTTTATTTCTTCTCGCGACAACGGCAGTAATTGATTTGGTAAACTTTAGGTTTTCATTCTCCGTAGTCTTTAGTTTACCAGGTTCTATAAAATCAAAGGTAGGACCTTGTGGTATATCAAAATAGCAGGTAGCTTGATCCAAATTTTTAAAGTATTATCATAGCATCGCTTGCTTTGCGTCGAATCTAAGAATGCATCATCGTTTGGCTCATGAGCGAGTATTGTTTGGCCGACTAATGTCACTTTGTGAAAGACAATGCTGTTACTTATCCCAAACCGTCTCAGTCATCCATGGTAAGCAACAAATAATGTCTTTACTTTGGTACAATTCTGCCAACTTAGATAAAGCAAATCTGCGTATGATTTTTTGTGTGACAGATTTACTCTCCTTTCTCTTCTCTTTGATTATAAGTTAACTATTTCTCGCGGTTTGGTGTACTTGGGTTTTCCTTCACGGTAACAATGAAAACTAATTTGGAGACTTGTTAATTTCAAACATTTTCACAAAGATTGAGTAATGAAAATAGTATTTCATAATTAGACCAGATATTTATTTAAGTGTTGCTAATTCCCCATTTTGGGTTGTCTTTTCCTTTACACACGTCACGTTTACAATGTGGGTATTGTCTGACAGTGAAAGGGTTAGTGGCCATTTGTTTCAACTAAACCAAGGGCCAGACTGCCGGAAAAAACAAGATGAGAATTTACTGTAAACGAGTTAATTTGGTTGATTTGATTAGTTTCAGTGCTTGACTAACCTAATTAGCGTTATACACAACATGTATAAAGTAGGGAAACGTATGTGTGAATGACATTTAAGCGTCGACATTTCGAGTACCATCGCCATTTACCATTATATTCTATTATCACCTATACCCTTGCATACATTACTTCTCTGAGTACATATTTTAGTGATAGCAGTAATACGAATCGTAATAAGAAAAAAAAGAGTAAGCAAAGACATAGCCTTGTTTAGAATTGCGGCAAAGGTAGCAAATATAGTAGCAGGTTGTTTGATGACCTTGAATTTACGATTTTGCTTCTAATATTTAAAGGTATTCAATAATGAACCTTAGGTTCCTTTGGGATAGTTTAATGATGCAGTCTTAAAGAAAATTGGTAGAAACACCATGATATGTAAAGAAACTTGAAACTTTTTTTTTGATTTCTTGGTAAGGGGATTCGTTATGATCCATGACAGTGGCTTTAAAGGTCAAAAGTGGTAATATCAAAGGTCACTCACTGCTTTGAAGTTCCTGCATGTGGGATGTATTTCCGAAGCTGTAGAGTGAAAGGTGACTCTGCAACAACAAGGACGACCTCAGCTGCCTAGAAATGAATTAGAGTAACGCCCTTTTTGTACTTGATCACTAGCATTTAATGATAATTATATAGTTTCATTGCAGTTTATTTTTACGTTTTTATATTTTTTAAATTTGAAAAAAGCTAGCTTATTAAATACTCACAAGTTTCACTGGATACTAATAACTGTTCCAAGAATAGTTATGTTGTTGTGGTAATACGTTTGGGTGGACAGGTGGGTGCTTTGTACTTTTGCCTATTATCATTTTCCTAATTTTTACTTGTTGAATAAAGTAACATTATTTTTAACTCCACAGTGACTCTAATATTTTGAATTTTTTAGCTAATTTGATCTGTGTTTTTTTAAACCTCTTTTGACCCCATGCGATTGTTTACTAATTGGTTCTTTGCAAACTAAAACCAAGTTCCTTCTATTTACTTGCAGTTGACTTTGCCTTTTCGTTTTTGGCTTCATACACATTTTTAGTTTAGGCCACAGTGGTAAAAAAAACCCCCAAATTTTTGTTAGCCTTCTGCCCGGGTCTTACATAGACTTATTTTTCTTCATACAGCGAAGTGATTTTACACAGTTTTTACCGTTAAAAGGCTGTACGTACTTGAAAAAGCTAAAATTAGTTCATTTCTTAATCCGAAGTGTTGAACAACAGTAAATTATTGTTACCTATTGCCTATTGTCTGGCTCCTGATATAGTGCATTCTTGATAAGTTTCTTTATGCCAAGCTAGCTGCGACTATGGCCATGAACACTCTCCACTTAACAGTAAGTTCACCTGTTGGACTGTTGACTGAAATTATGATAAAAAGATTACATCAAGGTTGTTGGAAAGGTCACCCATTTCATTTATGATGCTGCAGGGGTTTTCACATCTTTTGTTTGTTTGTTTTCATTGGCCACAGGGTAAAATGATGCAATAGATGTAGCACAGTATCCTTTGACTCTAATTTATTCAGTTTTAATTGGATTAATTTCCATACTACTTGATCTTTAATTTGAAAACACAACCCCAGGAGTGAAAATGCCGGATAAAGTCTGTGCATGCATACACAATTTCGTTTCAATTAGTTGTGTCTTAGTTACATTGCCTGAAATATCCTCAGCTTATTCATAAAAATGTATTGAACAAACAAATTTTATACAAGCTTTTAAAATCGAGTGTTTTTCTGAGGGATAGCCTTCTTTGAAAAAAAGGATGTACAAGATTGTTATGAAAAAATGATGGCATCTGATGTCTTGATCAGCTGTATCGTCATGTAAAGTCAAAGAAGACTAAATGGTCTGCCTTCTTCTGACAGAGCAAGACTAGAGAGAATACAACGAAATGGAAGAACCACCTTACATTGAAAACCGGCACACAACCTAAGCACGCTACCCCAAGAAACGTACATGTAAGCACGACATGATGTGATGAAAATCATACGAATTATGACTAAAATTTACGGTACGGCATAGTCCCAAAATGATCTGTCACAATCACCCCTTTTTAACTTGTGAAAGAAGGTATCCTTAATTTTTTTTCGGTATCCTAAGCCCTCATGGCACACAGAACGTCTTTTTCTGCTCACTTGAAATTGGATCCATTGTCACTGCAGATGACCAGATGATCTACGGTGTGGTATAAATTGCAATACAGCATTGATTAAGGAACCAGTTAATAAGTACCGTACTTCACTTGTTCCAATTAAACCCCATGATATCGAAGACACGTAATAACGCATCCTTAAGGTTTGCTAACCGGTCCTACTCTTAATACGTCTTGATATGCCTTTTCTGGTCTGCAAACAACCAAAATGGTCTATGACAAAAGCCAAATGCGGATGGATTAAACCTAAATGATTAGATGAAATACTGATCGGTGGAAACGGAACCAGCAACTGCTCTTCTTCTCTCGCACTTTGAATCTTGCATTCGTGACATTGAAACAAAACTTTATGTATCTTGGAAAGCCCGCTAACAAATTTAAAACACTTCCGTAACTGAAACAATGCATAGTGCGCTCCGCTACGCCCAGGTTTCGTATGGTAGTTATGTCTGAGCAGATTGGTCACATAATGATTTGATGGTAAAATGGCTGATTGTTTGATATACTAACTAGGTATCTCGGGCCCACTTTACCACTTTGCAGCTCGCAAAACGTCTTCACTGTGGTTTTAACCTTGCAAGACCCGCATTTTTTCTGGTCTTCACCATCAAAAACTCTCCTGTTTATCTGCATGCACAGCAACTTTCTTAACACTCAAGAACTACTGTACAGACAGCAGCTTGCTTATCCACATCAGACATCAAACCTCTTGTCAGCTTTTCTCTTGTCTTTACCACCTTTTTACTGCTCTCTTTAAGCAGACTACCCTTCTTAATTTGTTCCAGCTCGATAAACGATTTAGTAATGTCTTCAGAAGCCCACCAACGGCGGTGTGGCATTAACTGTCGCATTTCCACCACCCTTTTCCTGTTTCAAACCCTCATAATCGCAACTCGGAGGCTTGAAAATCCCCAAATAGATCAGGTCATTCACCTTTATCCCACCACGAAATTCCTGGTCCGTGTAAACAGGTGTCTAACTTTTCTTCGCCTCATTCCCCTTAATGGTATGTCTGCTGGGTGGTGCTGGGATCTCATATGTCTACTCTGAAAAGTTTGAATTGTCATTGCCACTCGATTGGGAACAACCAATTGGCAGCAAGCAAGAAACTGGTTACATTGTTTCTAAGGTATTTAAGTACAATAATGGAATCAATCCAAAATGTTACCGGGGAGATTTTCTACAGAGATACTAAGAAAAGCAAGATATCAAGACAGGCTGCAGTCAATTTTTAATATTCCACCGTAATATTTGGTCGTAAGGGTTCAGCGCTAGCCTTCCCATCACGCAACTACATTTATTTCGTTGCTGAGGCTCACAAATCTAAGATATGACAGTTTCTTGTCCATGCTGCTCTAAAGCATACGAAAAATGATACAACTGAATTTTTTCTTTGAAACTTGGGCTACTAAATAAGTAAGGCCTTTTAATTCTAAAACTGTCTAATCTGGAGAGACGTTTCTTCCACTTCATCAATAGCTGAATTACTTCGTCAGGCAACTCTTTGTTCCAATACAATTTGCTTTGCATCGTCGGGAGTTTTCTTTCAAAAAGGAGCTGTTTATTTCACTGAGCAGAAGTAGTGTCAGGAAATATTACACTTAGCCTGTGTCTTCAGGCTATCAAAGAAAGAAAGGAATATTTCAAATGCAATGTATTTCAGAAGAGAACAAATAGAATTCGCATTAACAATATTCCAAAGTGAATAAATCATCCACACTTTTATCAGCTAGCCTTTGTGTTAATTGACATTGCTCTCTAAGCAACCTCTTTTCAAAGCCTTCTGCTGTTGGTAGTGTATGCTCTCAGCTACCACAATCGACCTTTCCTTTAGTATAAAAGCGTAGGCCAGAAAAATCGGACAGTTGAATTCTAAGCGTCAAAAATGATTTGCCGACCACAGCACTTTTGTTGTCAAAGCAAAGTATAACAAATATAGGAATTACAAGTTGACTCGTCTATTCACAGATTATTTCATTTTGCGATTCTCTTTTCAAAGAATTTTTACAGCAGTTTCAAAGTGGTAATTTTCTACAAGGGAACATCTCATAATTTTAAGTGCATAAAGACTTATCCCCCTTCTTATACTGACTGGTCCCAATGGCTAGAGAAAAGATATTTCTAAATGAAGCTGGTTGTGAGAAAATTCCTATCGTGATCTAATTGTAATAAGATGAATTAAAATAAAAATATAAAATTAAAATATAAAATTAAAACACTAATACAAAAAAAATATTTTCGACACTTAAAACTAAGGTCAGATTTTTACCCTCAGTATCGGTTTTAGTATACTTCGAAAGGATACATAATTAATAAAATATATCTTAAAATTCTTCTATAACAGAACTTAGATCTGCGCCTAGCACAGTGCTTCTATGCTATTTTTGACAACTGTGAATTGTTCTTTCAGGACAACCCATAAGGTTCAAGTTAGTAGCATAAATAGTAAACGTTTTGTAAACGTTCTGATATCTTACATGCTGCTATCCTGATAATAAAATAAATCCTCGCTATTCTAGCCTCTTCTACGGGCTGAAACCGGGTAAATTACTGTTTAATTAAGCTTGTAATTAAATGTTTTAGGGAAACACATTTAACACAATGGGTGGGAATATTCCCATAGATACATCAGCAAAGAGAAAATTTGTTAAAATTGTCGCAAGCTTTAAGCTCAGGACTTGTTAACACGTAGATAAAAACATAGTTTTACTTTATGGCGTTAGTATAAACCTATATATCCATTTACTGAACCTGTAATACTGCAACAGAGAGCTCATAATGCACTATAGGGTCTTTAAAGAATTGTTTGCGACAAGCGCTTTGTAATATTAGTCCCAATTCAAAGTCAGCGTAGAATTACTTCAAGTTAACAAAAAACACATAATCCATGTAATGAACTCGATGAATATATAAAGTTAAGAAAAGGGTATTTTGCCTCGCTATGACCACTAAATAAGGCCATTTCAACGCGTCAAGAACATATTTTCGTAGTACTGAAATAAGTAAAAGAATGTATTTTTAAAAAAGTACTTCAAAGGCTGATTATATGGAAAAGGTTCACTTCTACAACAGACGACATAACAAACAACCTTTTGGGGGAGAAAGCGAGTATTTTTGTTGTTGTTGTTGTAGTTTTAACGTCATTTTTCACCAGTAACTGGAGCTAACCAGTAACATATGGTTCAGAATGTTGGGTTGTAAAGAAACAGGATCTTAAAAGAATCGAATCTTTTGAAATATGGGCGTTATCGTAGGTTACTGAGAGTTAGTTGGAGTGAGAGAAAGACTAATGAGTGGGTCATCAAGAAGATCGACTGTAAGACACGTCTTAATACCTTTGATCTCCAAGCCAAAACGTTCTTTCTTTGGTCATATTTGCTGTCATGATAATGTTGACAGGGATCTGTTATTAGGCTCTGTATTTGGTAAGCGAGCACGAGGTAAGCCTAAGACAAGCTATAGTGATAACACCTCTTAGCTATGTGACGGAAAATCTATTCCAGAACTATATCGAATGGCGCAAAGTCGGTCTGGTTGGCTAAATTTTTGTGGAGGGCCACGGCAGATCTTGAGATGATCTTTCCGTTTGATGATGATGATGATGAACTGAAGCTCAGACGATGTCCTTCAGAGGGACTTTGTTTTGGCAGTGAGGAATTTCTGTACGCCCTTCCCGACGCCAAGCAGTATCTCTTTCTTTCGTAAAGTTCCAAATTCGTTTCGCTCCCTCGCGGAATCGAACCTGGAACCTCCTCACAAGAAAAAATCCAACCACCTCCCACCCACACCAACAGTCATCCTCGCTAAACATTTTTATATCTTAAGATTCGGGATTAAAACCATCAATTAAAGCGCAATATTATCTGGTTCAGAAAGCAAACTGGTTGTGACGCAAATGTCATAAGCTCTTTGTCAACCATCTTCATCAGACACGTAATGCTAAATGCTTTTTTAAGAGAAGTGTGATGTGCGCCTAGGTACTTTTTGTATCTTGCCAAGCAGGAATGCGGCCTTTATATAAAATAATTTTTCATACCGGCAATCAATCTCTCTATGCAAAAGAGGGACATCGACAAGCAGATGGAAGCTTCTACTAGCGCGAAGAGAGAAAGGTCTTGTTAAGTAAAACATGCGTTTGTCAGCTCTGATATTCTGAGCAAGTTCACTTAAGAAGATAAGTTGGCCTTTTTAGCAACCCCCTACATCCCGGAGAAACTACAGCGTAGTGTGGGTTTAAATGATAGAATGAACAGATTCATGGACTTATTTTAAAGTCTGGTTTATTGACGTGGAACATAATCTATGGAATCTGGTAAGAGATTTAATACAGTCGTAGGTCCTCTTGAATGTTTCGGAAAGTGGCGCCATACCTATGTTCTGTTTGTTGTGTTTTTTTTATTCTTCAGTGCGTGCTGGAAACCATATTACTGGAAAGGTGTAGGATATACTGTTGATGTGATTGCTGCATTGCAAGGAATGGATTGTTTCTTTTATTTTTCTTGTTGTTGTGTTGATTTCTTTGTCTATAATTCTTTTATTTTCCTAGTCAAAAGTATGATCCTGTGTCCAGCAGTGTTCGGCTATTTCATGATTCTTGGTGTCACATTTCTGAACAGCTCTCTTGTGTTCTTTTTCTCTTTGACCCAAGAAACGCTTTGATTCACCTATGTAGGAGGCAGGACAGTCCTTACATTGTAGTCTGTAAACTATGTTGTTCCTTTCATCAAGTGGAACTGGGTCTTTTGGTTTTGAGAGNTGTTGATGTGTTCAAAGAAACCTTGTAGGTGATCCTTTTTGATGATTGTAAAGACATCATCAACGTACCTTTCCCATACAGTTGGTTCTTGGACTGCTGTTGATAATGCCTTGGTTTCAAATGCTTGCATAAATATATTTCAGCAATAACCGAGGATGTAGGGGCTACCATGGGTACACCGTTGGTTTGTGTGTAGATGTCATTGTTGAAGAGGAAGCATGTATTGGTGAGAAGTACTCGTAGTAGGTCCAAGATATCTGAAGGTTTCAGTGTGGCTCTTGATGGCAATGAATCATCATGTTTAAGAAGGTCCTGTACAATTCGTAAGGTGTCGTCAATGGGGATGCTTGTATATAATGATGTGACATCAAAGGAGACCATGATTTCATCTTCTTGGATTCTTTGGTGTGTAATGAAGGCGGCAAAATCAGTGCTGTTGTTACAGTGGTGTGGATTCATCTTTGTGTAGGGTCGCAGAAGGTCAGCTATGTAAAGTGAAAGTGAATGAAGCGGACTTCCAGAGTAAACGACGATTGGACGTATTGGAACATTAGGTTTATGTACTTGTGGTAATCCATATAGAACCGTAGTAAAGCCGAGTCTTTGGGTTTTAATCTGTGATAGAGGCAGTTATCAAGGAGATGGTTTTTCTGTAACGTAATTAGTGCTTTGCTGACTTTGGTCTTGACTGAGTTCATTGGGGTGCGCTTAACCATGGTATATGGTCCGATATTGAGATGCTCCTGGCATTTCTGGATTTAATCAGCTTTGTTGAGGATTTTGTCCATCCTACCGGCAAAGAAAGGGCGCTCAACTGTCATCCTAAGACGAGCCCTCCGACAACACAATATTCAATGCTCCTTCTTCACTACATCCACCTTAAGGAAGATCCTCTCAAAACCAAAAGACCCAGTTCCACTTGATGAAAGGAACAACATAGTTTACAGACTACAATGTAAGGACTGTCCTGCCTCCTACATAGGTGAACCAAAGCGTTTCTTGGGTCAAAGAGAAAAAGAACACAAGAGAGCTGTTCAGAAATGTGACACCAAGAATCATGAAATAGCCGAACACTGCTGGACACAGGATCATACTTTTGACTAGGAAAATAAAAGAATTATAGACAAAGAAATCAACACAACAACAAGAAAAATAAAAGAAACAATCCATTCCTTGCAATGCAGCAATCACATCAACAATATATCCTGCACCCTTCCAGTAATATGGCTTCCGGCACTGAAGAAAGAAACACAACAAACAGAACATAGGTATGGCGCCACTTCCCGAAACAACTCGAGCCCTGTCTACACCCACGTCCGCACTACCAAAGTATAAAATAGCCGTATCTAATCATTTCAGTAGCCTGACGATGGGAGAAATATCTCTCGAAACGTAGCTCAGAAAAGAAAAGCTTAACAGTCATGACATGATAAAGCTCTTATCAAGGTTTGTTTGCCAATTTTTTTCTCGTCCTTCCCCCACCACCACTACCTCCCCCTAATTTGTTCCTATCTTTCATAGATAGATTCCATGGGAGACAAAATGGGCACACTGCTTAGCACAGGTGCAACTAACGACAGACCTAGTTCAGTCGGTCCGGTTACTAAATTGTCTAAAATAACCAGCTTACGAAATTTAGTGCCAAATGTCTACGTGTCAGAGGTTCTTCTCTGGTGCAGTTGTTTATCCATCAGTATTAGCTCAACAAATTAACTTTTAAGACAAAAATTATTTATAAATGAATTTTGAGCCTGCCACCAGAATATGTTTACTAAAACAAAAAACTACTAAATTTTACTGCCAAGTGTATTATATAACACTTATCCTCTTTCCTTCTAACTAAATAGAACCATTTGGTAGCAAGAATATACATACTGGTGTTTTTACAATAGGCAAAATAAAGCTTGATGTTAAATCTGGAATAAGGAATTAAATTAGGATGTTAGAAAATAAATGTACAAACATTGCATAATATATACAGGTTATAAACAACATTGAAAGGGCAAGTATTTCATTGTATATCTTTCAGGTAACAGAGATCCTGCCAACTCAAATAAAACACATTGTTATATCTAAAAACACTGATAAACGATAAACGTAAGAGTTTGGCGACTAATACTATTTAATTCTTCAAGTCCTTTTTATAAGAAAGCAATCAGGTATATACAAACGCCTTACCTCCATTCAGTTCTTGAGACCTTACTCAAGTTTTATTTCTGCAGACCACAAATATTCTGCCTCATTGAAGCTTTGATCAAAGAAAGGATTTCTACTACGTAACTATGTAGACATTGTTTTTAGGTCAAGAGTACTACGTGAGAAATGATCTAGATCTAAAGGTAAAGATAATGGGCCTTGGTACCCTGTCGACGACAACCATTCCATAGTCAGAAGAAATCTGTAGCGCCATATTAGTTTAAGGTACTTCAAGATATTCTGCAAGACGCGGCGAATTCAACAAAAACTTGTACTTTTGGTTTTTGTTACATTAGCCTTCTCTTCACGTAAAACATTTTGGTCATTTGGTGGTTGATTCTGTGGTTGATTTGTAGCTACTGTTATCCTATAATTTAAATCCAGTTGGCGAAACTCATTTCCCTGCCTTAAAAACCTTCAACAAATCCCTGGAATATGTAACAGTAGTTAGTAAATGAGAATTAAGGTTACTCGCCTGGGCCAAGTTTTTCTTTCGCCCATTGTCTTCTTCTTTTTTTAAGTTTTTGAAGACGAGTTGTATTAGATTGACTTGACTGCACCCTGAAAGAAAATAAACCAGCCTTTGTGCGTACTGTGGAAACTCGCCTGTTGTTCACAAATAATACTTACGCTAGTGTGCGATAGAAAGGAATAAGTTAGTCGTTAGGATTTACTTTGATACAACAAACGGTTGAGTTTTCTAACTGTAGTTATTTTACCTCTACCAAAATAAAATCCTATAAAGTACAACATAAATCTACAGGGTGCTTGTAAAGTCACTGTGCCCTCTTCCTATCACATTTTCTGTTTATATTTACGATTATAGATTTATATGATACAATAAACAGCGAGCGCTATTGCTTGGAGATTCTTGACACCTTTATCGCTCAGATGACAAATAAAAAATAAAATACTTATAGGTTCAACTAAACAGTGCCAATGACCACATATCTCAAAGATCTATGTAGTTTTTAAAAATAATTTATGGAAATCCGCATTATATCGGAAGGGATATGGCCTCCGCGCTCATCAGATCTAAATCTACCGGACTATTATTTATAAGGAACAGCAAAAGTTACAGTGTATCTGAGATTGTCTTCCCACGCTGGATGACTTAAAAGCAGCAATGACGGCGTTCACTCAGTTTAATTCAAGAGAGAAATTAGTAGTGGTCTTAACAATCTAACTGAGTATTCGAGCTTGTTATTAATGTTGACCGGGGTCA
Source organism: Morbakka virulenta (assembly GCA_003991215.1). Classification (NCBI taxonomy): domain Eukaryota; kingdom Metazoa; phylum Cnidaria; class Cubozoa; order Carybdeida; family Carukiidae; genus Morbakka; species Morbakka virulenta. The sequence continues at coordinate 2,708,419 of RDPX01000035.1, forward strand.
CTTTCAAAATAATTGTCGTCCGTAATTACCTTCTGTATACTATATTGACTCATCTAAATAAAATTATAAGTAGAGAGCGACTTCCCAAGCACTTGCAGTACATATACTTTTCATGAACTCCTGTGTTTATCAAGCTCCTCTAAATTCTTGTCACGGTGAAAAACAATTAATTATGTAATAGCAGATCCGACACATATCTTGACAATTACATACAAGTAACAATAATCCAAAGACTGACCTCAGATTTATACTAGCTATACTTCTAGTTCAAGGGTACGAGTGTACGTATGGATATAAAACAACAAAATGTGTGTATCCATCTTCATGTCCTACTACTGTTAATGAGTAATTAGATAGATAACAGTAAAAGTCTTTTGTAATATCAGCACATCTTGCACATTTTAGCACAGTAATCAATCATCATCCATCCATATCTTTTGCAAAAGTTGAATCTCGTGTATCGAGCGCAAGTTGAATAACCAGCCTTGTCACGACAGACTACAAAACAAAGAAGAATGTTGATTATTTAGAAAAACAGAAATCTCCAAAATTATTTAAAATGAAATTAGGTAACATTTTCTGGCCAAAGTATATACAAATACATTTTAGTATATTTCCTTTTTTCGCTTGAAGCCCCTTCCATCTAACGCGTGTTACCAATCGTCCAGCAAGTTAAAATTCCTATCAAGATACGATTCAGATTGGTAGAGCGGTGGGTTCTATTAAACCAGCTTTAAAAGTACAGTGTCGCTCAAGATAAGGGTCTCCTGCCAAAATTCCCATTTTAGGGAAACATTTTAATATCAAGATAAATTTTGAAATACAACTTCCTCCTTGTTGTCTTTTATCTCACTCAACTTCAAATGGCAACAGCAGTCGTTTATGATTGAGAAGACCAGTATTTCTAAATCCAAAAAATCTTCCTCTTTTTCTTCTTCTCCTTCTATTCTTTATTTCCCATTTCTTCTTTCTCTGCTCCTTCTTTTACTAAATTTATTACGCTTTTAGGGCATTGCTAATCGTAGTCCTTCATCTTTTTTTAAACTTTTGTTACCATCAGTATTTCCCAGTTGTTTTTGTTTATGCGAAAATTTCTTTTAAGGTGGCTATAAACTTAAGACATTGTTTTTTTCTGCTCCTTTTACTTTAAGCTGTTCCCTTAAATACCAGTTCATCTATTCCTTTACATCTCATAACATATTTCAAATCTGTCATCTGTCTTTTTCTTACTACTTTTACTTGACCTCTCTTCGCTCATATTCCAGGAAAGTCCTCTTTGTTCCTAATTCTTATTTGTTCGTGGAATCCATAAAAACTCCTTAGAAACAACATATCCAATAACTCAAGTTTTTTCTCGATCATCCTTAAATATTCTAAAACTCCATATGTACACTCTTTTTCTCCTTTTGCAGCAACCCCGAGTACGTAAAATACCAGGTTAGCGTTTTGGAGGCTTAAGTCTCTCTCATAAAGAGGAGGGCCTCTTAAGCTTTGGTTGGCAGCTTTTCTAGAGATGGTGTCTTGATAAAAACACTTACCTTACCTTAATGTACCTTATCCGGGTGCCATATCCCACTGTACATAGGCTACCACGATTTGCCACACATCTCTGCCTCTCATCATTCTGATCATTTGAGGAGCTGCCCATTACCCCTCTGTTATCTTCACCAGTCTATTCATGTATTTTACTCTTGGTTCCTTTTCTTTCCCCTTCCTTTAATCTTTCCACCGAGCCATAGCTCTTTCAGCTCTGCATGCCTAACAACATGTCTTACAAAGCCCAGGTGCATAACTCTGACGACTGAGAGTAAGGCTTCCCTTACTACAGCCTGGGCCAATACATCCTCGTTTGTTCTTCTTGCTGTCCAGGGAACTTTCAACATTCTTCTCTAACACCACATCTCCATAGCTTTAAGTATTCTTTCATCATCCTTCTGAAAAGTTCACGTTTTGTACTCACAGAGTAGTAAGGATCACACAAACACTCTACAAATCTCACTCTTGTAGACATTGCAAGCTTGCTCTTTGTTACCATTCCTCTTATTCTTGTGAATGAGTTCTTTGACAAAATGATATTTTCCCTTATGTCACTCTCACATCATCCATCACTTATGACTGGACTCCCCTAATAGAAGAAATTTTCTGTTTCCTTTTCAGTGTTGTTGTTCGCTAAGATAGTAATATGAGGTGGCTCCTTCCTGGAGACCACCATAACTTCTTCTTTTTTTCTTATTGATTTTTAACCCTCTCGATACTTGTTCTGGGCCAGTAACCAGATTTTGTAGCTTTTCTTCCATTAGAATCCGCCATCAGAACCATATAGTCAGCATATCTGATATTAACATCCATACATCTCATAATTATTTCGCTATAATAATTAAATAAATCCGGTGACAAAACACACCCTTGTCTTACTCCACGTTTAATATTTTGAAAGTCTGATTCTATTTCACCAATCCTCACATGCTCCCTTTGTCTCCAATAAAAATTTCTGATCAATCTTAAACTCTTACCTTCAATACCTAATCTCTTTAGTATGTCAAATAGCTTTTCGTGCTCTACTCTATCAAATGCCTTTTCATATTCTACAAAGCACAGGTAAAGCTCTTTTTACCAGTGCTTTGTAGTCGAGTTTGCCAGTTGAGTTACAACATCAATTTTAACTTCTTGTAGGGCCCAAAGCATCTCTACAGTAACACCATCATTTCCAACTGGCCTACCTTTTTTCATACTATTTATTGCTGCTCTTATTTCGTCAGCGACATCAAATAGTTCTTTGATGTATCAACTCCACTTACCTCACTTCCTCCGGGTCCATCACAACCGTTCCGTTTGTTTTCTTAATTGCCTTACCGGTGATGTTTCTTTTGGTTACATGTTAATTGCTTCACCTTTTCATACATACGCTGTTGACCTCTAATATTCATATCTTCAATTTCCTATCTTTCATCCATTTTTCATTTTCTTCTCCACAACTCCTATGTATTAACTTCTTCATCTTTCTATATCTCATAACATTACTTCTCTTGTATTGTCTTCTTTCTTCTATTAGCTGTAATATATGATCAGTAATTCATAGCTGGTTTGCTTCTTTTCCAACTTGTGATATGATTTCATTACCAAATTCTACAGGTGTTGCAAACTTCTCCCATAATGAAGCTGGATTCTTATCTTCCGCTACACCAGTTAATAGCTGAAATCTATTTCTTGCTTTTGCATTATATTTGCCATTTATGGTATATTCTCTAAGAACACTCAGCTGTTGTCTTGGTGTATTTTGCTTCTACTTCATCTTTTTAAGCTTTAACGTTATATTAGCCACCAACGAGGTATGGTCGCTACCACAGTCAGCTCCCGAAAAAGTTCATAACTGCATCACAGTGTTTCTGAACCTTTTCTTAATAGTGATGAAGTCTATCTGGCTTTTTATTTCTCCATTTGGACTCTTCCACATCCATAAGCATCTTGGGTGGTGTTTAAACCAAGTATCTGATATGATTCTTCCTTTCTCCGAAGTTAGTATTCATATCCCCTATTACAACAGACACCATGTTTCTTGCAGATATCGAGTGTTCTGTTTACATCAAAGTAAAAATCATCAACTTCCTCCTCCTCCCCTGCTGTTGTTGGGGCATATACCTGAATTATACAGTTATTAAACGGTTGACCTCCACACCACTCCTCTCTTATAAGGCCAATGTGTGGTAGACAGTATATTCTGTGGCTATATTTAATACCACCGTCCCCATCGTAGGGCTCAGTTAGTAGGCATTCTGATAGTCTGCGTTTAGGTAATGGTTTCAAACATCCATTTTTACTTTTAATTTCTTACGACAAGTAAAATTAAACAAGTGCCCCCAAATAACTGGCAGACGTTTAGTGATCAGGGAGGGTGAAAAGTCTCCGAACCCCCGACTGACTCCATATCCGAAAGTGTAGACTCCAAATGTGATAGTACCAGATCTAAACAGACCCTTGAAACCCTGTTTTTATAAATATTTCTCCTCCTTAGCTTTCAGCAATGTCAGAACTCCTCGTTCCAATTATTCTTTTCATCATTCCGACCCTCCTCTAATCGTTGCACTCTGAAACAAGCCTCAATAACAAAGTTAGTAACGGTGATCTTCATGCTGAAGGCTATTTATCTTTGTTTCAACTACAGTCTACAACTCTTTTCACAGTCTTTCTATCTATACTAGACAGGGTCTTCCAGCTGTTAGGTTAAAAGGAATTCATTCTTCAGGTAAGCCTTTCATGTTCTTCAGATTGTCCATGCTTCGGGTCAACTTCTCTCTTGCTCGAGATCTTGTGCAGCTTATTGATTTTCAAACAAGTTATTCCGAATCAGACTTTGGAGGACCTTCTCTTTTAGATTTCTTTTTGAATTCTGTTCCTGATCATTGTAAATTTTTATTTTTACCTCCTTCTTGATCTTTTGTTCATCTTGTCATTGTAGAGGTCAAGGCAACTGCTTAAAATCCTCTTGACAAGCCATGTCATCATAAGACATTGAAATTTGGCTTGGCTGACTGGGACGGATTTATCAATTTCTTAGTGACATTCTATGGGATTCAGTCTCTCGCAAATCTGCTTCTGATCCATCAAATGAATTCTCAGATTTGGTACAAGTTGGTATTGAAACGTTTGTCCCTAGTCATCTTTACATAGTAAAACCTCATTTTCCTTTATGGTTTAACGCTCATTGTTCTTCTGTCATTGTTCATCGCAAATATTTATTTGTCTAGTTTCAAGGTGATGGAAATGATGAATCTCAGATTTCATTCAGACGGACTAGCAATGCTTGTAAAAGGGTGACTTCTAATGCTAAATACCCTGTGCCGAACGGATTTTAAAATCTTTTTCTACTCAAAGACTTGGAAGACGAGATTGCATGAAGATTTTACAACAGTGTTTTGAATCCTAGTAAGAAAGTGGCTGCTCTCTGTCAGTGCTTCTAAAATGTATTTGATACCACCTGATAGCAAGCTGAGCCCTTTTCTCCTTCCAATACCCATGAAATGTCATTCTGATGTTAATCTTGGTGGGGTTGCTTTTCTTCTCCAGGAATGTTCATCAATAAGAATGCTTGATTTCTCATTTTCGCCAGGTCTTCCTTGGAGTTCTACCCCTATGTCTTTTGGCAAGTCTGCTTCTAAAAAGGTCAGTTCTTTGTATTGTACAAGAGATCACCATACGCCGAAGACCATTTTGTATTTCTGTAAATCTTCCATCCACCTCTGCATGGAGTACCATTGCCATATCTGGACAAGTGCTCTGTCATCTGATCTTAGTGTTCTTGATCGAGTTCTGGGACATGTTAATAACTTGACAGGTTTAAATCTTTCTGCTACTCTTCAACCTTTGTCTCATGGACGGAATATGGTTTGTGTAAGTATTTCTATAAATATTATCATGCGAAGTATTCTGAGGAGGTTTCCTGGTTGGTGCCAGGTCAGTTTGTTGCATTCCTGTCACTCGTTTCTCTTTTTCGTATTTTTTATGCCTCGGACTGCTGGATTGTGGAACTCTTTGGATCATGAGTGCTTTCCTGCATTATATGACATGGACTTTTTTGAGTCTAAGGTTTACTATTAATTCATGCCTTAACCTTTTCCTTTTTTCCCTTTTTGTTCTGCCATACCTTTACAGCTTCCTACACCTGGTGGTATTATGGCTTGTTTGGTTCTTAGCCATTAAAAAATTCAACCAGCAACTGCAACTTGAACCATGTGATATAAAAGCCATGTGATATAAAATTGTAAAAATCTTAAAAAGTAACTTGCTTGTCCTCTTAATAAAGCATCACTTGGAAAAAAAGTATAAAATATTACATTTTTAATAATATTTATCTACATGTAGACTAAAAAAGCTTTATACCCAAGTCAGCATCGTCTATTTACTTTTCAAGCTCATTTTTAGTTTGATAAGAGGCTTCAGAACTTATAAACTCACAACATCCTGGACCAAGGAGGTGTTACAAAACTACCCACGGCTCAGCTATAACTGTAGTTGTTTGTGAAGACAACATTAATCTTCATCTAACCAGCAGTTCTAACATCTTACTCCTACAGGAACAAAATCACTGAAAACACTTGTGAGATAAACATATCTCAAATGCCTTATGCTCATTTTTCGAAGAGAAGCTCGACAGGGTTTTTAAATGTAAATAAGTCTCGACTGTTTTCAACAAAAGCTTCAAAAATTTTTTTTATCTTTTCTTACTGTTTGCAGCATAAATCTGCAATATACCATTACAGTTCGAGGTCGAAGATATTGTTATTCATGGAATTTTACTATAAAATGGCAAATATCTTGCAGTTACTTTGATCACTAGGCTTCCCCTTGCAGATTTAAGGTCTTCAATACATGTAAATATTTACCATTCTGTTTACATCGCCTTTCAGGCTTCCTGGTAAAAGAAATTCGAGTGAAAAAACAAAAACAAAACACAAATTGCATGGGAAAAGTACGTGATTTTTGGAATGAAACGTTTACTGAGGCGTCCGCAACAATTAGTTAAATAGCTAAAATTCTTCTAATTGAGTGCCCATTTTACTGAGCACACAGCAGCGAACTGTCATTTTATTTGAAACGAACATTTTATGATACTTATAAATATGTCTGTCACAGCATCACCAGCTCCCAAACTGATTAAGAAGACAAAGAATGAAGCTAAACCTGCTTTACATCCAAAGTACTCAGAGATGATAAAGTCTGCTTTGGAAACATTAAACGATAGGAAAGGTTCGTCTAGGCAAGCTATTCGTAAGTACATCGTCGCGAACTACAATGTTGGAGAAAACATGGATACACACTTAAAGTTGGGATTAAAACGAATGTCTGCCTCTGGATATATTCTCCATACTAAGGGTGTTGGTGCTTCTGGTTCTTTCAAATTGAACAAGAACAAATTAGAGAAAAAGAAACCGCCGAAGAAGTCTTCAGAGGAAAAGGCACAGAAAAAGACAGCCGCTAAACCAAAGAAAGTATCAGCTAAGCCAAAAGTAGTCAAGGACAAAACCATTAAATCTCCTGTAAAGAAAGCAACTACAAAGGCTTCTAAGAAGACGTCGCCGAAAAAGCCTAGCTCAAAAGTGGTCGCTGTAAAGAAACCAAAGAAAACTCCATTGAAAAAAGCTCCATCGAAGGCATCAAAAAAGACTCCAGTGAAAAAAACAAGCAAGCCGACGGCAAAGAAGCCGACTGCGAAAAAGACGACGACTAAGACTAGCAAAAAGTAACAAATTATTGATTTATTTTAGCTATTTAGTTGGTTATTTATTTTCTTACCTATGTATATATTTTGGTTTTAGATATAATTTTTAGTTGTTAAATAGATGTTTTATACATTAAAAATTGCTTTTCATTTTTATATTTCTACATATTCCTCGGTGTTTCTTTATGTTCTTTTGGCGTAGCAACATTTTGCGTAATTTTACTCGTAGGGTGTTGTTGAGCAATCCTAGCTCGGTATCTAAGTATTGTTACATTCAAACATTGTACTAAAAAATATTAACACATTTTTATTAAAATTAACATATTTTTTTTATAAGATTGGCAATAAAAAGGAGTTGACGCCTTTCTGAAACACCTTCTTTGTTTGTAATATGTCCTTCTGTTCCCTAGGGACACTCTAACTATTACGATGTTTATGATAGCTTTACCTTAAGTCCAACCACTGGGGAATAAGGTTTAGCAGCTATAACCCCAAGAAAATTCCATCTGCTTTGTTGTTCATTTCACGCAATTGCAGCATTCTTTCCTGCTGTTCTCATTGCGCATTCCATGCCATTTTGTGTTTGCAAAACAAACAATGGTAAGGTCTTAAATACAAGGTCTTTTTCCTTCTTTCACTAGTTGCCAGTTATAGTCCATATGGTTTCAAAGGTCAGCTTCTGTATATTGTCCGAGAGGAGTGAATGGGGAATATTCTTCATCTTACCAAAACAGTTTACCCGTGTAAGGTATTAGGATAAAATTGGAACCAAGAGAACCAACACTTCGACATTTTCATACAATTATATATTAATCAGATACAACGANATAGCTTTACCTTAAGTCCAACCACTGGGGAATAAGGTTTAGCAGCTATAACCCCAAGAAAATTCCATCTGCTTTGTTGTTCATTTCACGCAATTGCAGCATTCTTTCCTGCTGTTCTCATTGCGCATTCCATGCCATTTTGTGTTTGCAAAACAAACAATGGTAAGGTCTTAAATACAAGGTCTTTTTCCTTCTTTCACTAGTTGCCAGTTATAGTCCATATGGTTTCAAAGGTCAGCTTCTGTATATTGTCCGAGAGGAGTGAATGGGGAATATTCTTCATCTTACCAAAACAGTTTACCCGTGTAAGGTATTAGGATAAAATTGGAACCAAGAGAACCAACACTTCGACATTTTCATACAATTATATATTAATCAGATACAACGAATTATTAAACAGTCAATAGATCAACTGAAACTCGACAACCAAACAAGAACATAACTAAAGATCAATTTTTAGATGACAAAGTGACACTGGTTATACCACTGTTGTCTCTGCCAGTATGAAATATTACACATGGTGAACAATTAATAGTTCCAAATAAGTCATAGTAACAAAGAATTTTTATCATAGGTAAGGGTTTAAGTAGACCATCCAAAGAGATTTTACATTGTGAACAAAAAATCCGGACCAAAAACGTTACGCTGTAGCCTGTAACTCCACTCTTAAATAATGGATTTAAGTATGGAACACTCGTCTTAATAAAAAAGTTATCATTGGATGGTGAAAATGATTCTTGTTAAAAAAAGCATCTACCCTGTAAGAATTCGCTGGGGAAGTTTACTGTTACCCCTTGCAAAAATGAAATCCATTGACCTTTTATTTTAAGGAGGAATCTGAGCTCTAATTCGACAGAGTCCGGATAAAAGGATGCTCATACAGATTTTAATAAATTAAATTTGGCCTATTTCAACCAAATAGGTTGGAAGCTTGCTATTGAAAAACTGGATCAAAACTGGAACTAATCACCATAGTACAAAATAACCTTCGGATTTCAGAGGCTGGTTTATTACTACTCAGCTTTAAAGTTAAGAGATTTTGTATTCTGTTTTCCCACGCATCATGCGAAGTTCTTTTGCGAGGGAACATTTTCATTGGAAAAGAGAAAAACACAAATAAGATATTTACTTACGTGATGGGTCCAACTGAAACAGCGTTGGTTTTTTACCTGTGTAGATAAAAACAGAATCTTTTGGGTTAGCTAGAATTATTCTAGGTGTCAAATGTCAAAATAACGAAATTTGATTACTTTGCTAACTACAGTCCAGTAAATTGATTATTTATAAAGAAAAAAAAAAGATGAGTAGAACCATCAAGTAAAGCCATACAAAATTTGTAAAGCGTAAAAGCATTCTGAAAAGATATAACTTATTTTCTGCTTATATAAATAACAAAAACAGCAATAATGTAATAAAAACAAAAATATTTCTTTACGTAATGTCAGACAATAACAACGTGTAATAACAATTTCCTTGCCATTGATAGAAAATTTTTTAATGACGACCACCTCGCAGATACATCCCGCACCCAAAAACTATTTACTTTGAAGTCCTAACAGTCCGGTGTAAGCTGGCTCTCACAAACACATTTCAAAACATGGCGCAGTTGTATCGCACTGGATAATGTGGGATTAGGTTTCCTAACTGAATTCTGGAAGCTCTTTTTCTTTTTTAAATACAGGGAAATGTCAAAGTCAGTGATGAAAAATCTATTTAAAAAAAATTTATGAGTAAGCCAAATGTAATTTACTGTTTCTGGTAAAAATCACTTTAGCAAAGGTCTAAGCGCTTTTTTAATTAGTTTCGTTTGACGGTACTGATCTTGCATGGAATACTTGTAGCTGGCTATGCAACTAGTCTCAGTCTTTGTAATATTAGGCGTTCAATTGCATGCGCACGCCTCCGCACACGCATAAACTTTCTATGGCGTGCAAAACATCGAACGTGCAAAAGGACAAATATGCGATGAAAATTTCTTAAAATCTTTGTCTAAATTGGTCTTTTCGTCAAAATAATAAGTAACCAAGAAGTGAGAATTGCCGCAGGGGGACCTATTTTCATACTACAAAGACTGATCTCACGTGCGAAGAATACAATTGCACTAGGGCGTCCATGAAGGCAACCTCCACGTGGTGATGCCTGGATACTGATTAGCCAGGTTTTGCTGACTAGTTAGTAAAGAATAGCCTTCGATTCAAGCTGTTCTTCCGTACCATTGAAGAAATCGATCTCGTCGTTCATGTGATTTTGAATCTGGTTCGTCGTCGATTTGGAGAAATTTTTTAAAAAATCCAACCAGAAAATGTGCGTCTTCGACGCCCCTGTAGTTGAGAGAGATATTTCCGTTGCAATCTACTCACTTGGTCTCCAGCAGCTTACACACACACACAATTGCACTAAGTTTGAAAGCAAAAGTAGCCTATAGGAAGCCTNGGCGTCCATGAAGGCAACCTCCACGTGGTGATGCCTGGATACTGATTAGCCAGGTTTTGCTGACTAGTTAGTAAAGAATAGCCTTCGATTCAAGCTGTTCTTCCGTACCATTGAAGAAATCGATCTCGTCGTTCATGTGATTTTGAATCTGGTTCGTCGTCGATTTGGAGAAATTTTTTAAAAAATCCAACCAGAAAATGTGCGTCTTCGACGCCCCTGTAGTTGAGAGAGATATTTCCGTTGCAATCTACTCACTTGGTCTCCAGCAGCTTACACACACACACAATTGCACTAAGTATGAAAGCAAAAGTAGCCTATAGGAAGCCTCGTCGCCTAAATAGAGGAGAAATAAAAAGCAGGATCCTATCAATAGTAGACCATCTATCAAATAAAACACTGTCCAACCGCCAAATTTCACTTTGGCTTCTGGTCTTCTAACAGTTCTAAACTTCAAAACGATACGTTTACCTAAATATCTCATATAAAGTATATACAATGGGCTTTTCAAGCAATATTAATTTATGAAGCATCTTCGTGATTCTAGGTCTACAAACTCAGAAAGCGTGAAGTGTTTTCCTTGTTTCCAACATTCTGGTATTTCAATACTTTCAAATGATGCCGGTAAGGTGTAACATAGATCCCTACAACACCCACTTTGTAGACAGAAAAATTTACTACGCACCTCTTTAGGTTATATTAACCTGACATTCATCTAGCAAGTATGAAGAAATTTCTATTTTATTAACGTGCTAAGGTAATACATTAAGTACCTATCGAAAACACAACTGAAAACCTTCAAAAGTAAGAGATGTTTTCAAGAAACCGTTTAGAGACAGTTACGAAACATCATCACCTACATAGGCTTTGGATTGTGCACTTTTCTGGAGTAAAAGAGTATAGCAGGACAACAACAAGAAGAAATCATCTACATAGTTTTCTACATTAATATTTTTTATACTTACCGGGATGTAGAGAAGGTCGTACGTTGTCTCTCAAGGCACGTGGGCTGGGAATATTGCCAGGGGGTCGGTATCTAGCTACAATATATGTCTCTTTATACCCATCTTTAATATCTTTCACTGCTATTCCGACCCCAACTGATGTTGTTTTACGCCAGACCATTTGAGTAAAATGACCTGTTTTTTCGTCAACTACTGGATTACTGTAATCGTACAAGTCGATTTCTTCGTACCTAGTAACGGAAGAATATAGTACATTTTAGGCGTCAATTTTTTCTACTCTAGTTTTTGCAATGAGGAACAAATTCTCCCCCAGAAACACAGTTTTCAAAGGTGACTTATCACAACCCTTATTAGAAACCAACCAAGTTAATTTTCAGACTACAGAAACAAAAGTTTGATTCCAGCATCTGCTATAGCTAAGTATGATAAGTGGATAAAAGTGTCAGTACAAATTCCTGAAGAAAATGGAGGACACAAACATTCATTATAATAAAGGAACAACATTAAACAAATATTGCATGTTTCAGCGTATATGGAGCATTTGGATTTACTGATAGCCTTCTTTCCTAAGATATCTTATAGAGAATTATAATGGTATACTGCAAGAGAAGAACATAAGTATGTAAGTCAGTGCTAGATGACTTCCCTTACTATGATGGAAGAAGCTGACCTACTTTATGCAGTTTATACCCCCATATTTTTAGCCTTTTGGTTCATGTGATAAAAGAAAGAAATATAGAATTTCATTGGTACACTGTAAACAATTAAGTATAGAATATATATATATATATACATGTACTCTATACATATATAGCGAGCTCATTACATTATACAGGTAAGTATATATATATATATATATATACTTACGTAAGTATATATATATATATATATATATATATAAAGCTTTCGATTCGGTTATCCGTATTAAAGTGCTCAATACATAAATGCAGGGCGTAATATAAGATATTTCCTGAAGAGTGAATAAAATCACGAAACAGGCTTGTCGAAATGGCCTGTGTAGTTTTTTGATTCTTTCCAACTTATCATATCTTATATATATATATATATATATATATATATATATATATATACTTATATACTTATATACGTAGGATCCCACAGTAACTCTTTAGGCTGTGTTTGCTCCGGCAGCATGGCCAGAGAGTTATNAAGGCAGCAGAAGTAGAGGGCGTTAGAGAACAACATTCTTAAATAGAGAAAGCAGTTGGATGAAGAAGGAAGTGTTGGCGGGGAGGGCAGCCGAGATTACGGAAGTAGAACTGCTGAAAACCAGAAAAGACAGAAAACGTTGGAAAGCCATGATCGCCAACGTCATGAAATGACAGGGCACCAACACAGAGAGACAGACCAAAGCCCAGAACATAAAATATCCTCAATCGTCAATGGGCTTAAACTACCATTGGGAATGCTTAGCTTACTTCATTATGGATAAAGCTGTGATTTCCAAAATCCTCCCAAAAGATACCAGTAAGGAGAAAAATATTAAGAAATTAAAAAAATTGTTATTTAAAGATCTTTAAACTTACAAACTCATTCGCTGTATAGTGAATACATGCACTTTTTTCTTATTCGTATTAGCCTTTTTGTCTGGTACATTCTTTTCCTTCCCTGTGGCATTTTTGAATTTTTAAATCCGAATGACTCTTTTACCTTTTCGTAGCCTTGTGAAACATCTTTTTCAATTTGTATATTGAATTCTATAATCTATTGAGCCAGTTAATTTTATGTCGGCAGACTTATATATATATATATATATATATATATATATATATAATCAGATGTATGAGTAAGAAAAACTCTAACTTTACAGTACTCAGAGTTTCATGTCTTTCACAATCTTCAGAGTTTACTTCTAATACTATATTTATATAAAATCAGATATACGAGTAAGAAAAACTCTGAGCACTGTATAGTTAGAGTTTTTCTTACTCATACATCTGATTATATGATTGCTCCTACGTTTTAATATGGTAGAGCACTGTTGCTGATGACATTTCATATTCATTTGTTAATATATATATATATATACCTGTATATATATATATATACATAGATTCTACAAGCACAATTATAAAATTAATAACAGTTGCAACTTAAAAACCTTAAATATATATTTGTTAATCAATAAAATAAATAATAAACAAAATTTGAATGAAATGTGAATTTGTAGACTTGCAGTGGGCAGATAATTGTGGTGCCTGAGTATAAAACATGCTAACTTTTTATGTTTGAAGTAACAGGTAAATTTTATCATTATTCAGTGGGAACAAGGGAGGTAACACAAAGGCACCCAAGTCACACTAGAAGTAAAAACAATTTAAGTAAATAAAGCTCAGTGCACCTTTTAAGCAGTATATACGGTAAGGGCCTCTAGTTGACGTAAATAATTACTATAATGTACAGGTCTCTATTTGTTGCAACTAATTATCCAGTCAAAGTCAATACAATATATTAGGGGAAAATAGCGCATGCAGGCTAAACTTTACCACTGTGAGATTATTGTTTATTCGCTTGTATCAGTTTGTGTAAGATTGAAAAACTTTATACTGAAGCCCAATTAAGAAAAGATAAATGTCAAATAAGATTAGATCTTTTGCAAAAATCGCTTTAAAGCTTATATCCATTGTTTGTATTTAATGAACCTCAAATAAAAAACACAGATTAAATTATATTCTTTTGATCACATATAATTTTTAGATAAATTTTATAGGAAAAAATGGTTTACTCATTGCAATACAAAATGGCAACTTTGAAAGTAAGTGGAAAGTTTCTCGTGTACTAGGGGAGGATCCAGACTGAGCGAACTGAAGCAACTGCTTCAGCCAGAAATTTGAAGTCAAAATAAAGCAATTTCCTTCTAGCAATTTCTTTTATGATTTGCACAATGACATTTCTGCTCTAAGGTTGTTAAACGATAACGATTGTACAAGCGTCAATAGCTTCTAATTGCCTAAAAAGGGCATTTTCCTCAATTTCCAAGGCCCTAGAAGGAGCATAGACAGGAAAAGCAAAGAGGACTGTTAGACATTGTAACAACAGAAAAAGACAGTGTAGCTTTTAAGAAAAAAATGTCAAAAAAGTATGTCATGGTGAAAAGTTAAAGGCACAGATTCTGGTATGTAGAGTGACGGTGAATGGGGGCCAACTAAAGCAAGTAGATGGTTATAATTATTAGCAAACCTGGATGACATCGGATGGTAAATCAGATGTAGAAATGATCAGAAGAAGCAAACGTTTACCATTATTGACTTTAACGGACGTGAGGTGTCAACGAAAATGAAAGTAGGAGTTAACTAGTGACATATAAAGTGTTACATCTTATTGATTTCACTGTATGGATTTGAGTTATAGACGATAAGCCCCAACATGAAAAATAAAGTCATGAAGCGGTGAATGTGTTGTTATTTTATTGATACTAAGTACACAGAAGTATGAAAAAATGTCAGAAAACAAGGAAACAAAAAAAACCCCAAAAAGTAAGAAGGTGAAGCCAAATTATTATATATAGAAAACTATAGACCTAAAAAGATTTAAGTCATGATGTAGAAAAGCAATCAGTACCCAAAAGGATTCACAACTTAGGAGTTCGAGGGAAAAATCTTTAAATCATAAAAAGATTCATTACAACAAAGGACAAGAACTGCATGATGATAAAAAATGTTAAGAAAAACGAGTGACAGCAGATGCAACAAACTGACCTGGTACCAACCAGGAAAGCTCCTTAGAACACTACCCATGATGACATTTATAGAAAATATTTACAGAAGCCACGTTCCGTCGATTAGATAAAGGTTGAAGAGTAGCAGAAAGATTTGAATCTATCAAGCTCGTCCCTCAACTCGATCAAGAACATTAAGATGAGATGACGAAGCACTTGTATATGGCAATAGTATTCCTTGCAAGGGAGGATGGTAGCTTTATAGAAATACAAGATGGCCTCCGACGAAATCTCTTGTACGATACAAAGAACTAACCTTCTTAGAAGAAGACTTGCCAAAAGACGGAACATTAGAACTCCAAAGAAGCCCTGGTGAAAATGAGAAATCAAGCATCCTGAACATTTCTCAAGAGGAAAAGCAAGCTCACCAAAGTTAATATCAGAATGACATTTCATGGGTATTAAAGAGAAATACGAGCTCAGCTTTCTATCAAGTGATATCAGATGCGTTTTAAACACATTGATAAAGAGCAGCCACTTTCTTCCCCATTCTCTGACTCCCTGAAGTCAGATTCTAAAGCTTTCCTAAGTTTGACTTTTTTCTCATGGGTTGCCTTTAGGTGAATGCTACGATATCATAATGGACAGCAAGCAGGATGAGAAGCTTGTTTAAGATAAACGTACCCTGATCTTCAAGTGAGGAAGAATTGAAGTATGAAGGTAAATGAAAAATGTATAAATATTAAAAGGCAAAAATGCTTATAATATAAATAAATTAATTAATATTTACTAATTTCGATAAAAAAATGTTCCTGTACTGTAAAAGTATACATAAGGAAAGCATCTTTAACCTAATTGACTGCTGACTTCAAAATAAATCTTGTTAGTCAGACTTTGACTAATTTTAACTTATCAGATACAAAATAGAAACAGAGAAAAAATCTTACCTTTGCTTTTGACAATCCTGACTTCTATTCAAGAGAAAGAAAAATCCTCTGTAAAATCAGTGTTTTAAACAAAAGTTTAAACAACTAAAAATATAGCAAACTGCTGGATTGGATAAAGTGTATTTTACATTTATTTTCTTAAATAACTTTTTTAAAGCAAACGATTACTTAGAGAGAGAGAGAGAGAGAGAGAGAGAGAGAGAGAGAGAGAGAGAGAGAG
>RDPX01000035.1:2725155-2774785 GCA_003991215.1 Morbakka virulenta
TATCTTTTATTTTATTTTTAAAACAATTAGGTAAAAAGAATGTGTCCGTCTGTGTAATCAATATGCAGCATCCCTGTACTTATTTTTCTCTAAACAACATTTTAACATCTACCGGCATTAAGATATTTGAAGTCATCGACCAAATGGTTTGCATTCTAAAACATGCTAAATATGTTATGTCATCAAGAGTCGTTTTGGACTGACAAACAGCAATCTATCTCAATGGCTGTCCTACGTTTTAACAGTAAAATAACCCTGCTTATTGAAATACAAACTAAAAAAACCCCGAACAATTCGGTTTTTCGGACTTGCTCAAACATTACGCCCATTTAAAAATGAGATTTAAGGCTTTTTTTAAAGCTGGACCTTGGTAGGTGTAGTGGCTAGTCCACGACCAAGGGAGACGCAAACAATGATCGAAAAAGTAACTCATATTTCAAACGAATTTTATTTGTGGGCATATACTGACATACTGTGTGTGTGTCTCTCTCTCCCTCTCTCTCTCTCTCTCTCTCTCTCTCTCTCTCTCACACACACACACACACACACATACACACACATACACACACATACACACACATACACACACACTTACACAAAACACACACACACACACACACTCACAAAAAAATAAGTTTTTTCCATCATTGTTTGCATTGATAAAATATAGTATTCGTCAGATGATAAGCTGGTGATTATATTTGTTATAACTTATAGCTTTTCCTCAAAACACTTTATATATACATACATATATATATATATATAAAGGCCAGTGGACATCGATATTAATAATCGTCAAAAATTTTTTACTCAGATCCGTTAGGTCTCCGAGACAAGGATACCGTTGATAAAACGTAAGGATCAACAGTAGGTGACGTCCATTCTACACCCCCAATAGGTATTAGCGATATTTCAGAATACGACAGCTTAAATGGTGTGACCAGAAAAAATGTTAAGGTATCATATGAAACCCAGAGCCCCCAACTTGCTATTCTTTGCACAGGCGTTCAAGGAGCACTCCTCTAAACAAATAATATAGACACGCCACTGACCAAGTTATATGAAACTCAGCCTGAAGATCACAGATACCCATGATGAAAATTGAAGGTCACAGTCATCCAGGATAAAAAAATGAATGTCTTCAGGTTTGGTTTTGCTTATTTGAAAAAAACAACACAATAGCTTGGTAACGGAAACGAGTTTTCGTTACCAATCGAGTTTCACAACAGCTCACTGTTAACACTGGAACTACCATGGGGTATCACTACCGAGAAAAACCAAGGGGTCAAATTTGACCCATGCTGTACAATACATTGTTTCCTGTTTTGCAGAGCACAAAACGCTCGCCTGTCCAGATATTACTTTTATGCTTGTTTCAAAACTACGTATTTACTTTCTTAATAATGCTTGCAGGCCTATTTGACTGAAATTGCATGTAAATATATTGGAAACAAATTGCATAAAATTGTCATTACTCATCAGCGGATTACATGCTATATTTGCTTATTTATATTGCATATACGTGTCACACAATTTACATTTGCAACTCTAAAGACAATGTATGGCTAGTAAAATTCAGTCACATAAGCACACGTAGTGACTAGAACACCGACAAAATAACTCTGCTGTTTAGATGCAGTATCACACTCCAGTAACTCTCTTGTTCAGTTGTAAAAAGTTTACAACAACTAAGTACTCCGTCCAAAATCACAGTTTATATACTCTAACTTATCTAAATGTAGAATATCATATGGCAGAAGTTCTAGAAGTTTTTACCATGTATGGTATGCTCAGTCATGCTGACGTCATAGTCAGCTGATGTCCATGATGCAATAGAGCTGACTCGTCTCTTCTAGCACATTCCTTCTTGCATGATGATTAGAAAATGTTTCTTTAAAAACTTCAGCTAAAGGTTACGTAACTAAACAAACTAGTCTCTAAACGAATATTTTATCCGATTCCCTACACACAAGAAAAATAGTCGCTAACCAGAGCAGTTACAACACTTGACAATTGTCACTTTCGAAAAAATGTGTGCACCACAACACACCTTCTTGCACACCTTCTCGCACGTAACGCACTGAAGTGGCGACGTGTTTTTGCATCCTTCGATCTGACAGTGACGCCGTTTCCGAGCTGGTTTTCGACTGTCGGGGGTGTTTGCAGATGACCCTGGGCTGCTGCTGGTTATTGCCCACGAGCAACATTTGCTGTATATAGCTCTTTGATAAGTTTCAGTTGAAACTCTCTACGGGACACATTTTGGAGTTATTCAGAGCAAAGGCATAGAGAGAAGTTACTTTTGGATGCAAAGCTGTTGCCTACATAGCACCTCACCCTCTCCACACCAACAATTGTAGTCCAAGGGAAAGGCTCCGGAATACTTTTTAGTTTAGCATTGGATGCGTCGCTGGTCTGAAAACCAACCATGACGACCAAGTACCAACTTAAATCGAAAAGCCTCTTCTCCCCTGGCAAATGAAAAAAAACCCAGAAGGATATCCTCCGTGAATCAAACCCTGTCCACCCGTGGCACAAACGGAAATCCTCACCACTAAGCCATTGAATTTTCCGAAAATAGGGTTTACCCTGTTTCGAACATTATTCTATCGCAATAGAGTGTCACACCTAATAGGGATGGTGTGAGATTGCAGAAAGTTATCCAATTCAAGTCAAGTACCAATTCAGGAAACAGCTTCAATGAATCTTTCGCTCAAAAGTATTTGCTTGCAGGAATGAATGTGCAACAGAGGTAACGAATCTGAAGTTTTCACAAATCAGCAGGATGTTATAACAACTTTACTCTGTAAATATTTGGTTTGTCTCGACATCTAGAGAACTATCTTCTGCGCACAAGCGAGGAGGGAGAACAAAGGCTGTAAATCTCTGCTCAACAAGAGTAATGTTTGATGTAAAGATGGTTTTGCTCCCTGACGTAACAACAGATGCACTTGATTGTTTGTAATGTGTTACTGGGATACAAAGCTTCAGAAACTTGAGAAAAGAAACTTCTTTTGTTAGCAAAATCGCATAGGTCAAAATTGACCCTTTGGTATTTATAGGTATTTTCTCTTGTTGAGCAAAAACTATAAGCGTTACTAAAACAAATATTACATTAACAGAAACATCAAGACAAATAATTAAAAGTCATAGAACTTCCCTGTACAGAATTCTGTAACAAAAAAGTCTCACTCGTTTTAAGATGAAAATGGGTCAAAATTGACCGCATGGCAGTTAGTGTTAAACTCTCTGAAGTAAAGCACAAAACATATGTATTTTGTCTGTCACGTTAACAATTAATGGCTTGACCAGGAAATTATTTAGAACAAATTATAAATTTCCTTTTTTTCTGTTTGCTTGTTTTAAAACATTGGTATTCACTGAATACTTATAGAGAAAAACACTGGCCTTGATGGTGCTGATCTTCTGGCTGCAATGAAAGATCGAGTTGTGTGGCAAACTAATATTGTCAATGTTTCACCATGAATATGGATGACAGGAGAAGAAGAGGAAAAAGACGAAGAGGAAGAAGAAGAAGAAGAGAAAGAAGAGGAAGAGGAAGAAGAAGAGGAAGAAGAAGAAGAGGAAGAAGAAGAAGAGAAAGAAGAGGAAGAGGAAGAGGAAGAAGAGGAAGAAGAAGAAGAAGAGGAAGAAGAAGAAGAGGAAGAAGAAGAGGAAGAAGAAGACGAAGAAGACGACGAAGAAGAAGAAGAATTCCGTGGATGCCCCTCAGACCAATAACTGTCAGCATAATTCTTAAGTACTCAATCTCATACATAAGGAGACTGAAGGAGGAGCTCCTGGGATTGCACCCTATCAATTACTCCTATTTAAATCCCTCTTTAAAGTGTCAGCATTAAAGTATAAAAAAATTTGGTAGTGCTTCAATCCTGAGAGAAATTTGATTCAGGAAATGTTCATTTTCTGAGAACGTTCTAAAATTTGCTCCCGGCGCAGACCGTCCTTGCATCTCGAGCAGTTACCAAAAATCAGCTCCTTCAACTTCCAAGTTCATTGCAGCGGCCATGAGTTCCCCTCCACGTGCCTGCAAAGATGACATTAGTTTGTTCTGACGGGACACTTATACATTTATTAAGAAATTTCACAAGTATGATTACTTGTTACAACTTTACTGTCCTGAACTGTTTCATTCCAGGTGACAAATTCTGACAAAAACAAAAGTTGAGGTAGCTCTCCTCAAACACTAACATTTTTGGTACACTTTACACCATGATAAAATTGGATTTTAACTGAAAGTGGCCTAATAGAAAATAAGATATTGAATGTATGGATTACTGTACCTTGTTTCTTCACCAATACAATTTCAACAATACTATCTTAAATTTTCAGGATCAATTAAAAATCGTAATATTTTTAGTACTTGTAAAGAGGCACTGTTTGCAACGCCTATTTACACATGTAATCTACTTGTGCAGCGCGAAGAACAAATATCCACATTCCTTGTAGTTCAAGAAAGATTAA
Source organism: Morbakka virulenta (assembly GCA_003991215.1). Classification (NCBI taxonomy): domain Eukaryota; kingdom Metazoa; phylum Cnidaria; class Cubozoa; order Carybdeida; family Carukiidae; genus Morbakka; species Morbakka virulenta. The sequence continues at coordinate 2,729,638 of RDPX01000035.1, forward strand.
AAGACATTTAAGAAATTTGGAATCGGCTGGCAAATTTAGGTTACTAGATCCTTATAACTGGTACCATCCACAAAGGCCGCCTTAACAACATTACTAAAAATTTCGTTACTGGACAAGAACATGACTACTGATGCTCTTAACATTAAAAAAATTTTTTTTCAATCTGTTAAAAATTTTTACTTTAAATCGCTAATTCTTCATACCGTTTGAACCATTTTAAGAAAAAAGACATTTTAACCCTGTCGCTTTATGACACTTTTGATCATTTATTGTCACTGTCTTGAGCTAATTTAAAAACACTGTTTACAACAATTCTAAAAACTACACACACACTAATCGTTACAAACACATGAGCATGCACTTTGAGAAAATTCAACATCCTCTTCAGCGCACATTTAACAAACGTTTCCTTTAGATGATCAATTATGCTGCAGTGCTGTTTAGGTGTATGGGTTGGATAGAATTCATGATATCTAGGCAACTGTCCAATTTTTGTATGCCCTATTCCCACCTTTTATGCATGTCGATCTTTATAAAGAGCTTAGTCAGATACCTTCAGCTGTGGATCGGTGCAAACAATGCCTGAACGTCTTAACCGCCCCTTTGCACCTGGATACCAACCAGCTGACCTGGCACTCCTTTCAGAGGAGGCTTTGGATTGTGCACGTTTCTGTAGTACAAGAGTCCAGCAGGGCAGGAAGAAGAAGAAAAAAAGAGCCTAGTGACTATATACCTTGAGAGATGGTTTAATCGGCCACAATTCTCGGGAAAAAGGCTCAAGTTTCTGAGAATTTCTAACACTGTAGAATGGATTTGTAATAGTGACACGTCTTAAATATTCTTATTCCATGAAACAGTGACATGTTTCGTGAGTCTATTCTGAGTTGATCCTTGTAAAAAAACCCATAGTAAAGCTGAGTTAAAAAAGCTATTTTGGGTTATATGCAGGGCATTTGTTTCAAAACAATAAATTTTGCCCGTGCGATATTGAAACTCCAGTTGGCCGAGTATCGCCGTTCAATAACTACCAAAACATTGATGACCTTCCGCCATAGGTTCTGCCGATGAAAATTTAATCATCAGATAAATTTAGCACCTTTGATGTGTGCTGCATCAATATTCTTATCATCCCTCTATTCATTGGAAAGCAAAATTTCTGTTAAGGAAAGCAGGCTATTATAATCACAGGACAGTACCAAAATTACTTTTAAAGATTTCAGTGTCAAGAAGTTTATAAATTTATTTTTAGATTTGTATTTCAAAATTTATTTTTTGAAATATATTTTATATTTTTGTATATATTTTTTACTACAACTTTAAATGCCCTGTTTCCAAAGCGATAAACCAAATCTTCTCTGCGTAGGATCGGAGGTGTTTCATACTGCTTCTAGTTTAAGTGGAAGCTTATCAAATAGGGAGTGGTAATTATTACTTTTTGAAAAGGTTATCAGCAAATGTAAAACAATGAACAATTAATCACAGCTTTAAATGGTCTCTAAGTCAATCTCACTACCTGATAAGAAAACGTGACTAATATAAATTAGGAAAATATTTTTTATTGGATAATGTTATCTTTTTCGTTATCAGATTCTTAGTTAATGTCATTAACGTTTAACAAAGGGTAGCTTAACAGAAGAGGAGCTGATAAAAGTATTTATTTAACTTGGGTACGTGGATAATTCATGAAATACGGATGAAAAAAAACATTTCATTCATTTCTTCTTTGTTTCTGATAGCATTACTTTATCAGCAATGCTAACCTGCTTTAGATAAATCCTGGCAATTGTCAAAATCAAAGGAAAATCAATTTAGATCAAGAAAATAACTAAAGATACGGCACTATTTGGAGGGAAATCGTCTATACCTTAACATGTTTGCTTAGTTCCAATTATTAACCAAGAACTAAAAACCGCTAAAGTAATAAACACCAATGTGGGATTTAACAATGACAGATACTAACTGATCTAATTAAAAATACACTGAATTACACAACTGGAATGTAGAGTACATCTAAGAACTAGGCAGTTATATCTAATACTGATGCTATCCTTAAATTTATATAGTATAGAGATATAGAGAGTATAGAGCATAGAGTATAGAGAGTATATAGATCACTGATACAGACAACTGGAGACTGGATCCAAGTCTCCTTGCCTCAAATAACAATGTGTATTAATTAAGTATAATATCTACATATTTTCTTAATTAAGACGCATTGTTATTTGCGACAAGGCGACTTATTATAGAAGCCGTGGCTTAATGGCTAGTGCAACTGCACCGTAACCAAGAGGTTCCGGGTTCGATTCCCCGAGCGGGCGACTTTGGAACTTCACAGAAGAAAGAGCGATTGGTTGTTTCAGGAAGGGCATCCGGCCAAGAAATACCTCATTGCCAAATCCAAGTCCCTATGAAGGGCACCGTCCGAGCCTCAATTGCTGGAGGAACATGACGTTAAAACCAACAACAACAAAACAGTAGCTTAATCACAATTTTCTGATTCCATACAAATGATTTCTCAGGTTGATGTCTTAGCCATCAAAATTCAATGGTTTTATCATTTCAAGTAATTGCTCATGCCTAACACGATGATGTGTTCTCGTATTGACAACAAAGCTGATGCATACGTTTTGCTGTATATCTACTGCCATTTCATTTACCTTCTTTTCCGATTTCAGTACAAGGTTGCCTTGTGCTTGCATTTAGCAGCTAGGAAATTGTGCAGCTCCTCTGCCACCTTTTTAATTGACCTCCTTTACAAATCAATAAATACAACTTAGGAATCAGCTCAGTCGGTTTACTTATGGGATTGATGATCAGTCTGTCCGAGAAGTTTGTGGCACAGGCGTAGTTATAAACTCACTTGATCTTTTGCACAACTGAACTTATGGGGCAGTCAAAATGAGGGCAAAGTGCTATTTCCAAGTTATATTACTTTTGTTAATATTTGACGTGATTGATGCAATATAGAACATTGCCTACGTCAGAAAATTCGTATGGAGTATTTTTTATGTTGCATAGGAATCAGGTGACACGTTTGGGGCATTACTGGGTTACAAAGTACAGTCAAAAACTTTGTAACGTAAATCAGTGGCAGATACTTAATAAGTTTGGATTTCGCGAGTTTTATCTTTGTCAACGTATAGTTTGTGAGATATCTTGTTAAACTCAAACTTTCTGACACCAGCTTTCTTAGTAAGGGTGAAAAAAGATGGATTTACACGTTATTGCTGGAAAATGTCCTTCATTGTGGATCTTATTAGTGAGCATTATAAGAATATGTATGTATGTATTTATGTATATGTGTATAAATGTATGTATATATATATATATATTTAAATGCATTTAGTACATTCGATGAATTCAGAAAATGATCCATGGCGAGCACATCGACAGTTATCTTGCTGATTTACGCAAACTAGCTCGTCTGGCGGACGTAGATGATGAATGCTACTTAAATTTTCTTTTGTTTGTGCTGCAAATGTCTCAGCAATATTGAGAGCCACGTCTCGTATTAAGAAGATGACGTTACAGGAAGTGACTGAGCAGGCCCGTATTTTAATATCAGAGGCAAACATGAGTGATGTGTTGGTGTCAGGCAATTCTGCACCACGACAATCCGGAAGACGTCCTTTGGAATGTGGTGTATGTAAAGGGAATCACCCGACCTTCAGATGTCGACAGAGGAAGACCCGCCCAGATTTGACGTGTTGGAAGTGTGGTCAGCTGGGTCACATTGCTCGTAACTGCATGTCGGGAAACGACGTGCAGTTGGTGTGTACTGCCAGTGCCCTTGATCTAGTTCGTTTCTCTCCAATAGCGGATGTTACAATAGATGGAGCCCTTAACATGACTATAACCGCGCTGGTTGACACAGGGTGCAAACTGTCATGTGTAAACTATCATATCCAGATACCTAGTTTTAAGCTGTAAGCCTATGAACACGCATATCGTTGCGGTCGATGGATCTATTCTGCCCTGCAATACTTCCACAGTATCAATTACGGTTTGTGACGTGGAGTTAACATTGAATTGTTTAGTGTTGGATAAACTGATTAACAAAAGTGATATGATTTTAGGTATGGATGTTGTTAAGCTCTTAGGGGGACTCACAGTATGTGCAGACAACAGCGTTGAATTTCATACTCATAGTGGTAGTCATGTTAGGCAAAGTGTATTATGTATTAACAGTGGTAATATTGTTGATTGCAATGACATAGCTTTGATGAGTAATGTAACTTCCAGTGATACGTTTTTGTGTAATAATGTAGATACAATTAAGATTAGTGATGTTGATTTTGAAGCTAATTACAATGGCAAGAAATGGGAAGTTAAGTGGAGGTAGATTAATGAAGAGCCTGTTATGCACAATACAATCGATTGCTATAGTATGAATGATTTAATTAGGAATGAGTTTGATAAAGAAATTGGAGAGTGGGTAAAGTCTGGCATATAAGTGAGGGTACCAGAAGGTGCTCAAGTTAATAACATTACCCCTCTTATGGCTGTGGTTCAACCAAATAAAAACAAAGTTAGGCCTGTACTTGATCATCGTGAGCTCAACAAGCATATAGTTTGTCATTCTGGTAGTAGTGATATTTGTTGTGATACTATACGTTTGTAGAGACAATTTCATGATAAGGTAAAATTTCTAGATTTTCGTAAAGCATACCTACAGGTTTTTGTTGATCCTTTTCTATGGCAGTACTTTGGTACTGCCATAGAGAAGGATGGTTTTGGTATGTGTAGTGCTCCAAAGATAATTTCTTGTATACTGCAAAAAGTATTGTCTATGGATGAGACTATTAGAGTAGTTACGAGTCATTATATTGATGATATTATTCTTAATGAGAAGTTAGTTATGGTAGAAGATGTAGTTACTCATTTGAAAAAATATGGGCTTGTTATTAAGGAAGCTGAATCCTTGCCTGGCGTTCGGCATGCTAATTGATGTTGGTTATCACGGCGAGGTGGTCTGAAAGAGGGGTAACAAGCTTGCGAGAGACAGTTATATAACAAAACGTGAGCTCTTCTCTTGTGGTATGCTGACTAGCCGCTATCCCGTGGCATCATGGTTACGGTTAGCATGCAGTTATATCAAGAGAAATGATAGAGTTTCTAAGTGGAATGACAATATAAGTTCAACTGCACTCTTGATGTTGAAGGAAGTGCTCACTCGAGTGCAATAATCTGATCCTATAAGAGACAAGTGTAGTGTGCAGTGTATTGACAATGCTATTGTATGGTGTGATGCAAGTAGCTTAGCAGTGGGATGTGCTTTAGCGATTAACCAGGATATAGTCGAGGATGGTGTATGGTTACGAAAATCAGATGATACAAGTCATATCAACCTTGCAAAACTCGAAGCTATAGTACATGGTATCAATTTAGCTGTAAAATGGAATGTACAGAGCATTACGATTGTTACAGGCTCGGCTACTGTATATTGCTGGTTAGCTTCCATTTTATTTGATGACAAAAAGATTAAGTGCAAAGGAATGAGTGAAATGTTAGTCAAGAGACGTTTGTACTTAATTAAGAATATGTGTGATGAGTATCAAATAGTAGAATAGGCGAAAATGGTTACAGTAGGAACAAAGCTATCATCTAACCAGGGTAAGTCGAAAATGGATAGATTTAGTGACTAATGAGAAATGAGACAAGCAAGCCGGCTGTGTAGCATCAATCGAAGAGATCCACAGAGTGCACCATCAAGGTACTGATAGGACGCTGTTCTTAGCACAACAGGTTGATCCCAGGGCCAGTGAAATGAACTAAAGGAAAATTGGGAGTGGCAAATAACTGGTCAAGGCTGGCGATTGATACGTTTCACTACAAAGGTGTTCCTTACTTGTCCGGTATGGATTGTGGGCCTGGTCGTTTCTGTATTTTGAGGAAGCTGAGGGATGAAACCGGTCAAGCTATTGTGCAGCAACTTGACCAGATTGTGCGAGAGCGTGGGTCACCCGAAGAAATTTCAATGGACAATGGAGTAGCGTTTCACTCCGATGTTATGACAATCTTCCTCCATAAATGGCAAATGTATGGATTGAAACCGATGTGCTCATAAAGGTCAAGGAAATGGTATAGTTGAGCGAGTTTACAGAGCAGTAAAACGGATGGCAGCTAGATCAGGTGCTGATATACTAGACATGGTGTTCTGCTACAACTCTACTCCTAAACATAAAACTGATGTTACCAGTGTGCCTGGGAATTCTGTATTTGGACATGGCTGGAGGATGCAGGGCCGGGGAAAGCGTAATGTAGACAAACCGCCTGATTCTCCATACAAAGCTGGAGATGCTATGTATGTAAAGCCATTTCCAAACAAATGTACATCTACATGGCCTGTAGGGACAATCACAGGTAAAAATACTGACACTAACCTAGAGGTTGGTGGCATAAATTGCCATGTATCTGACATTCGGCTTGTGCTTGTAGTTGATGATGAGTTGTACGATGAAGAAAGTTCGGTTGTTGATAGTAACAGTGACAATGTAGCAGATGGGACTTGCATTCCTCTTAAAAGACTATGACGTACCAGAAATAAGCCTAAGCGTTATGGTAATAATATCTTTGATACTTAATTGTATTGTGTAAAATGGAGTTAGCCGTAGAGGTAGTGTTGGATAAGTCGTAAAGCTATAGGTACGTTATGTTATGTTGTGTTATGTTATGTTAGGTATTTCCTAACAATTGTGAACCTGAGTTCAGGGAGGGGGGTGGGGGTGATAATTGTTGCTAGGGAAAGAGCTCAGGGGAATACTTAATGGACCATAAACATTAATCATCTTCAGATGTGAATCACGTGCATGCATCGGACTTTGTACTTTGCACGTTGCAAGGGTGTTTTTAAGAGCACTTGCACTCCATTGTCGTTTTATTGTGGAGCTGAACAGACGTATGGAATGAATAAAAAGCAAAGTGGAAAAGTGTGAATTCGTGTTCTTTTTTCTTGTACACTTATTAATTCGTACCTTTTTGCACTCGTTGTAATCCTTCAGAGCATTGGAAACGAGATATTGTACCTTTGCATGAACTTGCACATTTGTTGACCTGAAAGTATACAAGGCCGGAAGTTCCATCCCTCCTTGAGGTATATCTTTAGAAAATAGTCTCTTGCCAGTTATTCTCACAATGAGTTCACCACCATTCTTTACATAAAAATACACTATTTTTGAAAGAACTTCGGCACATGTCCAACAGTTACATCATCGTATTTAAGCGCCATTGCGTACTTATCCTCGACAAGCGCACCGGGTCGTGTTTCTTTGCTGACGGTTAGTTCACTACCTACATTTGCTTCCCATTCACTCTGGTATACATGATGGCCTCTAACATAGCACTCAGTGAAAAATTCCTTTTCTATCATGATTGGTATTTCATTTGTATTTAATATAAGTTCCTTGAAACAAATTTTCGACAAGCTTTCCATGTTGTTAAAGGCAAAACCAAGTCACAAAGGTCTCAAAACTTTTTCCTTTCACTTTTTATAATGTCGTGTTTTTTGTACCTTTATGATTTTCGAACGTTTTTGGTTTTCGAATGTTAGGGCTTTCGAATGTTTTATGAATGGCATGATTTGTGTTGTTAGGACGATACGTCAGCCTTATTTGAACGAAACAACTGTGAGAATGGCCACACAAACCAAAATGCAAAACTTTTTAAAGAGACCAGTTTCAACAGTACCACCTAAACAAGCAAAAATCTCTAGCTTTCTAAAGCCTGTGGATGAAAGTGAAAAAGATGACGTTATTTATGTCGGAGGTAAGAAAAAGAAACTCGTACAATTCTTTATACCTTTTTGACTTTTCGTCGATTTTCGTATAGACTTTTATGACGACCTTGTTTACTATTTTTTGTCTTTAGGGACGTCAATACTTTCACCTCCTCCAGAGAAACGTGCGATAGGTACATCGATAAAGCTTTACACATCAGAACAGCTTGAACAAATCATAATAAAGAATCACGACTTTTATGATATGGTGGATTTCTCAAAGCATTATGAGCAATTATTACAAATTCACTTCACGTCACCTGCTACACTGGTTCCAGACCCACCTTCCAAAACACGGAAACGTTTTACCGAAAAGAAGAAAGTAGAAATTCGTTTGCATTATTCTATTAGTGGGAACTTTGCCGAAACTGCAGGAGCTTTCAAAATCAATGAGTCAACAGTCCGAGGAATGGTCAGCAATATCCGTCCATTACCTGAAAATCTCAAGTTCTCCAGTAAATGTAATCGTCCAGGAGCTGGTAGACCGCTATCCTGTCATTCTGAATTAGAAGATGAACTGCTAAAGTGAATGTGGGCTTTAAGAGATTTGCATTTTCCAGTTTCAGTAATGAGCTTTAGAGAAAAAGCACAGCATGTGATTCAACGTCACAACCTATCATTCGTTGCCAACAGGGGATGTGCTCTTTTCTTGACATAAGTTGTCGTGCTCGTACTTCGATCAGCCAGAAACTTCCCAAGCAGTGGAAAACGTTCTTAGCAAATTTTACGAGGATGCTGCGCATTTCATGCGAATTGGAAAGTACCCTTTGTCCCTGGTTGGTAACATGGATGAGACAACGGCGTTCTTTGACATGGTTCCAACAAAGTGCATTACACAAAAAGGCGATAAAGAGTGTGTAGTTCGCTCTTCAGGAAGAGAGAAGAAACATTTGACGATCGTTCTGTCAGCTACAGGAGACGGGGAAATGCTTCCACCAATGGTAATCTTTAAAGAGAAGACTAATAAAACTATTCGCGATTTAAAAATTCCTCCTGGGTTTGTTATTAAGACGCAGAGCAACGCGTGGATGGATGATGAATTTATAATGGTCTGAGTGGAAGAAACGTGGTTAAAACATGTACGCACTGAGTATAAAAGGCTTGGTTTTCAAAATTCCTTTTTATCATTTGATGCTTTCTCCGCTTATTTGACTGATGGAGTCAAAGCTCAATTATTGGAAAGTAATTCTGATATTCTGCAGGTGCCAGCCGATGAATATATGCCTAAACAAGCCTTTTAAAGCCGTTCTGAGAAAATGTTGGGCCAAGTACGTTTCAAGTGTTGTTGAAAGCTTCCCTGATGGAAATAGCAGTAACAACAAAATTCCGGTGCCAACTCGCCAGCAGATGGTTAACTGGGTCAAAGAAGGATACGATTATCTTGCCCAGGACAAGGAAATGGTGAAAAATTCTTTCGACGTTTGTGGAATAACTCTTCCGGGCCCTGAAAGGATTCGTAACGGAGAATTTATCCAAAAATATATGGAAAAGGCTCAGGAAAGCCTTAATGCTGAGGATGATGAAGAAGATGATGATCCTTTTTCGTAGATGAATACTTAACTTCAATTTACATCGAAATATATATTTTTGCAAATAGAAGCCAGTGTCTATTCTCTTAAAATTTTCAGATCGGCGTTAAATTAGAGGCAAGTAAGATGCTTGAAATTTGTGATTCGCGTTAATAATTAGAGGCGATTAATTACAAACGTTTGGCCATTTTTGCCAATCCGCGTTAATTAGAATCCGCGTTAAATTAGAATAATTACTGTGGACCACATTTAAATGCAAAACAATTTATTTTAACTTGTAACATTCCAGGGCGCGTATGTACAGACTCGCATAAAACGTTGCTAAAAAATTTGAAAATGAAACCAAAATGAAATATAAACTAAATTTAACTAACCCGATTGGATCGGCATTGGAACAATTAGTTTTGGCAATCACATGATTCACAATGATTAGTGCACTGATATCTCAAATCTTCAACGCTGGTTTAGATTACTTTAGCTTATGTCTTCAGAAAGCCAAAGTACTTTTGAATCTGACTTTCTGTGGAAACAGTGTTATCCAAAGCATCAGTATTGACAAAAAATGATATCCAAACGACTAGAGTCTCTCGTCTTTGTTTAGAAATGACCGAATTATTGAAAACAAGAGGCCAAGGAATTAATTACAAGAAGTTTTAACTACTCAATATGTTTATACACCATGAGTTTTGACGTTTTCACAGACAAAAAGAGTGAGGTTTCTTTTCTGTAAAAGAAAATCAATCACATTTTTTGCTAAAACTATACACTTGAGGTGTTTCTTTGAAGAAAAAATATGACTTGCGTACCTTTTCCATAATTCCAGTATTTTTGGCCATTCACGCCTATGAAAAGTCACAAAAAAAGATATTCAGTAGCTTCAAACAGGTAAAAATACAAAAAAGAAATATACAGATTTACAAACAATTGTATATTTTTCTAAAAAATACTTTCGAATGTGAAAAATATTTTCCAAGGAATGAGCATTCCAGGAAATCTTCCATGTTCTCTTCCATGATGAGATTGTTTTGTTTTCAAAAGATTTTCCACCCTGCTTTGAACTAGTTGTTCATTACTCTTTTTAAGTGGTAAACATGCTTGGATACAAACAAATTTTTCTATAATATTTCTCAAACAAGTTCAAATATCTCTCTCAATATTTTAGTCTTAAAGTTCGGTGAGGAAAAAATACGAGCCAAATTATTTAGGAGACCTAGATCTTGTGGGAGAATGTGGGAGAATTCATAGTCCCAGCTGTTCCGCTGAGAATGACACACTGTGCTAAAGGTTTGTATATCCTTTTTTATATTAAATGGCGTCAAAACATAACGGCAATGATTATGTTTGTTACACTGCAACAAACAGCGGAATACCAGGAAATAATGACAGTTATGAAAACAACATGGAGCAGCTTCAGACTTGATCAAGCTATTTTTTTAAAACAAAGCGTAAAATCAAAAGTTATGTATCCGTTGAAAGGAAAACACAGCTGATAGAACTGTATGTACTTTAAAACCTGCTTATTCAGTCTAAGTTTGCAAATTTCATTGCAGAGGTAACCTTCGCAGTAAAGGGGAGCGTCTACCTTACAAAGGTGAGTACCCCATGCCCTTTGATGCTGAGATATGTGGACCCATGGCTATGCTATTCACTACTGTTTGTGCCATTTAATTTCCTTTGACAAACAACGACTTTGATTACATGTAATCAATTATCTATATTTTAACTTTATTGAATTTTTCATAAACAACGTGCAGGCATCAAAACAAGCGCATTGTAAGAAAATTTTCAGCTTTTGTTAAGTATGACCTAATTATCGCCTATTCCCATAATCTGACTTGTCTTTCTTTTTCAATTGCATGTAAAAATGGAAACGGGTTTTTTTTCTGAATATAATTAATTGTCGGACTGCTCATTTGTCGAGCTGCAAACAAACAGCAGTTGGCAATTAAGAAACAGGAAAATTAGCTGTGAATTATTTGTTATTATTCCTTAAAAGTTAATATTGGAACAGGTAATTCCTTTTATTCGATCCTCAAAAACCTCAAATTTTGCAATCATGGTTTTCATTACAAAAACTATTGGTCTTGGTATTTTTTATGCTTATTTTAGGCAGCACATCTGTTTAAAAGTTCTCTTTTCAAAATTCGGCTCTGAAATGTTGAATTTCATACCTCTTGCCTTTTTTTCACTTTGCACAAAACATCAGCAATCAACACAGGAGTTTAATTTTTTTCTGTGAGTTGACATGGTATAATTCAATTTGAAAAACATCAGGTCAGTCAGACATGATAGATTATAAAGGATGTTATAGCTTGCTTGCTGTCACATTTTACACCGAAATTTGACTTCGATACTCGAGTTTCAAGTTTTTTACGATAAAATACATTTCCTTTTACATATTTGAGAGTTATTTAAAGTTAAAAATCAACTACCGTGGCTTGAAGTTCTCAAAATTGTAGTGGGACCGCAAGGAAAAAAAACAATTTTATGAAGAACTGAGCTGTTAAATTATTCTAATTTGTGAAATATCGTCCAATTAAAAAATTTCTCTTTTCACTCCATACTAGTCTTTAGAAGGGATCTTAATCTTTTATCCATATAGTTATGATCTTGTGTCCAGATATATAGTCTGAAAAGCGTAGATATTGACTTTTTTATTGAGGAACTCTTGTAAAAGATTTGTTCTGCTCAAGATGCAGACTCTCTTGTGTCTTTTTTGATTGGAAAAATGCGTTCCAGATGTCACACATGTTTTTCTCTTTTTTTTTCAGTCTTCTTTCAATATCTCTTTTATATGGGTAGATACTATACATGTTACTCAAAATAGGGCCTATTTACTATAATGTATTCACAGAACAACACCTCCAGCGAATTTTCTTAACAGATTTTTCGAGACAGAGAGCGAAGAGCCACTGTGACATGAAAGCACTTCAAGGAAGCCATGAAAAATATTGCAAATTAAACCTGGCATGTATTCTTGCTGATTCTTTGTTGGATAAAACTGATTTATATTGCTTTTAAGAAAATTGTTTTGATGGTTGAGAAGAAGTGAGATATGTTTTTAACACTTTGGCTTCTGCCCGTTTTCATCGGTCATTGACTTGCGGGTATTTTTTTTACAATGCTCAGTGATACTAAGTTTTTGAAAAGTACTTTTAATTCAAAGTTCGTAACGTTTAAGATAAAATCTCTATCAAAAAAATAATGAGCAGGAACGGCAGTTTTTAATAATTTCCAATTCAAATTTAGGCGTAACCCAGTAACTTGTCGATATTTGGATGAAATCTTGTGACAGCAGATTTGGGACTTCATGCAGAAAAAATGTGAAAGTTAGGGATGAAAAAAATGAAAAAAGCTCAATGTTCACTAATAAACAAATTGAATTTCCTTTTACTTTTAAAAACTCTTGGACTTTACATAGTAAAAATAAAGGTTGAACAATGGGTTGAAAAATTGCTACTAATTAGCAGATGCTTGATTGAATGTAGGAAGGTGTGGTTTTGAGAAGCTTACTGTTGTTTCTCACAAGGTGTACCTGTGTTCAAAAACAAATTCTGTTTTCTATAAGGAACACTACACTGCATTAAGACAAAGGGTCATGGTGAATTGTCAGCGCACTTTGCACTTTACGTTAATTTACTGTTTTCCTTAGCTCAATTTCTCCCATCATGAAAATAGTGCAACAGGAATTTTGAAAAACACCTCCATTTCCTCAAGGAAATGCAGTGGTGATACTTTATTTACATTTTATTCATTGGTGCAAGTTCCACTCTCTGTTTTGTTAACTTTACCTTAGGAATATTGTGTTTGTACTGTTAGTAGGAAGCACACCTCCCCCTTTTCTACACTACTGCAAGTTCTGCTGTAATTTGTTCAAGATTAGCATGTTAAAAATTAAGAATGGAAACATGGCTAAGAATTTGGTACAAACAGCGCAGTTCGTATTCTTTAGGATAATCATAGTTGTTCATTCGAATCTAGCTCTATGCAGGTAAGCTTCCCCTTCCATTTACCAATGCATCTAACAAATCTTTAATTTTGCTACATTTTAGTCTTTTTAAGACGACAAATACTCGATTTTCTTAGTATCAGATATTCTCAGCCTCTTAACTAAAAGACTAAGATGTAACAGGGGTAAGGCTTTGCATCAAAGGTTGAACAGCTTTCAAGCAGTAATAGAGAGAGCGTAATTACCACTCTTACAAGGCAAATTAGTAAAGAAATCATCATTACATGAAATTATCTATCACTTACCGGTAAGTAATAAAATGCCAGGNTTACTGCAAGTTCTGCTATAATTTGTTCAAGATTAGCATGTTAAAAATTAAGAATGGAAACATGGCTAAGAATTTGGTACAAACAGCGCAGTTCATATTCTTTAGGATAATCATAGTTGTTCATTCGAATCTAGCTCTATGCAGGTAAACTTCCCCTTCCATTCACCAATGCATCTAACAAATCTTTAATTTTGCTACATTTTAGTCTTTTTAAGACGACAAATACTCGATTTTCTTAGTATCAGATATTCTCAGCCTCTTAACTAAAAGACTAAGATGTAACAGGGGTAAGGCTTTGCATCAAAGGTTGAACAGCTTTCAAGCAGTAAGGGAGAGAGCGTAATTACCACTCTCACAAGGCAAATTAGTAAAGAAATCATCATTACATGAAATTATCTATCACTTACCGGTAAGTAATAAAATGCCAGGCAAGGTCCAAAATGCCAGAAGGGTGAAAATTAAATAAGACATCTTCTCGATAGGAGCTAACTTAACTTGTTTGCTTACTCCTTCAGTTACAAATCCGAAATGCGAATATGAAAGTAGATATTTGCTTCAGCTTCTGTGCATGGCTTTCAGATATGTAAAAGTAAACAGCATGAAATATTCATATGACGACAACTGGCAAAGTAAACACGCACACGTTGAAAAAGGCGGGACGTTCTAGTCAATCTTACTCTATCGCAGTCATTCAGTTATCACCTCCCCAACAAATCAATTGTTTTTATCTTTTTTTCAATTTTAATCTCGCTGCCAAAAAAATTTCTTAGTATTCATCTCCGAAAACGTGATATTTCTTCCGTAATCAGTTCATTGGGAGTAATTGTTTGATTTGATGAATATAATACTGTTCAATAAAATCAAAACAAGGCGCATATTAAGTCAGCAGTGCGAATGAGCTAACATCGGCAATGTTGTAATCAAGCCAAACCAATCGGATTGCCCAGCACAAAAGACTCAAGCTGCTTCGTGTGTTTATCAAAAAGTTTATGTCCTATGAATTTATAATATTTCTTTATAAGAATAATCACGCGGATTTAACTCAATCTTAGATTTATACTTTAGGACAGAGGAGATACTGGTTTAGTTTTATTCAGCTCATTTTTGAAAACAGTTTTAAAAGTATACCTTTTCTTAAATTTATCAGAAAAGTAAAGTATAAAAACGTACACTGGTTTTAAGTTTGCAATGGCTCTTGTTTAGTAAATGACTTCAGTAAAGTAATAAAAATTTTATTGTTAGAGTTTTTATTATTTCAAAAATTACAAAAAAATTGTCCGTTAATTCTAGGCAGCTGATTCTTTGTAGAACTGTCCAAATGTGGAATTGGAGTGTATTGGATAAGCGAGGGAGTTTTTCTGCGCCGTAACTTAGGCAACCTTTAAACTAAGCTGGATGTTTTTTTTCGTTTTGGAGAATCTGATTTGTTACTATATTCTACCTAGAGCTATGTAAAGTATAACTTCCAAAAACTGAAAAAAAAATAATATATATATATATATAACATGGCCAGAGAGTTATGTCTCAGAAGCTCTGTGCTGCACTGATGAGCCCATAAAGGGCGAAACAGTACTGTCTGCAGATTGAGTATATATATATATAGTACTTTCGATTCGGTTAACCGTATTNGAACTGTTGCTTCCAGATATGTGAAACTCTCTGCGTCATACACTTCACTCTTTCTTACCCTCAGCTTGCTGTCACTTTTTCTGTTTGTTTTCATGACTTGGAATTTCCTTTCGTTCAGCTTGAGTCCAATTTTTTCAAACATTGTCGTCTTTCTACTTTTGTCCATCTGCACTCGCTGATTCCAAGAATGTTAAATCTGAAGTTGTCCATTTACCTCAAACGAACGCTACTTTATGGATGTGAGTGCTGGACTATATCAGAAGCAAAAGAGAAACCATTGATGAGACATAAACCAGAATGTTCGTAAATCCCTAAATATACACTGAAGTAGCCATACACCAAATAAGGAACTCTAATGTTATCTAACAACAACCGATGGTAAGTAAATTGCTTCCAGTAGAAAGCAACTTTCTGGTCATTACTACCGCCATCCAGAACTCAGTACACAGCGACTTGTTTCATAACAACCAAAACACGGGCACTGGAGACGAGACAGACCAAAGATAATCTTCATCGTCACACTGAAGAGGGGCATGGGGACAGTTGACAATAGAGAACTAACTTTGTGATGGCAGACCTGAAGATATGGCGAAGAAGAGTGGTCTGCCTTCGGCCGGCCGAGTGAATAAATGTGTCTCCAGATTCGGG
This sequence comes from Morbakka virulenta, assembly GCA_003991215.1. NCBI lineage: Eukaryota > Metazoa > Cnidaria > Cubozoa > Carybdeida > Carukiidae > Morbakka > Morbakka virulenta. The sequence goes on from RDPX01000035.1 coordinate 2,745,495, forward strand.
TGATGTTCTTTCCAAGGGCTTTATGCCTTTAAAATAGTTGCGAGCATTTAGTTCGTCTTTAACTCAGATTATCGATAAAGCAAGTTGCTCTTTATTTGAAGCAGTGGTATTTTTACTAACCATGGTGGAATAACATTCTGCTCCTTGAACTTGTTTAGTGATGTCACGAAGAACACTCTATAAAAACCCCAAACACCAAAAGTTTAATACAAGTAACTAATGAACTTTTTCCCCACTGTATGAAAGAACAGAACGGAAGAAGTCAATTCGCTGTGGCGACCCCTGAAAAGGGAAACGCCGAAAGAAGAAGAAGAAGAAGAAGATGAAAGAACAGAAGACGATTAAATAACTGATTGAGCAACGTGAAATAAGTTCTTGATACTTATGAGAGGAGAGCTGGACGTACCAATTGCTAGTAGAAAACTATATACTGTATATAAGTTGTGCAGTTAGCGTTCCAACAAATGTTCAATTGAAATTTGGTTTTACAATGCTTATATAAGGATGAGAAAAGGTGTTTGACCATGAGTTTAGGGGGAAGGGGAGTATTTAGAGGGTGGGGAGAGGGAGTAAATATAAACCGAACAAAACAGGATAGGAAAAACTAAACATTACAAGATAAAGGGAGAACTTTACAAATGTGGAATTCTCAGCAAGTTTGATGCTTACAGCCAACCCGTTTCAGATGAAAAAAAAATTTGTTAGTATTTACTTCTCAAGGAATATTACATGTTATAAGCATGCTTTCGTGCTAAAGATATTTGCAGAATATACAGTGTTTGTGACATGTGCCAGTTTCAACGATTTTGAAGAAGTACTTCGAATGTAACCGAATAAATATCTTTTTCGAAGATCAAAGGTATTTTTAATTACTGTGAAGAAAGTAATTTAACAAAATGTATACTAACCTCTAAAATTGCTCTTTGACCTTTCCTGAGATGTAGCGAATATTATTTCTAACCAATAGCCTGATCGTAATGTGCACGTAGAAGTTGTTTTTGTTTTTGGGGGTTTTTTTGTTTTTAACGTCATCTTCCCCCAGGGATTGGGGCTCAGACGGTGCCCTTCAGGGGGACTTTTGGTTTTGCTGTGAGGAATTTCTTGGCCAGATGCCCTTCCTGACGCCGACCAATTGCTTTTTCTTTTGTAAAGTTCCGAATTCTCCTCGCCAGCTCGGGGAATCGAACCTGGAACCTCTTGGTTACTATGCAACTACACTAACCATTAAGCCACGGCTCCTCTATTCTGCACGTAGAAGTATCAACTGATAAATCGCTGTACTTAAGAAGCCATATTAAATTATGTCTTTTGTAACTAAGGTTTCTATTTCAGGCTGACTTCGATACTGCCAATAAGGTTTAATGAAAATCATGATAAAAGTAAATTAAACTAATGATTAGGACTTGACCCATTTCGGATCTTAACCTTCTATATTCTCTTCCATTTTCCCAGCATTTTCTAAAGATTTTGTTGAATAAAATCTTACCGATATCCTCAGGCCTACAGTCGATACTTAAATTTTAGCAAGGATACAGAAATTCTCTGCCCTTATCTGTCCTACAACTTTTAATTCCCCTGACACTAAGGTTGGAAATATTTCAGAATGGCATGGAAATTTGCAGGTGTGCTCTGGTACACTTCTAGATTTTTTTTGCTATGAATCTTTTTTGAAATGAAATTTAGCAGTGAATTTATTGGTCCATTTACTCGATTCTATATAAGTGATGTCACTTCATTTGTTGCAACTCGGATTTTATACTGTATATGTACTGTTTTGTTCATCACTCTCAGCCTCACAGACGCAGGTTGTACAACACCTCCTCAGAGTAATATTGGTTTAAACATTATGTTTCAGTATTATTCCTAACACATAAGGATCATTATACGAATTTACTGGAACTGTCCCAACAGTGGTACGTGTCCAACAAGAATAAAAGCAGCAACAATAAAACGTTACGAGTCATATGATTCTCCCTACAAATATAATTACTTGTTACTTACTCGTACTCATTTTGCTTGTCATTGGCCTCATAGCTTTTAGTGGATAGTCTTGGTAAACACAGGATTTCTCGTTAACACTTAAACGATCAGCATTATTACGCTTAAGGCTGTTGCCAACAAGCAGCGCTTTCAATTCCTCGTCAGTACCATTCTCGCTAATTAAGGCATTGACGTCATTAATAGCGTTTGTCGCAGCGTCTCGTTTGTCAAATTCAGCTGAAAAGGACATAAATGCAACTGGCTTTCAATGCTAATTGACTATTGGCGATGAGTTGGTCCATTAATTAAATAAAATATCAATTGCACATAACTTCAAAAATAGTTACTTAACGAATGTTGAGGGAACAGTAAATTAAACAAAACGGCACTTCACGTAAGAGTTATAAATTAAAGATAAAAAATAGGTTAGCTGTCTTACATTTTTTTCTTTTCAAGCAAAACCACATGGACATTTTCACAGTTAGCATAAGAGTCATTAACCAATGCACACAAGTATGAGGAAGTTCCTTGCATCCATGAGAATATAACCTTTGCTGCAGTTGAACCTGGATTATCCGAACAAGAGGGGCGGGAAACAATTTATTCGGATAACTGACTATTCGGATAACTGATTATCCGTAAACAAACGGCACCTTACTCGATATACATGTACATGTATTTACGTTAGAATCCACGTATATGTAAATATTTACCCGAACCAGAAGGTCTTGTTTGGATAATCGGTGTTCGGATAATCGAGGTTCAACTGGATTGTATTTTTAAAAACTCATTCATTTTTTCCCACTCTTCTATAGAAATGGACACTCCAAATTTATTGTCTTGCTTTGGTATCTCCTGTAGTTGCCTGGAAAAACAATTACACTTCAAAAAAGATAAATTCCTTCTCTAGAACTATGACAACAGTTTCCGCAAAGTGTATCTGACCTAAAACATACGTAACAACCCTATGCTAAGCACAATTATTCAAATAACCATGAGAATGCCTTAGACAGACACGGTACCCACTTTTAGGTGTTCAAACACTTTATGTTATTAAAATGACCCATCAGATGTTATTGAAAGAATAGCCTTTGCTCACTTAAAACGTTTGTTTCCTTTGTGACTTTCTTTGTCAATTTTCCTGAAAAACCTTATATACTCAGTAATCGTTATTTTTTCGAATGTGGCATAACATTTAATATCTTTTTACAGTGAATAAGATATGCTTTGATAACTATGACGGTATGTAGCAAAAAGAAACATAACTACTTTGCTGAGTACAAACAAGTTGCGGTAGATTTCAAGGACATACGACTGGTAAGTATGTGGTCCTTACCTTACCGGATCGGGCGGAATTGTCCGGGCCCTAATTCGACAAATCTATTACCAAAGAACTCAAATATTTGTAAGGTATCATACATTTAACTTTAAGATGATTAAAATAGAATTTGTAAATCTGTCAGCCTAGTTTACCAAAAATAGCATTTAGTACAATCTCTTAACAATATGACACGGCAATAAGAGCAATGGAACCGACTTTCAGATTAAAAGGCTTACAAAGTATTATTCAATATCATTTGACGGTACTCACAATTTTGCTTGGAACAAGCAATGTAGCTTTGTCCTGACAAAGTCTTAGACTTTTTCATTTCATTCAGGAAGAGCAAACATTTTACAACTTGTACAAGGCAAATTACAGGTGACCAACGTTTTATCATGCTGGGTACAAAAATTAGCTTTTCCGATCCCGTTGATTAAAAGGCTATCCTCCTTTGTTGTCTTGTCAAAGAGATACAGGTGATGCCTATTTTGAACATATTAAAAGTGCCAATAAGTCAAACGCTTATTTTGAACATATTAAAAGTGCCAATAAGTCAAACGCTTATTTTGAACATATTAAAAGTGCCAATAAGTCAAACGCTTATTTTGAACATATTAAAAGTGCCAATAAGTCAAACGCTTATTTTGAACATATTAAAAGTGCCAATAAGTCAAACGCTTATTTTGAACATATTAAAAGTGCCAATAAGTCAAACGCTTATTTTGAACATATTAAAAGTGCNATCCCGTTGATTAAAAGGCTATCCTCCTTTGTTGTCTTGTCAAAGAGATACAGGTGATGCCTATTTTGAACATATTAAAAGTGCCAATAAGTCAAACGCTTATTTTGAACATATTAAAAGTGCCAATAAGTCAAACGCTTATTTTGAACATATTAAAAGTGCCAATAAGTCAAACGCTTATTTTGAACATATTAAAAGTGCCAATAAGTCAAACGCTTATTTTGAACATATTAAAAGTGCCAATAAGTCAAACGCTTATTTTGAACATATTAAAAGTGCCAATAAGTCAAACGCTTATTTTGAACATATTAAAAGTGCCAATACGTAAAACGCAAATTTTAAGGGAAAATACTTCTTAAGTATCACACTTGAGAAGTATTTTCCTTGTTTTTCAATACATAGATAACTTCTGCAATTTCCTGTGGAATGATATTTTGTGACAACCAATTGTAGCAATCTTGATTTGAGTTTTGCTACACATCCTCTCCTCTTTCTCTTTTTATCTCTCCCTGGTAGTAACATTTTGATATCCTTAGCTTTTTCCTTTTATTAATTATTTCTTAACATTCCTTTATTTTTGTTTGAAATTATTTTCTGGTCTTTTGTTACCAGCTCTATCTTCTGACTTCAATTCTAATTTTATTTACCAAAATCACTAATTATTCTCTCTTGTTCCAATGATTTATATTTTTATACCTTTCCTCTCTTCCTAGCTTCCTAAATATACGTACTCCTTGACTTTGATTTGTGTCAGGCAACTCTAGTCTTTGGTTTTTGTGAACTTCCTTTGCTGATTCCAACCCTCCTTTAACAATTTGCTCCTATAGAGTACAGTTATTACGCCTTCCTGTCTTCCCTTCATCGATTAGAAGCACTCTGTAAAATGTCCTTTGGAGAGTCCTTATACACTCATTAGGTAAACTTCAGCTTTAATGACTCGGTATCTATGGTCTTCATCAAATTTTTACTAATGAGTGCAATGTTGGCAAGTATTGCTAACCTTCTCTAATTATCTGCCTTTTCCTTCACGTAGAAAATTTTCTGTTCGTTCTTTCTGTTGTTTTACGGTTAAAACCTATACGTTTATTTTCATTTTCGATTTAAGGTCTTTATTCTTCCTTTGAAAACCTCAATATTCCTTCCTTTTAAAAAATTTCAACACTCAAATCAAGTACCGGAAAATTTTAGTTGGCGATGGACTCCTTGGTGTTGTGGCTTGCTTATTTCATACCTGATATCAAAGTTTCATTTAAATATAGGGTTATGCATGAGGCAGACCACGAGGACCAAAGTGAGAACGAAGCTTCAAACAAACTCAATGATAATTGTAATAAACTAGATGGCAAAAAATTATCATCAATACCAGAGGAGTTGGAATTAGCAAATGATCACTTCAAAGATGTCTTTAATGGTGATAACATTGATAATCTTAATAACTATGTAAGGGATCTATGGCTCTCTATTTATTGCTATTTTTGTGAAAAGTATGACTATATAAAGAAAGATTGTGAAAATACTTACAATCATTTTAATGGGGGTGTTTAATCTTGGACCCAAAGATGGCCTTGACAAATCTTTAAAAACGAATCCGGATTATGTTACAATTAAACACGTCACTAAACTACTTCGCAGACGAATGAACAAAAACCCTTGTTGAATAATCACAATGAGTATGACCACGAGATGCGGCTTAAGGGCAATTATTGGTAATACTGCAAAACAACTTCCAAACTGAAAGAATAAATTAAATAAAAACAACTGAAAGTCGCAAAAATAAATCAAAACAATTTGCGATACCTAAATGGATAAAAACGCCAGACAATCCAATTATCCCGCTGGATATGTTCCTACCTAGCTATCAAGACATAGCTTCAATAATTAGAAAAATGCTATCTATTGGTTCACCTTGAACGTTTCATCAAATCAGTGTTATTGCTTTTAAATTTTTTTTTAGTGTTTCGAACAGTCTCATGAAGAATGAATAAACGACCTTGAGAAGAAAACAATTACCTTCTGTATGGAAGTCTGGTTGTATACTCCTTGCGTACAAAAAGGGACTAGCGACCAACCTCGACAATGTCCGGAAACCTCATTTCAAATTTTTATAATGAATTTCCGATCTCCGTAGCAAATGGAGATTTTATTACGAAACCTATCGAAGTCAAGAGAGGGGTATTACAAGGAGATAGTTTGCCACCATTGCTGTTTAACTTGTGGTTTAACGCACTGATGAAAGCAGTGGATAAGATAAAAATATAGCCGCTACAACTTTGGTAAAATCCTCTCTGCCCATAATTTATTTCATTTTGCGAATGACACAGCCATCGTATCAAATCCGGAGTCTGAAAACCAACTGTTGTTGGCCTTGTTTCAAAAGTGGTGCCTGGCTTAGCTCAAATTTATCAAAAAGTGGCTCAATTTTCATCCAGGAGACAACACTTGACATCTCTTTTAAAAAGTTGGGACTGAACTTTATCCTTCCTTCACACAGTGTAATATTACAGTCCGATGAATTGTTAAATACTCAAAGGACAAAGGCATAAGATCTTTGTACTTAGAAACCGACAAGAAAACATAATCTTGAATGAAACGGTCGAAGAGTGCAAACGGATTTGAAGATTTTAGAGGATAAGCTCGAGATTTCGAACCTAAAAAAATTTGTGAAACTAAAATAAGCAAAACATAATCGTCAAGTTTGTCGCTGAAAACTGTCAACCACCGAGTGGTAGCTCCTAAAATAAGGTAGTGATCTCATATCGCAACAATCTGTTCTCTTTATTAGGAAGAGCATTCATATTATCTCTACCCACTAATAAGAACTTGAAAACATGGGGGCTGATTGCAAAAGAATTTTTTCCCTTTTGCCATTGTGACTCACACGCATGGCATTGTATCTTTAACTACTGCTTGATTACCGCCAGACAGCAAAGATGGACATGCAAACACTACTCGATGCTGAACACAACTGTATGCTACATTTCATCAATTATCTCTCTTTTCGTGAAACTGTCCGTAAATATCTCAAAAAATACTAAAACAGTTCGTTTTATCAAGATCTGAGGCATGATAAAGAATACTTAGCCTTCATGCTAAAGCTTTTTGTTAAGTAAAAGAGAAAAAAAATGAAAAAATCTTACTTCCTCCATTTACAAAACAGACTGCGAACTTACAGAGACTTGTTTAAAATAATATTTTAGATTATTCATCTGTGTTAAAGAAGATTAAGGGGAATTAAGGAGTAAATAAATTTAATAAAGTAGAGAAGGTGCCTAGATGATAAATAGTTTGTGTTAGACATTAGCTCTTTATAATCGGGTAATGGGTAGAACATCAGTGCTAACGAATAAAACGCCCCACGTTCATTAACTCCTCATAAGAAAGAACACTTTTTTTACTAATTCCTTGCTATTTTCCATAGTATTTCACAACTAGAGGCTGCAACACTAACTTTTCCATGCCTTATTATTTTCAATTCTAATAACTTTCTCCTTTATCTTCTTTGATCGTTGATCTCTACTGCTCCAAACAGCAGTTATAATTATTTTATAAGCAAGTATCATAATCTTCAAAGACCGCCTGTCACAAATCAATTCAACTTTCAGCCACCAGTTAAAAATACTTTGAAGCAATATCTAACCTCGGTGATTATGAAAGCATAAAATCCACAAACATTTATTTTCTTCGAGATTTTTGGTTGCCGTATTTATTTGTCAGCTTTTCAAAGATCTTGTAGAAGAACTCCTAATTTTCCGACCAATATTATTCCTGTATTGTTTCCAAACCAACGAAGAAAAGATCAGATAAATAGTTTATATTTGCGACGGGAAAACTGTGGGCTAGTGAAACGAAATCGTCTGGACGAAAGCTAATCCTCGTTAGGAAAATGCAGACTTGATTAATATTATTCTGTATAGGCTCGGGGTGCCAGATGTCAACAGAGCAAGAAATACGAAGTTAATTATTGTACTTCCTTTAATAAATGCCGGGGGATCATATTAGGTTTTTAAGCACATTTTTGTGGCGATTCTTAAAAGAGGGCATTTATTTCAAACCAAACATTGTTTTGTAGTTGATAAAAACTACAAACTACAACAACACCGGTCTATTGAAATTCTACATCAATGTCTTGGTTGTTGTCTTCATCCCAAAGATAAAATGCCTCAGCTATATTTTCTGTTTTAGAATCTGTTGGTTAAAATGAGCTCTTCATCAGTATCATCTCTTCTGCACCTTGAGGCTGATATGTAATACAAGAAAACCCATTTGAACAAAGCGTCCCCTTTTTTGAAAAAACATTTTTAATTGCCTTCGCTTCTTAACAAATACCCTTTTTATAATATTAATGGAGAATATTAGAATAGGCAAAGCAGTTGTGCTTTATTTTGTATCTTCTTAAATTTCTAACAAACGCCACTTTTTATCTAGCGGCAATTACTAAAAGCCGGCGTATATAAGTGAGCGGCATTTATTGGAGGGCGGCTTTTATTTGGAGGAAAACGTTTAACGGTCCCTGTGGGCCACAGCAAGGACGAAGGCGGCAGCATGTACGAGTAACTTGGTTCCAGTTACTCTTAAGGGCCAAATGATCAGTCGCCAGGTTTCCCTAGCTTTTCCCTTGACTCACCAACAGACAACAGAAAGGACTTAGTTGATTGTTGGCATTTGCGCTTGGTTACTATGAATGATATGTGCTTCGAAACAAGTAAGAGAAAAGACCATCTATTCAAATAACTTGATAACGAAAAGGAGAACTTGGTGATTATTTTTCCGCCTGTCTTTCAAGATCAGTTTTATTATGCCAAGCTTTAACAAAAATTTGTAATATTTGCATGTTTGTATAACAAACATGTAAATATTATATTAAGATGTAAATGTTAAAGCTCCCAGTACTGATCAGGTCAATATACTGCAATATTAGCCAATACTTGGTCAAATCAATCTAGATTGTGATGTTGTTACTTCAATGTTTAATGTTACATGTATGAATCACGTGTTTTTAGTGTCATGTATATCAGAAGGCTGGCTGAAAAGATTGACAAATACCTGGAGCTATAATATTGGATAAACAATTCTTGTTAGGAAATAATTTTTTTTTTGTGTTACACATTTGTCTTCACTTGTTTATTTTCCTTGTTTTGACAAATGACGGTGCTTCCTATGTTCCACTAAACTGTTTTTCACATTCTTATTCATGCTGCATCAACGTTGATATAAAATCACTTAAACCGAAAGATGATAAACATAAACGAGCATGTTATGAGGATTTCTGAATATCCTATTAAGATAACATCCCCCGATCCATAGCTGTATGAAAATTTCGGTCCTATCGCAGAAACAGTAGGGGATTGATTTTTACGATAAGCTGGACATTTAATTCTTTTCAGTGCCCAGGAGAAGGTGGTTAGTGATTTACTCCTCCAGACAACACAGCAAGAGTAGCAACCTGTATGACTTCTTATTAAAAACTGTAAATCCCTACGCTTCGCAAACACCAACAGCCAATATAACAATATCCAGAAGAAGATAATGGATGATGACCCATATTGTGGACGAGTGAGTTCTCACTGAGCCTAATTGAATAGATGTTGGGGATTTCAAATGATTTTAGGGTGTTAACTGTCTTGGTTTTACAAAGGTAATTTCCTGATGAACTATGAAGCCGGATTTGGACTTTCATGAGTAGCATCTATTAAAAGCTCACCGAGGCGCATACGTCAAACATAGCAGACTTAAAGTAAGCTCGTGCCTACGTTTGCGTGTATTTCGGGATTTTGCAGCCTTAACAGATAATTCTTATATCAATACGTCAAACCTCAAGGTCTCCTCCGAGGGAAGTCACAGAGCTACGTTTGATCTTAGCAGAAGAAAAAAAAAGGTGGTTACTCTCTGCTGGCGGAAACAGGTAATAAAACACCAAGACGTAGTAAGGTTCTGTCATAATTACTTGAATAATATAAGCAGATACTAAAAATATTAAGGGTATTACTGTGTAGGCAATATGTTCCAAATTTTGGTTACAAAAGTGTGTAAATATGACGTGATATATGACGTGTGCATTTTTATGTACAAGAAATTACAACGAAAACGAGTGCATGATGGTCCAGTAAAAGCCTTGGGTACCAAGTATATAAAGACAGTGCTTATCTTCCTAAATGTCCTTCTAAGCATCATGTTAAAAAATATACAAAAAGAAATATTAGAAGAACTAAGCATTTATAACCTGGTTGCTTTACATATACAGTGTATTGCATTGCATTACATCATTGTTTATTTGCAAGGCATTTGCAAAGGATCCTTCTGGGTCTCTGTCTTTTGACTATCAAGTTTTAAAAATACAAAAAGAAATATTAGAAGAACTAAGCATTTATAACCTACTTGATTTATATATATACACAGTCTATTGCACTACATTACATCATGGTTTATAAGCAAGGCAATCAAAAATCACGGGGCTAGCTTATGTTGAGTCACGTATCAAGGAATTGTCTTTTCAAAGTCGCCTTATTCTTGACCAGGTAACAAAAGCCCTTAGACTTCGACTTCCGCTTTTGCAACCGTCAACACCTGAGATAACAAGTACGTTCCACCTTCCAAAGTCTTGAATCATTTTGCCTGCCTCATTCGATGGCTGACGAGTTGAGTTAATATTTATCGTATGTTTTTTAAAATAAATACCTGGGGTGTTCAGTTGAAAATCCAACGTTTTTAGAGGGCGTTTATTCGAACAGATTGTTAAAACAAAAAGTAATATTTGGTTTGTGTAGCTCTGTTTTTTTCTTTTATAAAACATCTAATTCACGTCTAAATTGATTTCTTTTTCGTCTTCGTCTTCGTCATTATCCTCGTCCTCGTCCTCCTCTTCATCCTCGTCCTCATCGTCGTCAATCACGTTCATCCTCCTCTTAGCATCTTCTTTAATGGACAAAGAAATGAAAGGATGCTTAAGTTTCTTCTCGTCAAAGAAACTAGATAGCTGGGAGTGCATATTTTCCCTCCAAGCTTTGCAGAGCTGACCATTTTGAAGACAATAGATAGCGTCATCTGCGTTACCATTAATTACGAGGTTCAAAACACTCCATTTAAATGAATTTATGGTGCTTTCTTCGAGTAGCTGGAAGCAGGCGTCAATAGGAGCGTGTGGAATAAGAAACTCTGACCCAACTTGAAGTTGGAAGAAGACCGAAGGAAAAGAAGAAGATTAGTTTCTTTGAGACGCGCAGCCCTTTCGCTCTCTTTTCATAAAACCATTTCACCAATTAGTTTTCTAGTTCTATATCTAACGGCTTCCTTCCCCGGCCTTCCAATATTTTTTTTTCGGTTTGGTAGTTGGTTCTAATATTTTACATTTGTTTTGCATCCATGCTCAACCCACTTAACATCAAATTTTCTGCAGCTTGACGAGTACAGTTGTTCTCAGCATAATGTGTAATGTCTCCTTCTTCTTTCCTACGGGGAAATCTTGTGATCTAAAGAACTTATTTAGCTTCCTCCTGCTTGTTATGCTTTAATATAAAATAACAACAAAACAAGTTTCAAATTCTTTTGAATCGAACGCTTAACGTCGAGCATCAACGAACCAAATGTTGATAGCTTGCGTTTTTCGAACATTCTTTGTGCTCCTCAGTGAATGTAAAAGATCTCTGGAGTTCATACTTACACCGTTCCCTACAAACTACTCTACGAGATTAAATTTGATGCATCATGTTTACAAAGAAATATGGACTCAAATGGAAGCATGAAAGAGAATCATCCAGAACCGTTAAATTACAACAAATATACTGTTGGTGTTTATTAAAATGACATGTGAGAAGGACATTTTCCGAAAAAGACTTCACCATTCATTTCACTCTCTTCAAAAGACTTGAACAAACGAAGTAAAAGTAGGAGTTATCGGGAAAAGAAGACGAGAACTTGGTTTAATTGTCCCTTTGAAAATACTATGCAAGAACAGAGGCAAATCACAGAAAAACGTAGGGAACAGGCTCAAAATTATGAAAGAAAAGTATATCGATTTTTCCTGGGAATACAAAGAACCAGAAATGTGTGATAAAATACCTATTTATGTTAAAGAAATAAATTTGTAACGTTACTTTACACTGATCAAAAAAGTTTTGGTTTGTCTTCATTTATTATGTAACCAAGACAAACGAGACAAACTTTAGATTTTCAAGCGCTAAAATCAAAACAAGTGGTGCCTGTCAAACCAGTGGCTATTAACACAATGCTGTAAATGGTGCTATTACGACCTTTATATTATTGATATTATTTTGTTTCCAATGTAATTACCTTTTTTCTGTTAGCTATTTAGATATTGCACAAAGTTTATTTGTAGAAGCAATGCTGCGAAGCGTTAGAGACCAAACGTATGGTGTTGCCTCTATCTATCCATCGATCGATCGATCGATCCATCGATCCATCGATCCATCGATCCATCAATCCATCTATCTATCTATCTATCTATCTATCTAGCTATCGATCCATCGATCTGTCCATCGATCCATCGATCGATCCATCGATCGATCCATCAATCTATCCATCCATCGATCGATCCATCGATCCATCGATCCATCGATCTATCTATCTATCTATCTATCTATCTATCTATCTATCTATCTATCTATCTATCTATCTATCTATCTATCTATCTATCTATCTATCTATCTATCTATCTATCTATCTATCTATCTATCTATCTATCTATCTATCTATCTATCTATCTATCTATCTATCTATCTATCAATCTATCTATCTATCTATCCATCTATCTATCTATCTATCCATCCATCTATCTATCTANTCTAGCTATCGATCCATCGATCTATCCATCTATCCATCGATCCATCGATCGATCCATCAATCTATCCATCGATCCATCGATCGATCCATCGATCCATCGATCTATCTATCTATCCATAGATCGATCCATCAATCTATCCATCGATCCATCGATCCATCGATCCATCGATCCATCGATCCATCTATCTATTTATCTATCTATTTATATGTCTATCTACTTGAGTAAATCAAGCGTTTGGCAAGGAATCTACATTTCCAGGAGTTCTCTCTGATCTCACTTTTATTTTTTAAGGACGTGCGGCTGGACCCAACGCCCAAACCTCCTTAATGATAATTCCTTCGTAACAGAATATGCATCCTGGACCTAAGAGATATAGAATTAAAATGTTTTTTCATGTCTGTTGAAAACCGGTCATCCCTCTAAATTTTCAAATCTTTTGCTAGAAATAAAAAAACTTCAGCATAAAAATGGTGCTGTTTTGATGCTGAAAATAGCAGATTGGACCACCAGGTCGATATATCTACAGACAGGGGTCTAATTGATACAAGAAATTTTCTGTTTGAAATATCATTGTGTGTTTCTTCTTTTTTTGTCAGCTCAATATTGCAGTTATTTCCTTTTGCGTTCAGAGCTACGTAACAATCAGTGAATGACTCGCTTACCACCCTCGAATTAATTAGGCTTTAAACAAGGAGCAAGTCTGTAAGGAAAATATTGGGATTGTAATGAAAGGAGCAGCTGCAATAAAGGGATCGAATTGAGTTTGAAAATGTTGAAAAAAACCCTATATATTTCTAAAAAATGACCACAAAGATATATTGCTGTTGGGAGCTTTGTTTATCTCGTTTATTTAGGCTTACGTTCAAACATACGTTTTTGCGTCATGTGTTTTATTATCATCATAACAATCACCATTATTAGTATCATCAGCAGCAGCATTATCGTCATTATTTTCATCATCATCATCATCATCATCATTATCATCGTCATCTTTCTCAACCTGTCATGTCATTGCAGTCAGATGGCTACCATAGTTTTTCCGCGCTTGACAATCTTGCACAATTTGCATTCACTAGCCCCCCACACCCAACCTATCCTATTTTTTTATATCTTAATTCCACTCGGTATTTTTTATAAATATAAAACTTTATAATTGATGGGTGTTTGAATAAGCTAGACGGAAAAAAAAAAATTTTAAAAAGCTCCTCAAAACAAAAACCTAGGGAACAAAGATGAGCCAAGTTACAAATCATTAATGAAAGAACATGGATACAAACTGTGTACGACAAGGAATAAAAGTTACTGAATCATCGAAATTATATTACTGAATAAAGCTAGCTTTATTTCAATAGAAATCCAATTAGAACCATTACTCAGGTTAGGTTATTTAATTCGTGCACACTCAATGAGAAAGAAGGTATTTCAATGCTTTCGTGCACCTCTGGTGACAGCATGAGGTTTATTATCAGGCTTTTGAAAAACATGAACTGGAAGTGAAGAAGTCTGGCACTACGTAATGGCCCTTATGGATGTTCTTAAGACAGATACCAACCTAAAAAATTTTGCTGCGAACAGAAAAGGCTGGAATGTCAGACTGGGTACAAGGTTAAGAATCAACCAAAGTGGGTGGATAGTTATTGACACTATTTCTTTTTAAGATAAATGCAAAGAAAATATACAAAACAACCTTGACTTTTTATTAATTGTAAATTTTGAAACTTGCGACGAGGCTGGTCAACTACCCTTAAACAAACAAAGCGTTAGGACATCAAGATAGTTTTGTCGTCATAGCCTGATAGAGAATTTTATCTCCTATTTTTAACCTATCCCAATATAACTGTCTGTATTTTACTGAGATTCCCTGTCCTATGGAATGTCAGATCACAGTAATGCCAACACGTACCTTAAGTGATTTTTACCTAAAGTGATTTTTGTCCATGCTTTGTACATGAAAATTCCTCTTTGAAGCTTTACTTCTATTTTCGTTAGGTTTTGTCCAGATCAGGTACTACAAATATTAGTCAGAAGAACCAGCCAACAAATTGGCACGATCATGCTTTCCATAATTTTCTGCTCTCGAAAAATACCTGTACCGAAATCTCCATTGTTTAAAATCAATGATAGAGGAAATGGGAAGATCTTTTACTGCACGTGATGGACACGCAGTAAAAGCATGGCAAACCTGTTTATGTATTTTCTTACAAGTTAGGCAATATAAAAAAACACCCAAAAAACAAATTTGAAGTTAATTTTACTCAGATAACATTACCTAAGGTTAAATAGACATTAGACATGCAGCACAATTTACTTTATTTGAATATATTTTTCTAATTTTTTCCTATGTCCTTTGCGTATTAATTTTCTTGATTACCTCTCAATCTTTGTCGCTCCGGCACGCTTCCTAATTTTATGCTCACATAGACTTTCTTCTTGTCTCTTCTGTTTTCTCTTCGATTCTTTGTTTCTAATTTTACTATGTTGCTCTTCTATTCTCTCTTTTGTGGGTTCATATATGGTGTAATATGGTTTCTACTGCAAATCCCACTCCCATCACATCCAGCGTTAAATCCAAAGAGCTTAAGCTTTACAGTCACACCAAAGGCTCTTCTCACGGTGTAAGCAAAAGGTTGCCTTGAAGAAATGATAGAAAGAAGTTGTAAAAGAAGGCAACAAAAACATTAGTATGACAATACGCACTACCAAACTGGGCGTAACCTGATGACGCTGAACGCTGTTACCAAAGAACGAAACATTTGGAGACAGAAATCATAGGTTGATGCACAATCTGCTAAGTGCGGAGAAAGCGAACAGTGATTATGGTCCCTAAAGCGACTACCTTTATACTACTATACTACTAAGATTCTGTCCACATCGTCGTTCCTCCTCCCAAATCCGAAACATTAATGTTTTCCATCGTATCCGTCCTATCCGACATATCCCTTCAAATAACCTTCTACATCTACCTTCTCTCCATTTGGTATTCTCAAGCATGTTTCTTTAAATCCTTAATAGAACTTTTTATTTGCCTCTTGACAACAGCCTGTCTGTTGGACTTAAGCTGAGGTAACATTATTAACCCTAAGTCCATCCACGAGCGTCACTTGCATTAACCTATCCGGCAGTCTTTTTACTTCTATTACCTTTCCCTTCAGCTTCTCGTGCAACATTACTCCCACTCCATTAGGTCCATTCTTCTCACCATTGTAGAATAGTTTGAAGCCATTTCCATTCCCTCACTTCTTGCCCTTTTCACATTGTTTCTTGTATACATATGGTATCTATGTTTCCCCTTCTCGTACAATCTGCCACTTTTCTTGACATTCCGGCTCTTGCCAGGTGTCTATCTTGACACACCACACTAGCATCTTTAACCATGTCTGTGGTTGGAACCTTTTTCATTTTCTCATATCAGTTGGGGAGCACTGACGCATTTCGCTTCCGTAGAACACCCGAGCTCTATTGAAAGTAGTGTTTTAACATGCCATGTTATATTAGAGCAGATTTTTACAGCCCCATGCCCTTGTAGACACCAAGCACTTACTTATCAGGGACAATCCTCAGCTTTTAGCCATTCTCTATCTACTCACAAGGCCTCACTGCCTTGTGAGTAGATTGACCCATGACTAGGGGATTTTAAAGCCATTCCTGGGTTAGCAGTTTAGTGAGGGACGGGACGTGTCCACACACCGGTAGGTCTTGCACCGTACACCGTGCACTCTGCACCCTGCACCCTGTACCCTGTACCCTGAACCTAAAGGGGAGCTTATCCTCCGGTAATAAGCATCTAGTGTCACTCCCTAGTCAGAGTCTCGTTAGCTCAGTGATCGCGAAGCCAGCTGTCCAAGCTGCACCATGAGGAGGTGAGGTTTACTTGGCCATAGAGTGGGTCACAGACAGGCTACTTAATTGGCCGTTCACCAAAAGGTTAGTCTTCCACAGCCACCAACGAAGCGATGTAACTACGCAGTTCATGCTCCTTACAGCCCAGCAAAGCAAAGGATCAAGTCGGAAGCCTTCAAATCTTGCATGAAAAGAGTCAAGTATATGTTCGGATACAAACTACATACTATGATTATAAAGCAATTTGAAAAGCCAAGCCAAACTTTGAAAGATTCAAGTCTCTCTGCACTTAAATGTTATGAAATTTCAAAAATAAAATTGAAGTGGCTGAAACGGGACTAGAATGATGACTCATTTGAAATGTTTTTTTGATTGATATTATTGAGCAGTGGGACCAACGCTATGATACTGATGAAGAAACTGTGTTTAGGAAAAGAGGTCGACCCATCAAGGTCACCGATTATTGTACAATACCAGCCTGTCACTTTCCTGATTTTCCAAGAGAATTCAACAAACCGATGTATTTTGAACCTCTGGATATGGCAACAGGAACAATAAGGAAAAGGTATGAGAAAGATAATTTTCAGGTAAAAGTAGAAGTTTCCAATAGAAAACCGGAGACTTAAGTAGTGCTGTTTAATATACATTTGGTTTTCCTTAGGGATTTTAATCAAGATAATCTTAAAATGGATATGGGAAACCCTACTGCTCTAGATCTTCGATATAAAAATGAACTTGATGATCTCAAGTCATTGATGCCCTGGGCAGTAAAGACTTTTCGAATAGTTAATGTCTGCCCTTCAACTAACGCTGTTGGAGAAACAAAATTATCAACAATGAAGCTCTTGAAAACTCATCTGAGATATTCATGTGAGAACATTCGATTAACTCACATTATGGCTGGTTTAATCCATAAGAAAATCACGATGGTAGTTCTAATTAATGAACTAGGTAAGATGTTTATTACAGAGTAAGAAAATAGACAACATGCCTTTGGCAAGTTTTCCATAGAGGATGTTTTGAACTCATAGGAGTTAACTGCAATTAACTTGTTTTGTTTTATAAGAAACTGCTAGAGACCGTGCCCTAAGATGCTCAAACCTTAAAATCCCATAGTACTGGGCACCCGCAATAGTGCGAATCAGCAAGAAAAATGGAACTTTCATTTATTGCCGTTAAGATCAGAATTCAAATCAAGTTGTAAAATCTTCCATTTTTATAATTTTTCATTTCATGATGATTGATTAATTTTTTTTATATTGTTTACATTCTACGTTTTGAGACTTTGATGCCTTACATTTCAGTTGCTTTGAATTGTGTGCCAAGTGCCTTATGCCTTTTTACGCCAAGTATCTAATGCCTTTTCCCTTAATTTGGAATTTAGGTTCTGTTTGTCTTATCTATTCTTATTTTGTAATTTTTTTATTTCTTATTCAGGTCGAATGTTGATAACAGAAATTGTATTTTTTTGAAATAGTCAACCTGACTAAATAAATAAATAAATAAATAAATAAATAATAAAAAAAAAATTATAATAGTTTCTAGAAAAATCGTTGAAGAACTGGAATGTTAATTTGACTTATGCTAGTGAGTTTCTCGGCAATGTAAACATTAAAAGAGGAATTTTCCAAGGGGACAGTTTGTCCCCCCTACGTTTTGTCATATGCATGATACCTTTAAGTCATACATTGCGAAGGTTAAGGCAAAATACACCCTTAAATCCGGTGAAGATGTAAATCACCTCCTTTTCATGGACGATCTAAAATTATTCGGGAAGAATGAGAGGGAAATAAACAGTTTAATCTCTACAGTCCATATATTTAGTTATGATATCAAAATGGAATTTGGTGTTAAAAAATTTGGAGTGTTGATCATGCATAGAGGATCAGTTGACAGAAGTAGAAGTAATGGAATATCATTGCCAACAGGAGAAACAATCAAAATAATTGACCAAAGTGGTTATAAATATCTTGGAGTCTTGGAATTTGACGGAATTATACAAAGAGACGTTATTAAATGTGTCAAACAGGAGTATTTTAGAAGGCTGAGGCTAGTTTGCAAGAGTAAGCTTCATGGAAGGAACAAAATTAGGGCAGTAAATACCTGGGCGGTTTCGCTTTTGAGATATGGTGCAGGAATTTTGGATTGGCGAGTAAATGAGTTAGATGAAATGGACAGGAAAACAAGAAAAATACTGACCATCAATAAAGAATTTCATCCAAAAAGTGACAAAGATCGACTGTATGTTTCCAGGAGTAAAGGAGGAAGAGGGTTGATAGGCTGCAAAGGATCTGTCAGAGCTGAAGAAAACAACCTTGGTTGGTATGTCGAGCAGCAAACTGAGCCACTGTTAAATGCTGTCAAAAGGAATGGGATAATCCAGACTGATAGTTCCTTGAATCCTAAAGACTATAAGAAGAGAGAAAAAGACCAGAATCTGAATTCCTGGAAAGAGAAGAAAACGTATGGACAATTTGTTAGAGAGTTGGAGGGAAAGGATGTTGAAAATTCTTGGAAATGGCTAAAGTCGTGTGATTTGAAAGGGTCTACTGAGGCATTAATATGTAGTGCCCAAGAGCAAGCCATAAGAACGAATAGCATCAAACATTTCATAGATAAGACTAGAGAATCACCTTTTTGCAGGATGTGTGGTGAGAGAAATGAAACTGTTTACCATATAATTAGTGAGTGTACTGTATTGGCAAGAAAGGAATATCTAAAGCGTCACAATAACGTTTGCAAATATATACACTGGAAATTATGTAAAAAGTTTGATCTTGAAGCGGCAACAAAATGGTATGAACACGAACCCCAGGGAGTGATGGAGAATGACTTGTGTAAGATAATGTGGGATTTTGTAATACAATGTGATAGAACAGTGATTGCAAGAAAACCAGACATCGTTGTAATAGATAAGAGTAAAAAACAGACAAAAATTATAGATGTTGCAATACCTGGAGATGCGAGGGTACTAGAAAAAGAACAGTAGAAATTTTATATGTACAGACCTCTAAGAGATGAGATTGCTCGACTGTGGAAAATGAAGAAGATTGAAATTATCCCTGTGATCGTGGGTGTGTTGGGAACTGTCTCGAAAAACTTTGAAAGTCATGTTAAACAAGTTGGGATAAAGATGAATGTAGAACATGCCCAAAAAACAGCACTGTTAGGTACAGTCCGAATCTTACGGTTGGTTCTAGGGCATCAAAGCTACAGGTGAAAGGGTTGTGATTCCTTAGATGGCAGGTAGTTATCTGAGATCACACCAATAATAACCGAAGCAAATGAGAACTAAAGCTTTGTGAGAAAACATATCAAACATAATAATAATAATAATAATAATAATAATAATAATAATCATCATCATCATCATCATCATCAAAACTGTCGATTCAAAACCTATTTAGATTTTGAATCGACAGCAAAGAGAAGCTCAATCAATGGCGAAGCAAATTATGGGAGGTGTCTTGGACCCCCTGGTTTTGAAGGGCGATCTTGTAGGGGCCCAAAACATCCACCAAATTACAGAGAGCTACAGCAAGCATGGATAGCAGAAAAACGCAATGTTGTGTATAGATAATGTTTTGTAACGAATCGTAGGGGGAATTGCAGCAAGAATAATCAAGAATTCTTTTCTCAACTGGTAGGTGAGGAGGATGAATGCCGTTTGAATATATACTTACCAACAACAACAAAATTAAACAAAAAATATTTCAACCGGAAACAGCCAGTGTTAGAACGAGTTTGTAGTAAGTTAAATAGTTTATACAAGAAAGGAAAGATATACAAAGTGAGATATGAGAACAATTTGGTTTATGTATAATCGACAAGTGAAAAATTACCGATCCAACTTAAATGACATTGATTAAACAATAAGAGTCAAGTATATCAACATAGGATGCTGTGGCTGAATGGTATATTTCATGATAATATGTCATACAATAAACATATAGTTACATACCCCTGTCATTTTCAATCTAACAGTAGGACAGTGATATTCAGACTTACAAATGGTATTTGCGACAAAATATTCTACATAGGTCAACTCACCTCTCTATGTATCTACATAATTTATGAAAAATAGCATGTCTAAAGTCACTGTTGTCCTGCAATGCATTGACGTCGCAATTGTTTTGGTAGTACCCAGATTATTATTACAGTTTGTGCTGATGATCAGAAATTATAACATGACATAATTTGCGGAGAATAGGATTTGGGAGTGCATAAGCAGAGAGAAACTCTCCTTGTTAGAGGTAAAAACGTAAAATTGTACTTCTTTTTAGGCGTAGTTAGTTGAACTTTTGATCTGGCATGTGAAAAGAGAACATTATTCTAGCCTGTATACTGCTAAATAAGATCTACCATGAATAGGTTAAAGAAAAAGGCTGGGAGTTGATCTATTTGAAACTGAAGCAGCATGTTGATGCCAAGAGTTACAAGGGTAAACTGATATGGGAGAGCTAAGGATCTACTTTACTGAAGACCCACCAACTGCTAATTATATTAGTCAAACAAGGAATCTTTTGAGATTTGTTCAATCTCGATTGTATATAAGTGAGAAGTAATTCTTCTGGAGATCAATTTAGGTTTAAAGTAACTGAATTCTATCCTCAGACAACAGTAGGCAGTGACAGATGTTTTAATGTCCTGAAATACAACACATGGCTAGTTACTTAAGATGTTCCTACTACCATCAATCATACATATAGTAGATTGGAACTTACTTTTTGCTGACAGTAAATTGTAAGGTAACTACGGAATTCCGAGGTCCTAAGTTAAATAGCGGTTAGAACACATGCTAAGATGTATTTTTTTGTCTGAAGAGTGGAGGTACAGTGAAGTTTTATTACAACTTTTAGTTAATGGAGCCTTGGAAGGGATTATTTTAGATATCAGATTCAGTAGGACCCTTGCCAGTTGTAATTTTGTCAATAGACTAGTTGATGGTAGCTAGGTAGTGCCAGAACAAAGTTAGTTGACTACAGTATAAGACGATTGGTGTAGCAGGTATTGACCTCGAAGTGTCAATAAAGAACTGATACTGGTGAAACATTTTGGCTGGAACCCAACGTATCTTTTTAGTTGAAATGGAGTGCATTTGATAGGCTGAAAAATGTATGACTGTTGGTTGTAAAGTTGATAGTATTGTGTATTTTAATAAAACCAATGCATGCATCTATCGAGTAACGAGTTAGATAGATTTTTAAGGGACACGTTGCATTAATGCTTACTTGAAGGTCGTTTTAACTATACAAGCACCCATTCCTGTGAGATTATTTACTAGGCGTATACCAGAAATATTTCATGGAGAGGTAAACATTTGCTGGAACGGATGGAGGGTAGCGATTAGAGCTCACCGAGTTTATTTTGTACAACAAAGAAATGTAAATTTCCGTTGGCGACGGAGGCATGGCCTGCTGACAGGCAACGTGCATCCATGCAGTACTCGGCGACAAATGGCAGTAAAATGTTAAATTTGGTAAAGTATTTACTAAATTTCTTATTTCTCTCAGTTCGTTTCACACATATTCTTTGTACCAGGTGATGTCAGATGCAGTTCATAATAATATCCATTCGTTTTAGTCAATATAGTTTGGCCAAGACCAACTATGAATTTGTTATTTGCCCAGCTAATATCTAATGTATCCAAGATCAGGTTGAGAAAGGAATGACCATTGCCTTGCGTTATACAGAGAGCTTATAACAGTTTCATATAACCACGTCTGATGTGGAAAACCCATACACGCCAGCGGTTGCTCCAAAGCCATTTTTCGTCAGTATAAAGTAGCAATGACAATTATGCAACCAAGCCAGAGCTGTTGTTGAAATTCTTGATTCACAGGAAGGTATTTATTTCCTATGTAAAATGGAATACGGCATTTAATGGATTCATTTAAGAATGTCACGCAATTCTCTTGCGTTTCTTGAGGAATAGTTGTGACACTATTTTGTATTGTAAAGTCAGTTTTTGTGCTCTTTATACACTTTTCATCTAAAGCCTAAAGTGAAAAGTAAATAGCAAGGGTGGCTATTTCAGGTGGCAGTCAAAACCTCGCTAACGTACAATATAAGAATAGCTGGGTTAGAGTGAAAGGATTTCGATACTTTTTGACTTAGGAAAATTCATCCAAGAAACTTATTATCANATAATAATATCCATTCGTTTTAGTCAATATAGTTTGGCCAAGACCAACTATGAATTTGTTATTTGCCCAGCTAATATCTAATGTATCCAAGATCAGGTTGAGAAAGGAATGACCATTGCCTTGCGTTATACAGAGAGCTTATAACAGTTTCATATAACCACGTCTGATGTAGAAAACCCATACACGCCAGCGGTTGCTCCAAAGCCATTTTTCGTCAGTATAAAGTAGCAATGACAATTATGCAACCAAGCCAGAGCTGTTGTTGAAATTCTTGATTCACAGGAAGGTATTTATTTCCTCTGTAAAATGGAATACGGCATTTAATGGATTCATTTAAGAATGTCACGCAATTCTCTTGCGTTTCTTGAGGAATAGTTGTGACACTATTTTGTATTGTAAAGTCAGTTTTTGTGCTCTTTATAAACTTTTCATCTAAAGCCTAAAGTGAAAAGTAAATAGCAAGGGGGGGTGCTATTTCATGTGGCAGTCAAAACCTCGCTAACGTACAATATAAGAATAGCTGGGTTAGAGTGAAAGGATTTCGATACTTTTTGACTTAAGAAAATTCACCCAAGAAACTTATTATCATTATTATTATTATTATTATTATTATTATTATTATTATTATTATTATTATTCTACTTTGGTCACCTTTATAATAGAAAAAAAGCCTTAATTAGGGGTACTTGAGGTAGATACCATTTTAAGGCGGAATAATTCCAATAGCCATATTCACATAGCTACATGTCCCAACATATGGGAACATGTGGTAAATGAGGACCTAGTGGGGTTTAAGGGGTACAAACGGACGTTAAATGACTACGTCAAAGGTTTAAACCATGCGGAGGAGAAAAGGGGCAGTTTTTATTTTTGTGATCAATTATAGCATTATTTTTTGCAATACTGACCTAGCAAAGGAACTCAAATATCACGACTAAAGCCCGGAAATTTATGCACTAAAAATCCAAAATATGCACATAAAAATGCTCTAAAAAACCTCAAAATATGCAATAAAAACCTGGAAGTATGCACTAAAAGCTCTCTAAGATCACAGGGAATAGCTAAAAATAACCAATCTCTTATGCATTCGAGAGGGTAACGATTACCCAGGCGAAATGTTCCATAGTCAATGAGCATCGCTTGTCTGGATTTGAATTATTCACTATGTTTTCGGATTTTATCGTCAAAATGTGCATTAAAGGTTCTACATACACTAAAATGCCAAATTATGCACAATATGCACTATCCCATAACCAACTAGGTATATATGCTTTTTATGCATTTAAAATCCCCTCCTTTTGCGTTCTTCTAACAAGAAAGATGAAACTCCGAGAGTGTACGAAAATATTCCTGAAAATAAAAATAAAATATGCATTTACGCACATGCATAATTGTCCGGGCTCTAATCATGACTCTTGGTACAAAGAATTAAGGTGAAAGAAGAAGGAAACTTCCTTGCTTTCAGGAAAGGAGAAAAATGCACTTGATACTCTCTTCATGGTGATTTAAAAGCTGTTTTAAATGTACAGAGGAGAAGATCTTAAAGAAGAATAAAGCAGTTTCCGTGAACGTCTAGCATAAGATAAAACAAAAGAGAAATATTGTTAATATTGTTAACATTTCCCAAGTAATTTTGTGAATATATATAAATCGAGGGTTCAGTACCAGAACCAAGTATCTTGTTTTTGGTTAATTTTACAGAAGAACGTTTTAAGCGTTTTGCCTGGAGTCACTTGCACACAAAATTCAGTACTTGATTTCGGTTCCAATCAATAAATCAATAAATATTGGCTTCTGGACTAAATGCAGTTGTTCACATGAAAGACAATGACAGTATCTATCATCTGACACCAAAACATTAAAAACGCCAAAAATGCTAGATATTGGGTTCTGGCACTGAACCCACGAAATATCCTGAGCTGCAACAATATATCAAATTATTTAGCCAGTTAAATTACAATACAACTGATATTCTTTTTCGTAGTATTTCTATGGTTACTTAAAGGAAAAGAAAAAACGGCGGAGGCAGTCGTCCAGAGAGCCATTTACCAGGGAGCAATCTTCCAAGGGGCAATTTTCCTGTCACTGAGCAAGCTCTTTGACGTTCAAACTTCTTCCTCTTTCATCAGGGTTTGAAATCATGCATGAGTTTTTGCATGGCTGAGAATGGTGAACCTAATGTAGATTTGAGAAGATTATAAACAATTGAGAGATTTAGTTACTAAAATAGGAAATTTGTTTCCACATCGTGGCACTAAAACACCTGGCTAAAATTAATTACCATCAAACGTATATAAGACATAGGCAGAGTACAAAAGCTCAATAGCCAGTCATTTTTCATCTAGAATGCTTAAAATTGATTGTCACTGATAGCACTGGGCTGTGATGTTTTAAAGGTCAAGCATGTAATAGCCGATTCTAGGGTAGTTTCCTATGCAAAATCCAAAAAGCATACTAATTTTGTCCAATGCGTCAAGTTTTTAAGATAAGAGGTTGTAAAAGAATTGTTATTAATGCCCTTTAGTGCAGTTTGTTACCTTTAGTGTTTGATTTAATGCTTCAAAAAAGTACGCAAGGTGTCTAACAAACTTTAAAAAATAAAGAATATACATTACACAAAAGCTAATCATGGATGAAGGGCTTTTTTAGTGACTTTCATTTGTGCTTTTGTGAGTAGCCACCAGGTTTTGTTTCAAACACCAACAGTAGTCCGCAAGAACAACCCAAAGATCTTGGTAGTCTTCGTCCTTGACACGAATGTTCTGATGGAAACCCTCTCCCTGTCCCTCACTCTTAATTTTTGAAAGTTCTTCAGGAGTTCGTCGACTTTCTTCGACTCTCGTATTTTGCACTTTTGTTGTTTCCAAGAAAGGTTGTAATTACTGACTTAAGCGACAGCCAACCATACAGGTCAGTTGCACTCAGCACATCATCGAACATTGAGTCCTTCACGAGTTCCTGCATCTGAGGCCTATAAAATTTCCAGTCTTAAACTTTTCAAAGCTTATCCGAGGAAACTTCTGCTGAAGGAAAGTAAACGCTCTGCCTTCCCTTTCCATTCCTTTTACAAAGTTCTTCGTAAGTCCCAGTTTGATATGTAAGGGCGGAAGTAATATCTTGTTTGGTTCAACAAGGGGGCGAGACTGAACATTGTACGAAACAGGTTCCAACCCCTGCCTTGGTGGGCATTGTTGTCTGATATAAAGTTGATCATCAGCCCTACAATCCCACAGACACAGAAAGCATGAATAATTTGTGTACCCACTCTGTAGTCCTAAAACCAATCCAATAACCCTAAGGTCTCAACAGATCAACCAAACCTGGTCATGGTAATTAAGAGCAGATAGCAACTGATCTAAATTGTCGTGGGTTTCTTTCGTTTGCGCATGAAGGAGAACTTCGTAATAAAAATAATTGCTCGATTCGTCCATCAAAAATTCTGGTGGACGAGTAGATGAAAAGTCTTCATTCCGTAGCAACATAGTTCATCCCCATTGATTTCATAAAACAAGCAATGTTGTTGCAGTAAACCAATGACAAGTGCCTTTGGGTTGTAAAGAACTGTCTGAATCCTCTTTCACTCTCTCGATATCAGTGGAATATTGTTCCAGGTACCAGCATGTTTCTCTCACGAAGACGAAAATTTAGAAGCTGTACCGATTCCTTTGAGAGGTTTAGGTCTCGTGTCAGGTCATTGAGATCTCTCGTGTTAGACCCACTGGCCGGTCATTCTCTTTAGGTATGTATTTCTCACGCTCTCCTCTGTCATATGTGTTATCAGATTCTGATTCAGAGCTGGATTCCATTGCAATATCTTCCTTGGAAACAGGTGAGAGACTGGTCTTATGGCAGACGGAACATCAGGATAATAAATAGAATGCTTGTTCTTGCCATTGATTCCTTTAAGATTAGTGATGAAAAAATAGCAGTCTGTCGAATGATTTTTACCCTCTCTCCACATCGTAAGAACAGCAAAAGGCATCATTTTCCTTTTGATATTTCTTCAATGACGAAAGTTCTCAACACATGTTTTCCAGCTAACACGGGGTGCATATGCATTGCCCAGGTCTCCAAGCTTAACTCTAAAGTAAGGATGATATCCTTTCTTCAAAATATCAGTTATTTTTGCAAGGCTACTTTAAAAAGATCACATTACTACATATGTAACAGAACCTGCCAGGATGATTTTTACATTTGCGACCCCTGTTCCTTGGATTTCAACTCATCTTGACTGGAGTTCAGCTCTGCTAAACCAAAAATGACCATCCAGGTGTAAACAGAATAAGTTCGAGTTTCAGTTTTCTAAAGTTTCAGTTGCCTTCCTAGCAGGGTCTTGGTGTTTTTGGGTTTGCAGTTTCTGCTTTAATCTCAGAGAATCTCTGTTTCTTTCACGTTTATTTAAGACTATACTTGCCACAGAACATATGCCGGACGAGTGGAACAAAAACATACTAGGTCCCACATACAAGAACAAAGGAGATCCGACTAAAGAGGGATACAGCTATTAAGTCACATAATGAAGGTCTGGAAGAGGATGATGGATAAGAGAATTCGAGACGAAATTGAAATCAGCCAAGAACAGTTCGGATTTGTATCCAAGAAAAGCACAACAGATGCTATCTTTGCATTGCGAATGACAGGGGGGAAATACAGGGAATATCAACATGAGTTTCATTGCGTATTCATAGAGTTGAAAAAGTATACAACATGGTACCAAGAGATGAAATCTGGTATTGTATGAGACGAAAAAGACTGTCAGAGAAGTATGTCCGCGGGGTCCAAGAAATGTACAGAGCGCAAGACAGTTGTCAGTTGTGCAGCAGGAAAGATGGAAGCTTTTACTGTAAAAGTTGGACTAAACCAAGGGTCAGTTCTGAGTCCACTACTCTTTGCAATAGTGATGGATGTACTAACAGAAGAAGTGAGGAGGGATGCACATGTGAATATGATGTTTGTAGATGATATCTTGCTCATCAATAAGGATAGAGGAGAGGCTGAACAAGAGCTGGAAAGGATAGCGGCACAAACTGGAGGGATGTTGATTGAAAATGAGCCAAGCAACGACGGAGTACCTCTCCATAAACAGGAAATACCAGGCATCATTGATCATAATCACTGATAATAAACATAGAAGTAGAGGACCTCAAGTACCTCTGGTCCACTATAGAGCAGAGTGAAGGAAGTTCTAAAAACGTGAACAAAATTATCCAAGCATTGTAGAGCAGCTGCTGGCCGAATATGACCAAACTTCTGTGTGATAAAACAGTGCTGGTCGAGGTCGAAGGGAAGCTGTATAACATGGTGGTAAGGCCCGTCATGTTGTATGGGCTAGAGACCACCTCCTAACCAGTAGTCTTGCGAAAAATCTGCAGACAGCAGAATTGCGCATGCTAAGGTGGTCTCTTGCAGTTAGAAGAAGGGATATGATTGGAAAGCAAAGAATTAGAGGCACCATCGGAGAATGTTACATCGCAGAAAAATTGGCAGAGGCACTTTTGAGGTCGTAAGGACATGTCCTAGGGAGAGAAAATGGTAACACTGGGAAACGTCTGCTTAAAATGATGCTACCAGGCTACCAGGAGAGGATCGGGAAGACCGAAGAGAAGATTGAGAGACTGTGAATAAGGACATGGTTAGGATTGAACTGTTAGAGGAGGGTGAACAGGAGTGACCCAAAGGGAAGAGTCGATTCACTATGGCAATTCCTGAAAGGGAAGCGCCGAAAGAAGAAGAAGAAAAAGAAGAAGAAGAAGAAGATGATGATGATGATGATGATGATGATGACGTTGATGACGAAAAAAGCAATCTGGTGCAGCTAGAAAAAAGCAGACCCAATCAATGTGGAAACAGACTTTAGACAGAACAAAACAATAACTTCAGCAAGTTGTGACAAGCTATGGAGCTTTCTCGTTCTGATAGGAATAAAGATTCATTATTCCAACCCTTATTGATGGTTCTAAATAAGAAAGTCAATAGAAGCAGCAGCAATGTGTTTTTTAAGACCAATGTTAAAAATATCTTCCATACGACCTGTCAGTATTGAAAAAGTACTCCAGAAAATAATGAGAAGAAATATATGGACTAAACATCAATGAGAGTCAAAGAAAATGTATAGGTTACGTTATATGGAAAGAAGAGTTGGAGCAAACCATAATGATAGAAAGGATACAAGGCAAGAAAGCCAGAGAATGATGGAGGGAAATGATGTTACCTTCTATGGGAGAAGACTATCCAATGAAAATAGAAGTGATGTTATATGCTTAAAGAAATCGCAAAGAAAAAAAGATATATATACATATATATATTTATATATATATATATATATATATATATATATATATATATATATATAGAGAGAGAGAGAGAGAGAGAGAGAGAGAGAGAGAGAGGAGAGGGAGAGGGAGAGAGAGACAGAGAGAGAAAGAGAGGAGAGAGAGGGAGAGAGAGAGAGAGAGAGAGAGAGAG
>RDPX01000035.1:2774803-2796148 GCA_003991215.1 Morbakka virulenta
AAAGAAAAAAAGATATATATACAAATATATATATATATATATAGATATATATATATATATATATATATATATATATAGAGAGAGAGAGAGAGAGAGAGAGAGAGAGAGAGAGAGGAGAGGGAGAGGGAGAAAGAGACAAAGAGAAAGAGAAACCGAGGAGTGAGAGGGAGAGAGAGAGGAAGAGAGAGGACGAGAAAGGAAACCTTGAACAATTGATCATATCCACCATCAAGCTTTTATCAGATATATAAAGCATTGGTTGAGCTATGTTTATTATTACATGTTTATTATAAGTTATGAACTCAGGAGCCATTATTTCGATTGAAGTACACATCTACATCTGGATAACAAGCGTCCTTTCAACATCACTCAATCAGATGCCTTTTACCTTGAAAAATGATTGCAATTCTTCGTTGTCCTCGTTCAATGGAGGAACAAAAGCTCAGAAAACATTTCCCTGTATCATAATCAGGCTGCTCGACATAGATCTTGTCACAATTTCTTTTTCTACCCAGTGTGTATTTTTGACGTTTGTATTTCGATAGAAGTATGCATCTGCATCTGGATTCCAACCCAGTCAGGCTTAAAGTTTTAAAATCCACTGAAAATATTTTCAACACATGTTGTTTTCGTTTTGTTGTGAAATTATAACAACCATTCACCTAAATATCTCTGTTCAAGAAAACAATCGCCAAACAACTTTTAAGGGAACTTTGACACCTTGATTAAACAATGGGAGTGCAATGGCAAACAAATCGATTGTTCTTAGGAAAGGTATTGAAAGAATAGTCAGGACAAAGCAACGGTACCCCCAAATAATACGTGCAGATGAAGACGACCTATCAACATAAGAAAGAAAGTATTACTGACTTTAAGTTTTTCTATAAAGTGTCAAGTAGCAAGTGTATTAGTTGAAAGCCAATGACATTAAAGAAATGGCGTTTTTGCCGGGTTTTCTTGTTTACTGTAGGCACCTTCAGCATATTTTATGTAATGACGAAAAAACATTTGGCATTGGAGCACTCGACAGTTCTCAGTAGCACCGAAGAATGTGTAAGTGAACCATACCTATATTTCGGTTTACACGCGGAAATTTTGACGGCTAAAACGCACAAAATTGGAAAATTATGCTTGCAAATCTTTTGGAGCAATTGCAAAAATGTTTTAAAAAAATAAATGTAACAGCTGACGTCCTCTAAATTAACTCAAGCCTTAATAAATAAGGCTTCATAATTACGTTTTTACATTTCTTCATGCAAAATGGTATTGTTAAAGGCTCAACCACATAACCTTGACAACGGGTAGGAGGATTTGTTCAAGGAAATGGCAAAAAGCAAGGTTTTTGCAAGAATGCCTAACAGTGGTTTGTTTCCTGTGTTCAGATACGTTTCGAGGGATAATTCTCCGATTGTCAGACAGGGCGACAATACGAGAAGCATCTATCCAAATCTACCTCAGAAATAGCTTACAACTCAAGAGTCAATTAAGCTCTTGTATATATGGCTTCAAATGTTAAAAAACTTTCAAGATTGCATAAACCTGTTCTAATGAAAAAAACTACAAAATAAGTCTAAGAAATCAATTCCTTTAAAAGTGCATTTATTTCATGTAATGACGAAAAAACATTTGGCATTGGAGCACTCAGAGGTCTCTGTCGGTATTTTAGTAAAAATCAATAACTATCTATTACTAACTTATAGGAAATATGTCCCTGACTGGACCTAGAGGAATCCTTTCCTACTTGAAACGGATCCTTTGTCTTCTAGCCTGGTTTTCGTTCTTTTTATTTACATGTTCCGTTTTCTCCTTTCAAGCTTTCATGTAGGAGGCCAGCCTATACATGTATCAGAATTGAACTTTTGAATTAAGTTATAACCGCAGGGCTGCATTTGACAGGCGGGTGTTGTTTAAGGTACCAGTTCAGTAAGGACGTTTACGAGCTGCGTTTAAGAGTGGTGAGCACCACGGTCTCGCTACTATGGATCCTTACTTTCTTTCGATACAAAATCCTACCCATATCTATACGACTTTATGCAAAAAAGAGCTATTTCCTGGGGGGCTGAAAGGGATCATTGTTTTAATCCACAGTATTTGTACTTATTTCACATATTTTTTGACTTGGACAATTAGGGGTACATCGCCATGCAAAGGTGTATCAAACCAAATATTATTTCCACATTTTAGGCATCTTCCATCCCACCTAAATTTTAAAGATCCCAAATTCTGTTTTAGTCATTCTTAACGATCATAATGGTATCCCTAATATTTATTTGGGAGTTCTCTAAAGTGAATCATAAAACGGCAAATTTCGAGAAGCAGACTAATATATAAATCATCTGCCACGTTGTTCTTTTAAAGACGTTCTTTATAATAGTGAAATCTGTCACGAGGGAATACCAAGAATCAGATCTTCATAGTTGTGTTGTTTCCTAGATGAAGGAATGTTCGGCATAATTTATCTTGATCTAGTCAGCTGCCTTGCGGCTGGTCACAACTCCAGTATTTCTTACCAACTTGGTGACTATAAATTTTTGTGTGATTTTCTCAAAATTTGGGACGACAACATTGGGATCATTGGCTGATTAGTCACAAGCGACGCTTAACAGATGGCTGATTCAGTAGGCGACCCAACAAAACAAAAAAGGGCAGCTACTCTTTCACACACAAACTCAAATACCGTGGNTCTATACGACTTTATGCAAAAAAGAGCTATTTCCTGGGGGGCTGAAAGGGATCATTGTTTTAATCCACAGTATTTGTACTTATTTCACATATTTTTTGACTTGGACAATTAGGGGTACATCGCCATGCAAAGGTGTATCAAACCAAATATTATTTCCACATTTTAGGCATCTTCCATCCCACCTAAATTTTAAAGATCCCAAATTCTGTTTTAGTCATTCTTAACGATCATAATGGTATCCCTAATATTTATTTGGGAGTTCTCTGAATCTGAATTTGGGAGTTCTCTAAAGTGAATCATAAAACGGCAAATTTCGAGAAGCGGGACTAATATATAAATCATCTGCCACGTTGTTCTTTTAAAGACCTTCTTTATAATAGTGAAATCTGTCACGAGGGAATACCAAGAATCAGATCTTCATAGTTGTGTTGTTTCCTAGATGAAGGAATGTTCGGCATAATTTATCTTGATCTAGTCAGCTGCCTTGCGGCTGGTCACAACTCCAGTATTTCTTACCAACTTGGTGACTATAAAGTTTTGTGTGATTTTCTCAAAATTTGGGACGACAACATTGGGATCATTGGCTGATTAGTCGCAAGCGACGCTTAACAGATGGCTGATTCAGTAGGCGACCCAACAAAACAAAAAAGGGCAGCTACTCTTTCACACACAAACTCAAATACCGTGGCGACTTATAGGAAAATAGAGAACCGAAATGAAGAAAAAGCGATGGGTAGAAAATACAGAAAGCAAGTAAAAGAAGAACAAACGAAGTTGAAATAGAATAGGGTAGGTATGGATTGACGTGGAATCAAAAGGATATAAATGGCAAAAGAAAAACAGCAATAAAAAACAACAAAAATGTACTCCATATAGATCCAACTTTTAATACCTTTACACTTATACAAATAACTTATCTCCATTATACGATATTTATGTAAACCTCCTCTGCGACGCATTGAAAAGGCATTTGAAGCTGACTATCATCTGCCACCAATTGGGAAAAAATACATTAAAGCTATAATCAACCAGATTGATTTTGTCCTGTACACAAAATCAATCTGGTTGAACTTAGCAGTTTATACCAACAGACTAAGCTATGAATGCAGAAAATAACTCCGCTCACCACACTAAAATAAGTCAGCTGTATTGAAATCTATAAAAATGACCTCTGGGAAGTTCAGATGACGACTTGGAATTCTACAAAAGTGAATCTTGGTATAAATAACTATTCTATTGCGATGGGTCTTATTCAAAAAGCAATATTTAAATTTTGAATGGCTTTAAAAAACGGGACGGAAACGACTGGCTATTTCGACGCATACAGCAGTTGTTAAATATTTCTTCCATCTGAACCTTTACATTTAGGAGTGGTTTTTTTTGACATCTTTCGGCTTAGTCATTGAAGCAGGTCGCTACATGGGTCACGATCACTGGTTACCTCCCAGAGCTTAAAGAAACTAAAACTAAATATTTTTTCTTCTCAAAACTACGGGTATAAATTACGATACATTTCCACAAAAATAATATATAGGTACCTTGTTGTGTCAACTTAGATTAATTTTGCTTAGCTACGACAACAAACAACTATCGGTAATAAACACCCCTAACGCATTATCTGACTCGGAATCAATAGATTATTTGAACATTGCTAATCCACATCTCCGTGATATGTAAAGCGAGTCCTAAAACGTACTAATCTTCATGCATAATAGACCACATGATAAAACCTCTTTAGTTGATATGCGATCTCACTGAAAATCAACCCTCACAAATAATACAAACAAACCAATTGAAATACCTAAAATTATGATGGTATCAATCTTTTCACTCATTTGCAATTTACAACATGACTAAAAATGTAT
This sequence comes from Morbakka virulenta, assembly GCA_003991215.1. Taxonomy (NCBI): domain Eukaryota; kingdom Metazoa; phylum Cnidaria; class Cubozoa; order Carybdeida; family Carukiidae; genus Morbakka; species Morbakka virulenta. The sequence continues at coordinate 2,779,352 of RDPX01000035.1, forward strand.
TAAAACCTCTTCTTTTCACCCTATACGAACGTGGTTAAAAACGACATGACTCCTATCATTACGGGAATACTAAAACTATTTAGGAAATTAAGTTAAGAAAACTGAAGTCGATCCTGATTACAGGGGACACAAACAGCTGCGTTTTGGGGTCAAATTAATCAGACGTTGCCGTAGAAACTTAATCATACTCACAGTGGATACGAAAACAAAGCTCATGTATGGCTAACATACGTATAAAAACCATGGGTACTAAAAATGGTGTTACAGTTAGGTTCTTGGGAGATTAAACAAGTCGTATGCAGCAAAGAAAACCAACCACCCAAGAAGAGCATCCAAACAACGAATGCATCTTTTTTAAAGGATATACTTGAAGTAACGTTCCAACCAGGCGCGAAGCAACTTCATATACATCTTGAATTAAAGATAATTTAGGATAATTTAATGCATTCACCTAAAACATTTTGACAAGAGTTAAGTTTTATGGAAAAAAATATGTCCAAGAAAGAGATTTCCAAACTCAGGTGGCTTAAGGAGGCACGATTATAAAGAGACAATTGTACGCAGAACCATAAAAGGATTGGGGTGAAGACGCTCTGTGTAGCAAATCGGAAGACATGGCACAGAGTGATTTGGTGCAAAAGAGAAGAGCATATCAAGGTATCCCCAGTAATGCATATATAATCGTGTAAGCAACTTGTAAGCAACTGGTCTTGTCTCATTACAAGACCAGTTGCTTACAAGATAATTCCTAATAATCAGAAGCTTTGCATTCATTGTCAAAATGCCAAAGTTTAAATTTTAATCAGTGATAAAACCATGTGACTAAAATGTCTAAAACTGCCCTTTGACATTTTTTAGCTGTTACTCTGCTGGCTTTCAGTTTTTCTATGAGCTAATAGCATGCCCCATTTTGGGACTCCTGGAATCCTGCGGTTACAAACAAGAGGCACCTGTACAACTATATGCATTATGCCTTACATTAATATAAACAATACTATAGTGTGAAAAATCAAAACATAAAAAAGTGTTATGCAGTCTACACATCTGATCATATTACATATACACTACCATAATTAGTTTACAAAAAGGTACAAAAAATCTATGCACACACAGTTAAATTTATTGACAAATCATTTGAAATTGAGCTAGATAAAAATTTGGGTACTTAGCGATGAATATCATTTTCGAGGGGAAAATTACTAACTTACTACCGAATTCAAAGTCAGAAATGCAACAGAGGACGTAAAATTTGACATTTAACAAGATGAAGGAATCAACCTAATTATGTCGAGGCAACTAAAAATTGGATCTCGAGGAAGAAACCATCTCCCTTCTGAACTTGCGTCATATTTTCAAAACCTGGTTTGGCAAATCCTGACATGGGTAAAAGAGGAAATTTGGGAGAGGGGGGGGGTGAGGTATTGATCTGCTGTCCTGTTTAAAAGCTTATGCAAGCTGGTGTTTATTATGGTACTAAAACATGCACGTCATTTTGTTCAAAAAAGCACGTGCAGTTAGGTATCGGAAAAGATCGTATTCCAAGTATTGTTACTTTATCAGAGAGGAAGATTCTTGTAACAAGTCAGGTCCAGCAAAACAGTTCATGGGAAGAAACGTCATTTCAGGACAGTGAGCAAAACACAAAAACAACTAATTTTTATGAATGTTTCTGTTTTGATTTGTCAATTCGCTTGTATTCATCTTGAACACTTAGTTTACCATCTCATGAATAGTGAAGTACTTTGAGATGCAAGTCACAAAAGATTCCAAAAAATTTGACTTGATTATTCAATAAGGAAAATGGTGTGTATTTAACATCAGTTATCGTGATGACAAACAAGGTCCTTGTATCACAAATTGACTCGGCAGTATGTATGAACCTTTACACATACACCAGGATATGCGAAAAACAACAACAATAACAACAACAAATACAGCAGGATATGTCTGCTAAACTGTTATGGAAATAAGTATTTAAATACCTTGACCAAAATTAGAAACCACATTTTCTTTACCTTTAAAAAATTGCCGATGTGAAACGACTACAAGATGGGTGCTGTTCAATAAAGCAATGTTTACCAGGCTAACAGTGCAGTCAGTATACTTTAATTATCACTTGAAAATAATGTCCTAAATAATTATAATCCATTAAACTGTTGGTTGTTCATAAAATGACAGTTGAGCCTAGATGAGAAAAATTAAAAAGCAAAATCAATCTTTCATATGGAAGGGGCGCAAATAAGGAAAACCGTTTCAAACCAAGTTTAATGTGCTTTGATCAATATCTGCAATAATAACGTACTACAAAGCACGAATATAAAGAGAAAACTAGAACACATTTTAGCATGGGTTTCTATTAAAGATGATTTCATTATCCACATATAACTACACGTTTTGAATAATAACCATAAAAAGCCCCGGAAAAGCAGCAACATCAGGCATGTCAAGACAACTAACATGCCGTCACAGGTCGGTCAAAGTTGTTGCACATGGTCTATATTGCTGGCTCTAAAAACTGTATAGCAATAACCTGTGTCGCGGCCAAGGGAAAAGGGGGTGCCCAACCCCCGTGAGGAAATGTGTCCGAATTTCTCAGGAGATATTTATTGGAATGGGTGATTTCCAGAATACTTCCGGAAAAAAATTAATTATGGTCCCATTTCTATAGAACCAGTCACCAATAAAACTGGAAGCCAAGAAGTAAGGTCACTGGGTCATCATCACGTACTGCCTATGGAATTCAACGGTTTAGAGAAACCTATAGTTTTCATGTAAATGTTTCTTTCATAACAAAAGCCGGCCATTTAACACTTGGACTTGCTTTTTTTTTCTCATTTGACCATTATTTTACTTTACAACATCGTTCTTTTCCCTCCATTTGTATGTCGAACGTCAGGGAAGACCAAAATATTTTCCCCCGAATATCTGTTACTATGTACATCCCCCTAAACAAAGGTACAACAAATAACACCTCTACTGGGGGTACAAAAGATTTTAACCTTTTCCATAATCTGCAACACGAATAATTAATAAAAATTATAAAGCATTGTTAAAGAAAAGTACTAGGAAACTAAATCAAGTGAGTTGTATCGACTTGGTTTCTAATAGTGCCTGAGGAATTCATGGCTATTTGCTTTACCAATTGAGATACCAGCTGCTCTAATATTTACACAATATCCCTCTCCTTACTTGTTCGTAAAGGTAACCTGTTCCTCACTTTGAGGTAAGGCCGTCGTTCCAATGGTGTCTCTTACCATTCTGTACAGATTTATAAGTCAAAGTTTTGAGTATCTTTGCTGAAAATCATCGCTTAAATAACAGAAAAAAACCCCCCAAAACAAATTATATTTCGTACAATAGTTTACAAAAACAATGTATTAAAGTAAAGGATATGGTATAAAAAATAATGAAGAAGTAAAAAAATAAAAAAAATAAAAAAATAAATAATAAATAATAAATAAATAAATAAAAAATAAATAAATGAAATAAATAAATAAATATATAAAATAAATAATAAATAAATAGAAAAATTTTAAAATCTGTTGTTTCTGGCAGGGAAGGAAAGTTATCGTTCTCCGTAACGAGCAGCCCTACTTGCGTAATTGGGTTGTGATGTCCAAAGAATGGCATAATTAAATGGAGGGAGGACCGGGCTGGTAAAATGATCAATCTGTTTGAGAATATAACTTCCATAACTCAGTTTACAGAGCAGATGGTCATGGAAGCCATAAATACTGGTTAAAATCCAAAGTAGTGTAATTACTATTCTCTACTTGTTTATCTTAACACATTTTTCAAGTATCGTGACATTTTGATTTTTAATCTAACTTTACACAAAATAAAAAATATAGCGTACGAGACCAACTTACTCTATTTTCTGAGCATCTTGCTGCGTCTGAATCTTCAATATCGTACTCCCGAAGAGAATGTTCGTCTGAAGTAGTCAGCATTGAAAATTCAACCTGTCCCTCGGGTGATCCAACAGTTTTTAACTTTCTATATTTTGAAGTTAACCAATCTTTTATTGGTGCAGTTCCCAGTCTGCTTAATGAACTATTCGAGAGAGTTGAGTATTGATCTGGGGAATTGGATCCCATTTGTTGTTTAGCAAAGTTTACGAAAACCTGAAAAAAAATATACCTAGGATAAGAATAAAATTTTTCCCAAGGGTATGTATGGATTTTTTCCTTCGCCACTACTCTTGCGGAGCTTGGTATACTTTTCAATAGTGGACAATGGAATACAGACTATCTTTTGAAGATGTCTTTGAAAAGTCTGAACAGAAGGCCTAAGCACTGATGCAGGATTTAACTGGGGGTCCTTTTGAAGAACTGAATTCAAAATTTAAAATTTTCCCTGAGCAAAGTGAACAGTGGCAGGATACTCGCAGTTTTCTTTAAAGTTCAGAAAAAACCACAAAGCATTCCCTGCCTCAATATTTTTTTGACATAGTGATTTTCCCACTAACCCAAAATAATGCTTCCTTTGTGCAGAAAGCCAACTTCAGCAAAAATCGAAAATCTACGCCTCCTACTCCTCCCCTCTCCTGAAAAGAAAGCAAGATAACGGTACTACCTTATTGAACTCTATCGTGCTGGCCAAAAGCTCAATTGTTTTTTATTTCCGTCAGAAATCAAATTATCACAACTGGGCACTTACAACATAAGGAGCGAATATATAGAGACGCAAAAGTAAAGTTTCATTGTTCTCTAAATTCCGATAAGGATAAAGTGATACAACAATGCAGTATGTAAAGTGAAAAATTTAAGTACAAAATGACAGCATGGCATCAAAAACCGGGGAAATCGCTAAAATTTTTGACTCGTTTCACAAAAATCTCCGAAACCCATCGCTTCCCTTAGCAAAAGGCGATACAGTTCCAGACATTACGTAAACAGAATGCTACCTATGCTCTAAACATAACGTACACACAGCAACGATAAAAAATATTTTCAGACTTTTGACCAAGGAAACGTCAAGAGAGAATACAATTTACAACTATCAAAATGTATGACTTGCGCTTTTAGTCGGAGATAGTAGCTAATAAACAAATCAAAATGAAATTGCTGGATTCGACCTATTTATATCGGGTTGCAAATAAGGCACAAGCCTGCTTAGAACTGGAAGATTCTGCATTCCAAATACCGACTCTGGAACCCATTCTTTCTATCGCGGCAAACATAATCGTGTAAAAATATATATAAAAGACGAATAATGGACCACAGATATTATCTTGCAAAAACTTCAATGGGTGAGATTGGTCCAACATTTTCCCCTTCCAGTCTGCTTCTTCCCTAGCCTGTCTAACAATAAGTACCCGGCAGCTCCTTTTTCTTCTCAATGATAGGCGGCATATGTTACAAGGAAAATGATAAAAACACGCCTTAAAAAGCAAGTCAACTTGGATAACAGAAAAACGTTATTCCATAAAGTCTGGGGTGCCGGAATCCATGTGATACATCAACCGCATCGAAAATGGAGAAAATTCGTATTTTATATGTAGTGCATATTGGGACTGATCGATAAATGTCGCAGGTCAAGAAAACCTATTGGAATGTATTTTCTTTTCTTGGTTTTAATGTCATTTTCCCCAGTAACTGAGCTCAGACAATACTCTTCCGGGGGACTTGGTTTTGTCAATGAGAAATTTCTAAAAAGTGTACATAAAAACGTGTCCACGCATACCAGCGCGAAAAATTTATAATGTCCAAATCTGTTTCTCTCTCATTTATACTCAGGTTTTGAATAAAAATAAAAAGGGTGGTGAAGGTGGGGGTGGGGACGGGGGTTGTATGGTCTATTTAAATTCTGATCTTTAACCATCATCTTTTGAATGAGTGTCAATCCGCCCGACAATGTGGTATATTTAATACTTCGAGTGAGCGTGAAACATTATTTTTAGTCCCTGTTTTCAGAACTAAATAAAGCACTGCCTTTCACATCAGTCACACGCGTGCAGAATTCTCAGGAATTTCATCATTTTTGCTTATTAAGACGAATTTTTGTAAATATTCCCTGTAGAAAAACTCACAAAATGATTGCGAAAATTTCAAAAATACTTTTTCAACTCAAATACTAACGCTGAGTAAGACGTGTAACGTTTGAAAATGCAGGGCCTAATCACTATTCACCGTTCAATATGACAGTGAAGACGGGTTTACTTGTAATCTCTTCACAATAAAATTCCAGATACTTACTGCTGAAACTTAATCGTGAGTAATCCTGTAAGGAAACCTATTACAGCATATTGTCTTTGCTTTCCGCTAAAACATGCCAGATCTTAGATAATATTCGAGAAGAGTCACTGCACATTTCATATTTCCTCTATACTCACAATGTAATGTCATTTCCCACCCAAAACATGCCAGGTCTTAGCTAATATTCGAGAAGAGTCGCTGCACATTTCATATTTCCTCTATACTCAAAATGTTATGTCAGTTCCCACCCAAAACATGCCAGATCTTAGCTAATATTCGAGAAGAGTCGTTGCACATTTCATATTTCCTCTATACTCACAATGTAATGTCATTTCCCACCCCAAAATGCCAGATCTTAGATAATATTCGAGAAGAGTCGCTGCACATTTCATATTTCCTCTATACTCACAATGTAATGTCATTTCCCACCCAAAACATGCCAGATCTTAGCTAATATTTGAGAAGAGTCGCTGCACATTTCATATTTCCTCTATACGCACAATGTAATGTCATTTCCCACCCCAAAATGCCAGATCTTAGATAATATTCGAGAAGAGTCGCTGCACATTTCATATTTTTTCTGTACTCTTAATGTAATGTCATTTGACCTCTTTTAATAACTTGACTTAACTTTACAAAGGGACCTTTAACTGTTCTCTACACCAGGCTTGGTGTCAACATTTGCTAACGTAGTACACAGTACTCCGTTAGCAAATGAAGTAACACAGTAACTTCTGTTCACGCTGTGGTTAAAGAACTTAGAAAAACTCGGCAAACTGGTGCACCAAGTGTAATTTCCTTCAACTGATGAAAATTTCTGGAAGAATTCAATAGTACTAAAAACTTTAATTTATTGAAAAACAAGTCCCAAGTCATTAACCAGAACAGAAAATGATAGAATCCATTGCTAGTTTATTTCGTGGAACGTCTTACTGATGATGTAATGTATTACTGGTAAATTTTTTTGCTGTGGCAAAAAATTTGACAATGGCCTTTGAAAAAGTAAAGAAGAAAGGGTTGTAAAGTATAAACGTTCTTAAAACAGAGAAGAAGTAGGATATCAAGGGCAGTACCAACGTAACAAAACGTTTTCACATCGACAAGTAGCTAGGGTTACGGCTTTATGAAATTATAGTTTTTAAAAGAAAATATGGAAAAAACCCAACACAATCCATGCATCCAAAATAATAACAACCTATGAAAATTCATGAATTTATGACAGTAATGACAGGAAATCAACAGGAGTCATGGATTCAACATTAAAACTCAAAGATAAAGATGGGGCAAATTCTAAAGTTACTCTCATTTATTTGACTAAATTTTGTAACAAGATATTATACTATATTACTAGATATTACTTACATTATCCAATGTAGTTTGACTAACAGAGTAGTCTTCTACATCCAAGTTTTCTTCTGCTTCTTCCATAAAACCAAAAACATCTGCCAATTTTATATGTGGTACCGAAGGTACTTGATATTGAAGCATATTGTGATGACATTCCTAGAAAGAAGGTAACAAGATATTCAAGGAATCAACAGGTATTTCATTTTGAAAAAGATTTAAAGCCATGGCTAGATGACCACAGTAACCACGAGGTTAGTGTACAGGTTTCCCGAGCGGCTAAAGCGTTTCTTTATCACAATAAACTATTACTTTGGTAGAGGAAGGCGTCTGACCATAAAATTTCCTACTCTTTCATAATAACTTCTCTACCGTACCTAAGAAAAGCATTCTTCCAATAAATAAACATATTGTAGAAGGCCATATTAAGAAAACAAAGAAAGGGTATTGGGCGGGGTAGGGGGGTGAATTCAAAAAAGGCAACCTGTCAAAAATGGGGTAGAGTACATTGATTTACTAGCAGTAAAATATCATTTAAACTCCTACTCCATTTGAAATATCTAATTAACTTTTCAAGTTAGTGTACAACGTTTGTAAATGGTTGGTTTCAAAATCCAGTAATACTTTGCAGGCCATTGCAATGGAGCTCTTCCTAAGGGAGTAATCTGAACATAACAATAAATTATACTTAGGTGTATTGTCCTAGGACAAAATTCAGCTTATGTTATCTTTGAGTTAAAAAAATGATACACTAAGCTAGGTGTCCATCAGAGTGAATGCCAGTTATTACAATATTTTTTCTGTATCCAATATGAAACTCCCTCGCTACCTACGATTTATACTTAGCTCAGAAATTATATTGATAGGGTTTTTTAACTTGCCTGCATTTTCAAAATGCAACAAAAGGAACAGGTGCACCAGTTCGAATGCACAACGTGTACGTGGGGGATATAATAATTTTTATTATATAATAATAAAATTAATAATTTTATATAATAGCTATAATTTTTGAATGCACAATGCATAAACACTCACACTCTGTGATAAGGATATCAAACAAAATATCACACAGTTACCCGAAAAGTAAAACCCCTCTATCCCGCTACCTTTATCCTCACAATAAAAGTGTTACTGTCAGCGTGCATTTCTATTTTGTACTTTTTGTACCAGTTCCATTTCGATTTCTGCTTTAACTGATACCTCCCTCGCCATCCCGATTTATTATGCAAAACTTTTCCAGGTCAAATTTCCATGATTCCACATTCCACATAGAATTATCTCAAAAGTCAGTAATCTCATTGCTTATCAAAACCAAAAAGCAGTACTGCAACCCGGTTTTTAAGAATGTTACTACACCAAAGAAAGGCGTGTATTATCTATCTCAATGCCTGAAATAACGAATAGCACACGCTCTTGTAATGAAGAACTATACTACATGGAAAAAACCCCTTTAATCATTGTTAATCCCATATTACACTTTTGCTTGCACAATTCCACTACGGTCTCTAAATATTCTGTTAATATTAATAGCAATGACACCAACTGAACTTTACAACAAAACTTTTACTTTGTCGAACATTTGATCTTCCATAGCTCTCCTAATTAATAGCTTCATTAAGAATAGAGGAAAGGAGACCCCAAAGTGTCTAGAAGACTGTACATATATCTTTGTCTCATGTCCAGTAGCAAAGTGCACCATAAGACTTCAAGTGTGGCCTCTGACGTTGCACCTGGTGTTGGTAACTCGTAGGAGTTTCCATTGGACAAACAATTTTCATTTACGGGTGAGTATTTGGAAGGTGATAGCATTTTCCAAACATATTAATGTTGGACTTCAGCAAAGCTTCTATTTTCTGGGGCAGTCCTTCTGGGAGGTTAATGGTCAGGAAATAGTTGGCGTGTTGGGTGGTGGTGTTTTCTGTAGCAACAGGCTATATATGGTTCTTGTCTAGAATTTGGCCTTTTCTATCTTCGATTTTACGTTTTCTAGCGACTTGGTTCTTTTGATTACTTTTTTTTCAAAATACTCTATCTTTTATGCACAATGAAAATAATAACAAAATTCTCAAGAGATCGAACTTTCAAAATTATCGCAATAGTAAATTCCTCTGAATTTTACTTTCACAAGGTGGTATTAAACAATACCGCCTGCTACTTATAATCTAAACCAGGCTTACAACGATAGCGTGGTTTTGGGCTGAACGCCAGGGGGATAAAAACAAGTATTCGTAATATAGTGGGCTAAAACAGATCGCTCTATTTTTTAAAGAGTCTCATGAAACTTCTAATTAGGTACCTTCAACATAGCATCTGGAAGTTTTTCTTCAAAAAAGCTCTTAACTGGCTCCAAATTTGGCATGTCACCTTTCACACGAATCGTCACTATATATCCTTCACCAAATCTAAAACACAAAATGTCATAAGAGGGCAATGAGAAATGAGAGAGGTAAAGTGCATTCTTAAGAAACTTATAGATATGGACTTTACGTCTAATTGAAAACAATTACTTATTAGTTTAACAGCTACAAGCATTGGCCTTAAGTTCAAAATACGTACATCAGTCAACTTTACCTCAAAAACCGTTATTTTTAAAAGTACTTTAAGTTATACCTGTTCCTGTGTCTATACAAGTGTTAAAATTGTGGAATCACGTGTACAAAATTGAACAGGTAGCGGTTTCGTTTACAATTCAAGCACATCATTCGTCAACATCCATTCCACTCCTGCGAGACTGGCAGGTTGTCTTCTGATGAAACCACAACGGGAATAATTAGGTATCGAATGAACTATTATATGCATCTATCTCTATGTCTACAGTAATGTTACAGAGTGGCAAGCACGTTAGAATTTATTAAGAAAAAAGAATTTTTAAGGACAACGCCCTTGAATATATCGGAAAAAAAGGCAATGCCTTTTTATATGTTAAGTAACTTTATTATTATGTTATGTATAGAGTATATATTATTACATTTGTTTGGTATTATTGCTATCATTTTGATGTTTACAACCAGTGCTCTCTTTATAACAATATTCAACATTCGATAAATCATGAATATGTCAGTAGCACTCTCTAAAAATCCTTGCCCCGAGTTCGCCTTTGTGAGTACCAAACTTGGCGAGATCATGAAAGGCTAACGAAGACCAGTACTGCTTCGGAAGGTATCCTATTTCAGTATTCTTTGTTCCTAAATTTTATTACTATCTATGTAATTGAGTAACGTTTAAATATTGAAAAGCAAGTCTTCATATAATTTTGTTCTGAAACTCTCATCAGTGCATAAACAGTTAACACGAAGACTGGTCTCTTCTTGGATTGGCAGGTGCATATATGTCAGCTGCCAAAATGTAAGTGATTTCCTTTCTGTTTTCTGCTAGACGGTCTGTCTATTTTCAAACCAGATACGCTTTGCAAATAAAATGACAGCTTTTGTATCCCATTTGATCGGAGTGTTTTTGCCACTTGCTCACATCACTAATACGATACTCATTATGCGGATGAAATGGCAGTGGTTAGAGTGGAAGAAAATGAATCAAAGACTTAAAAAAATACAAAATGCAAATTGCTTATTATTTATGAGATCTGATACGAAAACGACAATTATAAGAGGGCATGCAAAACCTGCGTAATAAACTGATCATAAAATTCTACCGTTTCTTACATGCCAATTACTTACAATCTAAACCTTTTAGGGTATTCGGTAATGTGGTAGGCTAAATACTTTAGAATAATTTCTTACTGGATTTACTATACTAGACAGAACAAAAAAAGGTTCCATGACAAGATAAAACAACAAAGTTGAAATAAATCATATTTTCACCACGTAATTCTACGAAAACACTAAAAAGATAAAGATAAAGTGGTGGTAAGAAAACCATGACACTACTGTTTTTCGTGATGGTAAAAAGAATGATTAGATCACGAAAGTAAGAAAGATTTTGAAATTATCATAATTGGATCAAGATTGTCTGAAATCAAACTTCATACTTGAACGCGCTTACCCAATAAAAAACATTCAAACTTAATAAATAGCTTAATCATTACAAATTAGTTGTATAGCTGTATATAGCTATGAAGTATATAGCTATGAAGTGCTATAGGTAATCTATAAGTACTCCTTATAGCTATGAGCTCAGTATACTTACCTATTTTTCAAATGCTGTGTGCTACCAATACACTTAAAACGACCATTGACCATAATTGCAACTCTTGAGCACAATGCTTCACATTCTTCCATGCTGTATGTAAGAAGAAATTTTCTTAAACAAACATCTCCCGTAAAATATTATCATACAAATTAAAAAGTAGTAACAGTGAAGATAGAGTAGTAGTATAATATATGGTAGATTCACATTATATTGGTTATATTCACCACTTGTTTATTCCCAAGGTAATTCATTTAGTTAATTAGCAAATCGTAACAAACTTTGCATGTGCTTCTGTGGACTGAAAAAATGTATTGATGATGACTCCAGATGAAAGAGAAAATTTAGTAAAAAAATATATACATAATTGTTTTACGCTACCGCGTCACTAGGTATATATATATATATAAATATAAATATATATATATGTGTGTGTGTGTATGCGTGCATGCGTGCTTGTCTATGAATCTGTGCGGGCGCGTGATATACACTAAATTTTCTTTTTCATCTGGAGTCATCGTTCTCTTGGATTGGCTGATGTATAAATGTCAGCAGCATGCACGCATACACACATACACACACACATATATATATATATATATATATATACACACACCTAGTGACACAGTAGCGTAAAAAATATATATATATATATGTGTATATGATGTTGATGAAGTTGATGATGACGATGATGACGATGATGATGATGATGATGATGATGATGATGATGATAGTTGTTGCATTTTTCTTGGGGATACAAAGTCAGAAAAAACCCCAAGGTATCCTTAAAATACCACTGGTAAAGTATATTGATCGATTCTAGCGACTAGGGCGAAGATGCTAGAGGGTGGACGTGCATAAAATATGAGTTAATTGTAACATTATTAATAGTATTATTAATAGTAATAGTAAAAGTAATANGAAGTTGATGATGACGATTATGACGATGATGATGATGATGATGATTATGATGATGATGATAGTTGTTGCATTTTTCTTGGGGATACAAAGTCAGAAAAAACCCCAAGGTATCCTTAAAATACCACTGGTAAAGTATATTGATCGATTCTAGCGACTAGGGCGAAGATGCTAGAGGGTGGACGTGCATAAAATATGAGTTAATTGTAACATTATTAATAGTATTATTAATAGTAATAGTAATAGTAGATAAGTAAACAGTACTTAAGGAAAATCCACAGTAATTCAACAGGACGATCAGGGATTCATCAGGGGTGCGGAATGGAATGTACATCACGAAGCACGAAAGCAAGTTCTAATGAAACGGTGGCCAACACTACTTCTTAGGCAATTGCCACATTCTCCTTTTGTCAAGTGACGAAAGCCCCATTCAATGGTGAAGCATAACTGCCCTGATTCCCTGACACTCCTAAAAAGGTCCACAAAACTATTTAGATGACACTCGAAAGATAACCTAAATCAAATTTTGTATTAGTATGTAGGTTTAAGCTTTGGTGTCAGAATTATGAGCTTTTGGATTGGACGTTCTTACGGATTCTTGTTCAAATTCGTCTGGGGACCTTGTTTAGCGTCGGGAAGTACAAATGATCAATGCTATAACACATGGGACTTAAAGTTAGAAAAATATACCTTTGCTATCTATACAATAGGCATTACCTGTGTGAAGTAAGCACTACAGACTTTGTTCCTTCCTGGACAATATTAAGCACTACGTTCCACAAGAAACGACGAGCACCAGGATCCATGCCAGTAGTTGGCTCATCCTGTCATAAAAAAATGAACTACACATCACTGATTACAGTTACATTTAATAGTACAGTGCCATTAATCTACAAAAAATATCCATCTTAGAGAAATCGAAGGCTATAAATAATTATTTCAAAATTACTTCATCGTGTTTTTTCGCCAGTGGGAAAATATACTTACAGGATTCTTGTTTGTGATTGCCAACTTGGGTCTCTTGTTCAAGAGACTGAAGAGATTTCGTACTTAAAAAAGGGGGCAGTTTGTAATACACAACTGGGCGCTGGATGATTTTAGCCCGGAAAGTAGCAATAGAGCTGGAGAATCCACCCAGGTCTTATTGAAGTTCAAAATCAAGGCAGTTTGGCAGAGAAAATGATCTCCTTTGCTTATGTTTGAAAATGTCACCTGGTTCTGCCAACTTAATTGTATTCTACTTGTTTTTCCTTTGATTTCCATTTTCTGACAGACGTTAAATAAAGGCACGGCGTTTGCCTTAGGAATGTGGGCAAAAGTGGGCAAAAGCGGACTACCAAGCAAAAATTACCCAAAATGCTGACAATCTGGCCAACAGAAGGGCATCCAAGATGCCTACAGTGGGGATTTGAGAAAGAATTTTTACATTTGTCATGTTTCAATCAAGAATATACATGGTACGGGTGGATTTTCATCCTCATCATAAATTTTACAATGGCCAAGTGTGGTGGTCAGATATATTGGTATGATTTCAAAGTGAGTTCTTCAATGATATGGGTTTGTTTTTACTGTAAAGAGCATTGTAATTCCAATTCATAATAATGCGATTGATAAATGGTTCTCTTAAAAAAATTAATTAATAGCCAAAACATGGCGTAACTGACATTAAATAGTCATGAGAAGCCAAAATGTTGACCGAAAAATCCTCAAATGCAAACTCGAGGCACAGAGAAACTCTACATTTCTCGTCATAAAAATATATCAAAGCTTCACCTGGACACAAATTACAATTCATTTATCTACATTTTTAAGAAGTTACAAGACAGAAACAATACAGGTTTAATGTCCTAACTAGCTGAAAATCTCCACTACTACGATGTTGAAGGTACACTTCATACTGAATAGCAAAGCATTAAATCCGTTATTAATTTTATCAGTAATGTGAGCTCACGTAAAAAAAAACCCACATTCTTACCTCTTCTTACCTCCCGGATCGTATACCCTTGGAAACCCATACCTTTTAAAAATAGATTATTACCTAATCTGGGGCAAAAGCGGATCTGAACCTAATCATCATGGGAATGACAGTTGCCATACAGAAAATTTATAACTAAACCAGACACCATGCATTTCTGTGAAAAATGGGCCAAGTAAGAACTGTAAAATCAAACGTTGAGTAAGACAAGGGTATGTCACTTCATTAGGCCTGTTGAAACACATCTGCTTATGTGGAAACTAGATCCAAAAGAATATCTGTCCATTGGTGGGCACATTAGTAGAAACATAGGACATCCCGATGACATATTTAGGTGATAGGATCAGAAGATCAGAAGGTCTCAAGGCTTATTTGCCACTGCTCTCTCTGAGGGTAAGAATGGTGACCTGACCGTTAATTGTCACTAAATTTTTTTCAAATGCGTTCGCCCCAAACTATTTTTTAACATACACATATACATACACACACACACACACACACACACACACACAGACACACACACGCACACACACTCTCTGTCTGTCTGTCTCTCTCAGTGTCTGTCTGTCTCTCTCTCACTCTCTCTACGTCCCTCTCTCTTTCTCTCTCTTTCTCTCTATCTTTCCCCTCCGTTTTTTAAAAAAAATAAAATAATGACAATCAAGCAAGAGTTGTATCTTATTTATCTTATTGATTTTCCCTTTCTATTAGAGTAGCTACTTTTTGAAGGATCAACAATTC
Organism: Morbakka virulenta; assembly: GCA_003991215.1. Lineage (NCBI taxonomy): Eukaryota > Metazoa > Cnidaria > Cubozoa > Carybdeida > Carukiidae > Morbakka > Morbakka virulenta. Next base: position 2,794,670 of record RDPX01000035.1, read on the forward strand.
AAAACAAAGCAAAACAAAGAACACAGAAACACCACAAAATCAGCAAACGCTATGAATACTATGTTAATTCAATTTTTGAAGCCTAAAATAAGAAATAAAAACGTCTGTAAATGCTATCAAAACAGGAAGAAAATTTCATTAATATGATTTCAGTGGTGGTCGAAATGTTAGAAAAACGGAAATAAAATGTTATAACATTAAATGTTAAACAGAATACAAAATATTGGATTTAACTTTTTAAATCAAAACTAATGCCTAGAATTTCCTTAGGCCGTAAGAACGATAAAAGCTAATACCCACGATGCAAGTCCACCCTCTGCATTGGGCTGAGTCTACATGTGGCAATGTTAACCTTTATAGCTTAAAATTGACAGAAAGGTTCACAGGTGGGTAGCTAAAATCCATGAAAAATGCTGGAAAAATTGCCTGACATTATACATACCATGAAGACTAGTGATGGGTTTCCTAATAGCGCAATGGCTGCTGATAGTTTCCTCTTGTTTCCTCCACTATATGTTCGAGAAGGTCGATCGGCATATCTTAGGAGTGCTAATTTTTTCAAGGATGAGTTTATTACCTTTACGAGAAATAGTTCCACATTCATTAATATATATTTACACACGAATAGTTATCAATAGAAAAACTATGTAAAAGTAAAATAAATTCTGACAGCTTAAATAAAAACTGATTTTTATACGAACTGTTATGTACTAGTGTGATACTGGTCGTCCATGACACCATATTATTACGGCACCTAAACTCACGCAAAGATGAATAGTAGTTTGTGCAGTTAAATAGTAGAATATACCTGCTTAATCTCCATCCTGTCGCCGAATGGCTGAAGGCATAGACTCTTGTGTGGGGGAAAGTTCGAATCTCACTGGACATGATTTCTTTGTTCTGCTGGTACTTATATTTTAACAAAGAAAAATTGTTGTATTATATTGAAACCAGTGTTTGTAACTTTTATAATCACCGCTGTAATGGGCCAAGCGCTCAATAATCCGTTTTTAACAAGATTAATTTTGCAGCTTATTTCTCTGAGGCAATCCTTTTTTACGTCATTATATATGGGCATCTTATCTAAAACTCAGCAAATAGGGCTGAGTCTCCCATGAAATGACAATTTCTCTTGTCAGCCATGAGAATTTCATGCTCAAGAAAAAAAAGGGATGCAAAGAAAACTATAAGAAAACCCACTGAGTAGGAATCAAAAAGGAAATAACCCCCCCCCCCCCACACACACACAACACCTGAACTTCGTTAAAACCAGTGCATGCAGCTGAATAAATAAGCTATCGGGGCACACTTCTTAAGTAGAAATTCGTTCACCTTGCTTTCCCAAACCAAATATAGATGGGCAAACCATTTGAATGCAGTAAAAGGATAATTTTTGTGACGTTTTAGTGGGCATATTGTTCTTAGGCATAGCGATTATTTTAGTTAAGAAAGGAACCCTTAAAATTTAATCATTTTACC
>RDPX01000035.1:2796173-2814515 GCA_003991215.1 Morbakka virulenta
AAAAAAAAAAAAGGGATGAAAAAAAAACAATAAAAAAAACCCACTGAGTAGGAAACAAAAAGGAAATAACCCCCCCCCCCCCTACACACACACACACACTGAACTTCGTTAAAACCAGTGCATGCAGCTGAATAAATAAGCTATCGAGGCACACTTCTTAAGTAGAAATTCGTTCACCTTGCTTTCCCAAACCAAATATAGATGGGCAAACCATTTGAATGCAGTAAAAGGATAATTTTTGTGACGTTTTAGTGGGCATATTGTTCTTAGGCATAGCGATTATTTTAGTTAAGAAAGAAACCCTTAAAATTGAATCATTTTACATAAAAAGCTTGCAGTGAACGATATAATATTGCAAAATAAAAGAGGAATATTCAGACACTAATGCTGTATTCGTCGAAGTACAAACTACAGACCAAGTGCTTTAGGAAGACTAAGGTCGTGGCAGTCAAAGAGTGTTATGCGCAACCTTCTGTCACAAACCAAATAATTAATCACAATTAATACACCTACCTCAAAAAAGACATCTAAAAAATTATCCAATAAACGAAAGCTAATCCCTATTCTGCCTCGAGTTAATATCAATATTCTCCCTCATCATTTTACTATAAACAAAAGCATAGCATCCTGACTAAGGAAAATATATCACAACAAATCAGGCAATTTTCCCACACGATACAAAGCACACTTTTGTACTGGTACACAATCCAGAAAGTTAAGTATCAGGTCAGCATACTCTGCCACATCTTCCGTGTACAAGGAAGATGTAGGAAAGATATGGTGGAGGATTAGGAGAAAATGAATATAAGTAAGGCCAGGAAAGGAGGAGGGAAGAGGAAGGGTGAAAACCGAATAAGTTTGGCAACTAAATTGTGTAGAACTGTATTTTGAAAAACGAGCTTGTTTAAATTGCAACAAAATAGACAAAGCAATACAAAAAATAAAATGTAAAATAATACTAGCCTTCAGTTCTCTTCTACGTATAATTGTGTTTACTCTAAAATATATGTATCTTAATAAACTCGGACATCACGTGCACAAGGTCTTAATTTTCTTACAGACAACTAATGAAATCTCTTACCAGTATTGGATCCTATTTTGCACAAAAATTATTAAACATAAAAACTGAATGAGGCAAACCTGAGAGGCTTCGTACCTGATTCAAATTTGCTTCTGGGACACCACGTATTCTTGCATAAAAAGCCAAATGTTCACGCCCTGTCATTTCATCAATCAGTGCATCAAACTGTGGACAATAGCCAATGTGTTTGTGAACCCTCGCTGCGTTATGAATTACACTAAAATAAAAAATGGAAAAATACAATACTGTGCAGTAATGTCCTTCAATTACACCACACTAAACGAAAGAAAGCAGTTATAAATAGGCACCGAAGTAACCGAATTTTTTTAATCAGGTAATATATCAATAAACAATTCAATATTATCTTTCCTTCTTTCGTTTGAAGCCAGAAATAGTTGATCGTTAGAGATCCGTATTACCGGTTATCACCAAGCATAACTACCGAAGTAACCGAATTTTTTTAATCAGGTAATATATCAATAAACAATTCAATATTATCTTTCCTTCTTTCGTTTGAAGCCAGAAATAGTTGATCGTTAGAGATCCGTATTACCGGTTATCACCAAGCATAACTACCGAAGTAACCGAATTTTTTTAATCAGGTAATATATCAATAAACAATTCAATATTATCTTTCCTTCTTTCGTTTGAAGCCAGAAATAGTTGATCGTTAGAGATCCGTATTACCGGTTATCACCAAGCATAACTACCGAAGTAACCGAATTTTTTTAATCAGGTAATATATCAATAAACAATTCAATATTATCTTTCCTTCTTTCGTTTGAAGCCAGAAATAGTTGATCGTTAGAGATCCGTATTACCGGTTATCACCTAGCATAACTACCGAAGTAACCGAATTTTTTTAATCAGGTAATATATCAATAAACAATTCAATATTATCTTTCCTTCTTTCGTTTGAAGCCAGAAATAGTTGATCGTTAGAGATCCGTATTACCGGTTATCACCAAGCATAACTTCGCATCTAAAAATTATCCTGCTCAGGATGACCACATCAGGCCTATTTGTTCATTTTATTTAGTTACTCCTGTTTGTTTGGACACTAAATTAGCCCCAAAAACATTGAAATCTGTTTGCAACGGTGCTTAGTATTGTATTAGTATTAGTATTGCATTTGTTGTAAGATTTTTGGTTGGAAGGGATTTCGAACAAAGCGGGTACCTGATTGACGGTAAGTTCCGCTTATGTCATCTACGCTAATAAACCCAAGGACCCAAACAGAAATCATACCAGTAAAAGATGTTCTCCCTTCTGCCTCTCCATGCCTTCATCCATCCCTAAAGACTATTTAATACGTCTTAATATCTCCAGACAATTTTACTTTTCGTCATTTTTTGTAACCTTGCCAATACTGAGAGGTAAAAAGTAACGAGTCTTACCTCCAGTTTTTAACTGACGCTTTTCCTGCTGTAATCAAAGTGTCACTAGTCAACATTTTGAAGGTAGTTGTTTTCCCAGCGCCGTTTACTCCAAGGAGTCCAAAACACTAATAATTGATAAATTTATTAAAAAATGACAGAGAAAACGAGAAAACAAATGTTATTCAAATAACTAACTCCAATAACTTCATCTTAGTCTCGTCACTGAACTACTTTATTTTTGTTCGATTTCCTCTTATGATTCGTGGTCAAGCATAGAATAAAAATGTTCTTATCGGACTTTCATAAAAGCTTTGTAGTAGGTTCTACATTTAAAGAAACAGCCAGAACCTTATAAAATAAAAACTTTAGGTGGCAATAGCATCTTAATAAATACAAGAATGATTTTACAGAATAAACTTATCTCCTTGGTAAATCAAATGTTCTTTTGCTTCAACATCTGGTACATACTTTATCAACTGGTTTAAAATGTGATAGTGAGTAGGTGTTTCCATGCATGAATGTACTTCTTTTCTTTATCTGAATCGTTTTACAATCAAGGAGTCAAATTTACCTATGCAAATCGATCAATTTACAGAGGGATAGTTATTGAAAGATGTTTCTGAAGAGCAATACCGGGTAGTATATATCACTATTATTCTAATTTTCACATTATTTGTACATAGCATGTCAATAATAGTTGGGGCGTATTACTTGGTCTGCTAATAAATAAGGCTTTAGTACAGTAGTGAAGGTGTTGCTCTGAAAATTCAGCTATTATCTAGCAGGGGTCTTTTGAGCTTGTCCTGGGTAACGGCTTTTTCAAAAAGGATGCTACGGAGAAAGGAAAATGTAGCAAAATCTAGACGATTCACCTATCCCAATTTGAGCTGAGTGCCAAAGTGAACTGGGGGAATTTACAAATAACAGAAACTCTATTAATGCACTGGCATCACTAGCAAATAACATTTATAAAATAACTGCCATTACCTTGATTTTAATTAATTTTACGGCAGTACATGGCTTAAAAAACAATAACTCTTTCTTACCTCTCCCTTAGCGACGCCAAGACACAGGTTGTCAACAGCCAGCTGCTTTCCTCTTTTCCGTGATCGATAAATCTGCCATGAATAGCAAATATCATGATAAATTATTACATGGCATCATAGAATATAATGCAACGTAACTTTTATGATATTGTGATATAGCAAAATAGAATACAATGTGTGATAAAAATATATATTTTAATTCTTTTGTCGAACAACAACCTCCTATAGTGAATGAGGAATCCAGCTTACTGCATTGCACAGGTCCCTTGTGGGCACCTGTACAATGTGATGATGGGTCAGCAAAAGGGAAAATACAAGACCAGTAGAGAGATGGAGACTTGGCTGCACAGAAGGCAAAGTAATATTGGAACTCAATAAAAGCACGCCAAACTAAAACCAAGAGCCAAAGCTCTTGTATCCCCACACCGCAAGAAAAATAATACATATGACAAGTAATAAAAAAGGTCTTCAAAAAACATATATACTAGTATTATTTCAAAAACGACGAAGAAGCACAATATATTAAGAATTCATTTCATACTTGTCGAAAATTGAGTTTTTCTGTTGACTATAAATTAGCCAACACTGTATAAGGCGACCAATAATAAATGTGTATAAATGTAAATGTGTATACATATTGAAGATGTTATCATGCTCATTTTGAAAACGCCACCTGAGCCAATAGGTCTTTGAGCCAATAGGTAAAAAGTTCATCTGTATCACGTCGGAACTGTAAAGTGAACTTCTCAAAATATTCGTGCTATGACTGTGATAATAGTTAAATCAAGGCTGTAACTAATGGTTACTAGGAAGAATTGCATGAAAGGCCATACAGCTGGACCTTGAAAGGAGGAAAAATCTTGCTAGGAGACTAATTGCATGGTGGGTGTGGGCAACACTAGCAACTGAATTTGCGCTATTAGTACGTTTAGTATTTGATATTTTAAGTAAGTGGGAAAAACTCCTCGTAGTTTGTCTTAATATTTACAAACTTAACAACCAATAATTAAGGGGTAAAGAAAAGGTTGTGCATTACAGCGGCACAGAGCCCTTGGGTATGACACGGGTAAAGGGGAAAGGGAAAAGGAGAAGGGAAAGGGGAAAGGTAAAAGGAAAGGGGAAAGGGAAAAGGAGAGAGGAAAGGGGAATGGGAAAAGGAGAGAGGAAAGGGGAATGGGAAAAGGAGAGAGGAAAGGGGAATGGGAAAAGGAGAGGATAAAGGGAAAAGGGAAAAGGAAAAAGGGAAAAGGAAAAGGGGGAAAGTAAAAAGGGAAAAGGGAAAAGGAAAAAGGGAGAAGGGAAAAGGGAAAAGGAAAAAGGGAAAAGGGAAAAGGGAAAAGGAAAAAGGGGAAAGGAAAAAGGGAAAAGGGAAGAGGGAAAAGGGAAAAGGAAAAAGGAAAAAGGGAAAAGGGAAAAGGGGAAAGTGGCATGACATAATCGCCTATGTCCATAGAGGATATGGCACCTAGAAAACGAAGAAAGCAAAAAAAAAGCATAAGCAATGACATGTGCATATTCAAACAGCTGTAACAAAGGCCATTTAGATGCAAAACTTGTCGGTTTTTACGTTATTAGAGGATGAAAGTACAAGAGATACTTACTTTTGTCAAATTTTCTATAATAAGCGTATCATCGCTTGTTTCTCCACTGAGAATACGCTGGCGTTCAAAAGCAACGTCTTCGTCTTCACCTTCTGTACAACTCATTGCCAATGGTTTGTGTTCCCTATCGATAAAAACCATTATGATCTCTATTAAAGTTTTTCCAAAGACTTTACATTGATTAATAATTAAAAATGACAAAAGCGTGTAAGGTTTTCCGCGTTACATTAATTATATGCCTCCCCAACATAATAAAACCTGCTCCCTTTAGTCTTCAAGAGTTGGGCGTGTTTTATCATATGAAAATGGTCTATATTAAACACCATCAAGATAACACAAACTTGATTATAACCCAAGAAAAGTTTTGTTTTTAATCATTCTAGTGATACATATTGATCAATATTTAGTTTGATCTTGTTCCTCGCGAAGATTTCCATCTTATCAAGGTCAACTCATTTTTTCTGCCAGGCCTCACCATAAAAGACTGCACAAGAAAACGCTCCTGCGTTTTTTTCCAACTGCCAATGACACGGCAGTTTTAGCCAAAAATAATATCACTTCGCTATCACATTGAAGGTATAAAACCCTTTGTACTAGCTGCAAATTTTGAGCTCATTTTGAGTTCGCACAGAAGGCAATTTTTCGATCGTGCGGAGACTTCAGAATGGTACTATTTACCCTTTTGGTCCTTTTTTTTGGTCTAAACGTCATTTTCCCCCAGTAACTGGGGGCTCAAACGGTGCCCTTCATAGGGACTTGGTTTTGGCAGTCAGGAGTTTCTTGGTCGGATGCTCGGGGAATCGAGCCCTGTATCTCTTGGTTACGGTGCAGTTGCACTAACCATTAAGCCACGGCTCATCTTTTTCTTTTACATCTAAATAACGGGATGATTTTTAACCTGATTCAATGCATAGCGAAATATGCTATGAACGTATTAAATTTTCAAATTTTCAAAACCTTATACCATATTTTACAACTGATTACCAAAACATGCATTAAGTTTCTTTCATTTCTCACCTTGCTTTGATGAAAAATCTGTATTCTATCAGCAATGTTACCACAAAAAACGCCAAACCCTCAATACTCATTACCAACAAGTATCTTGTGACAAGATCCCATTCGAACGGCGAGCGGACATTATCAAATTCACCTTAAAGTGGGAGGAGATAAAGTTAAAAAATGCACTGTTGAAAAGGGTTACTAAAATTGCTTCAAATAACTACTAAAATTTACTAAAATTACTAAAAGTTTACTTCAAATAAAAAGAAGAACTCTCATTTAAATTCAAACTACTGACAGTAACAAACTACTAATGAAACAGTACAGCATCATGCCCTTTCCGCCCAAACAATCAAATACATAATCAACATGTTATTTGTTCGAAGGTTTAATAAGCTATTGTACGATCGCTAATGATAGGAAATCTGGGGTGGGGTGGGGGTGGCTTTATCTCGTCACCATTAACCTCTTCCTTTGTCGGAAACATGAATTCCAAGTCGATAACGTAATTTTTCATAGGTTACCTATAATTAGGAATTATATCTTACAACTGACAAATACATATCCAGTTTCACTATTGCGAAAAAAAGATATAAAAACCAAGTCATCACTTTATAAGGGGAGATTAGTTGCTACTAAAATAATCTATCTAGCAAATTTACTGTAGTATAATGTGTCACATATTAAGACCTTACGTACAGATGAAATGGGCTTCATAAACGCTTTATCTCCCCTCTCCCAGTCCCCTCCCACACACATGTATATACACTTTTTATTATCTAAAAGTGAGGTTAGCAACCCTTACGGGCCAGTTTACATCTGCAGCGACCGACTCAGAAATTCTGCAAATGCAGTTCACAGTAAGAATGCACGCAATCGTTCACGCAATCGTTTGTTGGAAGTTAAAGTGACTTCTAAATGATGCTGTGACAAGTTGCAGTTCCACCTGACATTTTGACTAACTCTTAACGCCTCTAAAGTTAAGGTGGGTACAATTTGATTGTATGTAATATATAGGATACAGCCAGTTGCTGGAAAATCGTTGAAATAAAATTTGCCAATGAAACCAAGTCAAATATGCCCCAGTAGGTGATTCCTATAATTTCTGGTTTAAAAGTTTTGGTATTCATATATCTCGATAAATAAATCGATTGAGAATTCCTTTACTGTGTTCTGACACTCTTGTTTTTGTCTTTTTGCTTTTCTTTCGATTGCGAAAACTTAACAGTCTTACTGGTCCAGATATTATATTACAAAATCCACCTAACTTTAAAAGCAAGTTGTCCTATTTTTGTGTAACTGCTCTCTCTAAATACTGCTAACCAGTCTGTTTACCGGCTGATCAACTAACCAAACAATAGGAACTGACCCAATCATAAAACCCTTTCAGTTAACTTTTGTTTTATTGCAGAGCAAAAAGCTGAACATGAAGTAGGAGTGACGGGAAATGATGCTAAGTTGAAGAATAGCGCGTGTTGGTTTGCGCGAGCGATCTCATAAACATGATAAAATGCTGAACAAGAACACTGGTAACACCCAAAAGGGAACTAAACATTAGAAAAAAACAGCAGAAAAGGCACATGCTCGGGCCAGGTATCGAAAGTGAAAGCAGACGACACAGGAAGAAGGTTAATGGAAATAATTAAACACCAAAAAGGAAATTTGCATTGTTAAAAATCAGACGGACAGGCAAAGTAGAAAACAATAAACACACAACTAGGTAAGTAAGTTAAATAAGATGTAGAAGACAGGAAAAAAGTTAAGAAATAGGCCCAGGAACCGCTGTGGTGACCAAAAGAGAAGCTAAATGAAAAGGGAAGTGGAATATAGATGTTTTTGTGTTAAACAGGACTTACTGTAAAAGCTGGTATAACTTTATAAGGAAATAAAAAAAGAGAAAAAACAACACCGAGGAATATGTTTTCAGAGGGATTTATGACACCTGAAGCTGTTCTGCGTTGTTGGGCCGAAATGATTAAAACAAAAAACAAACTTTTCTTAAAGGTACTAACGCCGTAAAAATTTTCATCATAAAAGTTTTCAAGGTCAAAATACTATACAAAACAACGTAAAAAACTAGGTTGCTATGACAAAGATTGTAAGTGTTAATTGAGAAATGAAAATAAACGAAATAGGGGAGCGGGGAGCGAGTGTGTGGGGGGGAAGCCTTACTTCAGCAATATTACAAATCAAACATCGGCAAATTTTCGTATATCGCTGTCGACTTGATTTGACGTACCTACAAGTTTGTAATATTCGTTCAGATATTCATTAAATGCCAAGTCCATTAAACCACGCCCAAGGCAATAATTTGGAAATGCAAGAAACACCATCTTGACTGTGTTGTATGCTGTCACAAGTGGCTGTTGAAAAAGGTATAGAGTTAATACAACAACGTTAATATGTTCACTAAACGCAAAAAAAAACCCCAATAAAAACACCCAACTTTGGCCATAAAAAGAATAACGTCTTGCTATAGGTCTGCATATTCACTTTCCCTCTTATCTCCGACCTAAAAACTTTGGTAAAACATAAGGGGAAAAAAATACCACTGGCAGAATTATCAGTGATTTAGTACGCTAAGACAGTGCTCTGTTATTTATCTATAACCAAGTCTTTTATCCCCTATCTTAAGTATCAAACAACAAGCTCTAATGCCAATACAGCTTACCTATAGTTTCTCTCTTCAATTATAATTCAAATGACTACTACGATCTGTTTAAATCACCAGTAGCAGTAGGGCTGGTCGGATATAACTGTATTTTAGATAAATAACTCTACTATCTGTCACTAGACATTTACATACTGTATTTCATCTTATAAAAGCCGGAGATTTTTTAGAGACCGGCCTTTGTTCAAAATCAAACATCATTTTGTAACTGATAAAAAAAATGCGATGGTTATTAGAGAAAATACGGAGTACAAATACCTCGTAACGACTTTAAGTTATTAATGTTAACAACACCCACCATAAAAAACATATTAGACACAGCAGAAGTGTGAATTGGTGTTAATTTACGAACCTTGACGTGAAAAAGATAGTAGATTAATACAGTCGTCTCGGTTCCCTTAAAACTTAACCTGCTACTTGTGGTTTAACAGGAGTGTCGTTAGTAAATTGCACATACATCCGTCTTTTTTCTTGAAAAATCTCTATTCTCTTCCCACTCCCCTTCGACCTCTTAATATCGCAGTGGTTTTTATAACATTAATCTGGGTAAGTTACGGTAGCAAAATATCACTTAATAAAGCAAATTTTACTTTTATATATTCTTCCTTTGTTCACTGCTCTTAAGTCACCACATATAACATGGTATCCAATATGACATAATATGAAATAAAAATAGTATTATACTAATTTTATTCTATTCTATTCCATTTCCAAGTAAAATAAAAGGCAATGATTTTACTGTCAATTACAGAATTTTTACTATGAATCATTTTCCTGTAAATATTAGAACTCCAAGTGACGAAAAAGATTAATGAATAAAACATTTGAGTAGTAATCATGCAAGGCATTCCATTATTGGTAAATGTGCGAAAATTTAGTCGAAGTACTAAGTACACACCCTTAACAAATAAGATGCATGGCTTAACTCTTTTGCTATCATAAAAGCGCAATACAAAGTATTTAAGTACTGGGCTATTGATAATTGGGTCGAAAATTATATATAAATAAATAAATAAATAAATAAATAATATATATATATATATATATATATATATATATATATATATATATATATATATACACTCGACACCATTCGTCTTTAACAAAATTGGATTTTACGTACTCCCCAGTTCTGGTTCAGTGTTATAAATAGCAAATATTCTATGATGGATATCTCACCGCAACATCTGGAAACATTTGCAAAATAAACGTCGTCACCGTGCACGTGATACCAACGAACAGATTCAAGACGATCATGAAAATATATGCAGTACTAGCTTCTTTGAAAAGAAATGATGTAGGGTACATCAGGGGTGTAATGGACCATCTATAATGTAAGATCAAGAAACGTTGGGATAAAAAGCAAAAACATACAAAATACCACTATAAAAGTAATTCCACACACAACAGGATATGGGGGTTGATCAATGTAAGAGAATATGGGCAAGTGTAAGAGTAACCGTAGCAGTGAATATGAGCCTTACTATAAATAACCAATAAAAATGCAGTAAAAATTAAAAAATATAATAGGACGTTAGCTTGCGTTCCTTATACTTACGATGATGGTAACCCCACTTTACATAGTATAATACTGTTTGGTTTCTTTTCTCAGATGTTACCTCCAAAGTGACAGCGGTATAATGCAGCAGAACAGTGTGTGCCATACAAATTACTGAATAAAGCTGAATGTTTGAATTATTTCTAAAATGGTAATGTCTCTACTCACTCATAACCACCTAAATCACACGATTCATTTTTCCTACAAAAATGCGTATTTNGTTATCATAAAAGCGCAATACAAAGTATTTAAGTACTGGGCTATTGATAATTGGGTCGAAAATTATATATAAATAAATAAATAAATAAATATATATATATATATATATATATATATATATACATTCGACACCATTCGTCTTTAACAAAATTGGATTTTACGTACTCCCCAGTTCTGGTTCAGTGTTATAAATAGCAAATATTCTATGATGGATATCTCACCGCATCATCTGGAAACATTTGCAAAATAAACGTCGTCACCGTGCACGTGATACCAACGAACAGATTCAAGACGATCATGAAAATATATGCAGTACTAGCTTCTTTGAAAAGAAATGATGTAGGGTACATCAGGGGTGTAATGGACCATCTATAATGTAAGATCAAGAAACGTTGGGATAAAAAGCAAAAACATACAAAATACCACTATAAAAGTAATTCCACACACAACAGGATATGGGGGTTGATCAATGTAAGAGAATATGGGCAAGTGTAAGAGTAACCGTAGCAGTGAATATGAGCCTTACTATAAATAACCAATAAAAATGCAGTAAAAATTAAAAAATATAATAGGACGTTAGCTTGCGTTCCTTATACTTACGATGATGGTAACCCCACTTTACATAGTATAATACTGTTTGGTTTCTTTTCTCAGATGTTACCTCCAAAGTGACAGCGGTATAATGCAGCAGAACAGTGTGTGCCATACAAATTACTGAATAAAGCTGAATGTTTGAATTATTTCTAAAATGGTAATGTCTCTACTCACTCATAACCACCTAAATCACACGATTCATTTTTCCTACAAAAATGCGTATTTTCATCGCATGCCAGTAATGCTTACAGCCAGTTATTTCGATAAGTTTTGCTGAGCTAAAGTGTGATGACACGCCAACAAGAATTTCAAAACATGGGAATAAAAAACACCATTTTACTTAAATTTCATTCCTAACACTTGCTTACTTGCCGAGGTAATAATGACGTTAAAATAGATGAGAAAAAAATCAAAATAACACATTTTTTAAAAACAATGCTAAAATTTATATCCAAAATCAGTAGTGGCTGTGTGGTTAAATAAACATATTACCATGCAAAAGGTTCGCGTTTCGAACCCCCTGCCTTATTCGAAATACTGTCCCCGATTTGTTTCTCCGTTATAAGTGACATACTACTGAGTTTGTATATGTTTTCGAAAATTGAATAGGAAGAATGTAGAAATCATTAAATTAAAAAGATCAAAACGTACAAACGAAAATTGTCAGATAAGAAAATAACCCTCTGAGCCGAAGTTCAAAGCCTTGCTTAGGAAGGAAAGAAGACAAAAATACACACACACACACACACACACAAGGCAAAAGAGCCCAAAACCAGCTTAAATGACTGGTTACAGCCACGACAATCTAAGAAACAATAAAGTGTTTGGAATACTTAAATGGATATAATATTCAACAACAATTATACAAATTGTTGTTGACCAAAACCAAACATGAATGAAGCTTAAAGCACCTGTCTGAATTTAAGGCATAGTTCTGTTGATATATTGTGTCATAATTTTCGACACAACTTGGGACGAGAAACAAAGACTGTTCATTAGCTGAAAAACAACTGGCAAATATAAAATAGCTCTACAATATTATTTCATTTTATTCTGTTAAAAATGACATTTTAGGTTACTTTGACTAGTTTAACTTGCTTATTCTTATATCTTATTCTTATCATCTTGCTAATTACGACAGTCTGCAAAATCTAATATCACAAGTATGCGTATGTTTTTTCAGGGTTTTTTGTTCATTTTGCCCCAGCAATTGCAGCTCAGACGGTGCCCTTTTGAGGGACTTGAATTTGGCAGTGAGGAATTTCTTTGCCGGTTGCCCTCCCTGACGTCAACCAATGGCTTTTTAAAAGTTCAAAATTCTTTTAGCCCGCTAAGGGAATCGAACCTGGAATCTCTTGGTTACGGTGCAACTCCATTAGCCATTACGCCATGGTTCCTCAGGTATGCGTATGTTGCAAAATCAGACCACGAACCAGCCGTTTCAGGAACATTTTCATGAACATTTTCGGAAAGACATTTGTGATACGGTAAACTTTACAATAACAGTGGTATTAAAATTATTACCCATATTAAAATAAATTATATCCGATATTGCCCATTCACCCTTCCTCCATCGCGACTAAATTAATTCAAAGTAAAAAAGGAGCTACAACACTAACTTTCACAGTAAGAAAAGCGCAACGTTGTCATAAACATGACAACCATAAAAAAACACAAAGCCATTCAAAAATAGTTCTAACGGCTCACCCATATAAGATGAAAAGCCAACACGTTGCTGGAAAATTTGTTGGAGAAGAATATGCTGGCACTTGAAAAAAATATAGTATCATCATACAGGCTGATGCCGGGATCATGTAATTTAGCTGAAAAGCAACGGAAAATCGCAGGTTAGCTTTCCTAAATACCTCCGCGGTATAATCTATTTCAACTACATTAAAAAGGAATACAAAAACATTACGCGACAGTGAAAAATAAAAAAAATTCAATGTCTATTCTAGAAACTATTGTAAACTGTCAAAAATACGTCCTTCCACAACGTATCGACGGCAGAGTACACACAACCTGCAAAACGCTTGAACCTATATTTAAGCAACAGTACACTTCGAAGAGCATTTCGTGGAAAATTATAAAGATCTTAAGTACATTTAACTGATCGAGCACCATGCTCAGCGTATTAGCTTGCATGGGTAGTGATAAAACATCTTACCATGAGCTACCATGTGTACTTCTGAAAAAAAATGAAGTAAAAGTTGAATTGATTTCTCGTAATTTGTATTTGATCAAAAGTAAAATTACCATTATGGGTTTATTGCAAAGTAGTATATTGAACGGTTCGTAATACAGTCGCGTAATTTGCATAAAACAAAAATTTAAACTAATCAAAATACTTTGAAAAAATCTACGAAATGGATGTACTAGATTACGATGCGGACTTAATGAAAGTCCTGTCCTGAACTCACAAAAACCCTCGTAGTATTTTAAAAAATAAACTAACAAGTGTCCTGCAGTAAGCAACCAGGTTATTTATGCATGTACGGAATGCCACCAATATTTTTGTTTTGTTGTTGCCTATAAGGCATTGAAATAACAAAGATGTTTACCCATCAAGCGTATTACATTCTTTACTCAGCTTATCTGCCCCAACACCAAGCACATTTTGAAAGATAATGTTCCGTTAACAATTCATGTCAAGTAGTTACTTACCATATCCCATGCATAGTTTGACAACCAATAAATGGTGGGATCAACCCCACTGACAAATTGCAAGTGCTTGGCCTTGGAAGCTCTTTCCATTACTAGAAACACAACAAAACTTGCTGGAACAAACGACATAGCTATAATGACGAAGATGGCAATTACTACGTCAGTCCCTTGGCGCCTAAAACAAAATACGAAAAGGGTAATAAATTGTTGTTCTCTTTATTTTCCCAAATGTATTGGTTTTAGATTATATATATATATATGACATATATATATATATGTATATTAGTATATAAATNCACCAAGCACATTTTGAAAGATAATGTTCCGTTAACAATTCATGTCAAGTAGTTACTTACCATATCCCATGCATAGTTTGACAACCAATAAATGGTGGGATCAACCCCACTGACAAATTGCAAGTGCTTGGCCTTGGAAGCTCTTTCCATTACTAGAAACACAACAAAACTTGCTGGAACAAACGACATAGCTATAATGACGAAGATGGCAATTACTACGTCAGTCCCTTGGCGCCTAAAACAAAATACGAAAAGGGTAATAAATTGTTGTTCTCTTTATTTTCCCAAATGTATTGGTTTTAGATTATATATATATATATGACATATATATATATATGTATATTAGTATATAAATGTATGCCTGTGTGTCTGTGTCTATGTCTGCATATATCGGTGACACCAAAAGACGATATTTTCTCATTCTTGGGTTATTTATTCAAATAGTATTAATGCTAAGACTATAATATTTTACGCGCATAAATGCAGTGATAATAAACATCTTTTAAACAAATTTAGGCTTTTCAAAACTTCCTAGTGAGATAAATGCAATACCGACCACTGCATATTTGAGATCTGGCATTAGATTCCAGTATGTCTACTTAAACGTAAAGATCATCTGCCAACAGGTGTCATATGCCAAAATTGCCCTCATTCTTTCTTGGGCTACTGTCGTCACAGTTTTCCTGTTTTCTTGTGTAGTCAATACATGATTTTAATGAGAGGGATAAAGCTGTGATTAAAGGGTCTTGGACTCAAAAAAGATGAGGAACAGAGTAAATTGTCAAGGAGTTTTCTGAAAAAGGATGGAGAGTGTTTTCTGTGGATTAACTCATCAATAAACTAAAGTAAACAGGGTCTACTATAATAAAGGTTGCAAGCGTTAGGTCATTGACTGGTACAGGAGAAATTAACGAAGAGAACGTAGAGGAAATGATCGCCTTCCAATGGGTGCCCAGGAAGATACTAGTCCCAAAGACAAACTGCGGCAGATTTTTAGGTGGGCCGGCCCTTCGTACAATGAAGGACCAAGAAACTCGGCTTAAAAGAAATCAAAAGGATTAGGGTTTCACGAGGGAATACGCATGTTCTGAAAAAACACAAATTGTGATGATGGAAGCTCTTTGACAGGAATTTCAATGTGATGTTAAATGAATCAAGCTTATCGCTGTAAAAAGACTCCATTCAGAAACTGTCCGTTCCTGACGACATAGTTCACGGTTCACATACGGAGGAAATACCATCATCTCAATGTTCCATAAGTCATCAAGCTTCTTCAAAGTCATGGTTTCAACTAGAGCCAGTTGGAGTAGAAAACTTTTTTCATTGAAACGAGGATCTTAATGAGGAACTTTCACAAGCAAACCTCACAGATATTTAAGGCTTTTTCCAATACAGTTAGCTAAATTCAAGTAATCAAGTAATGGGGCATTCACGGTCTTACAAAGGTCATAAAGCACAGTTCCTCCTTCACAATCCATTTGTTTCCTTTTTATCAAAAAACCCCATCACTATTAAACCGTAAACAAAAAAAAATACTGAAAATACGAAAAATATGCCATCGATGTAACAAAGAATGAGAAGCTAAATGTATAGAGCTTGGAAGGTATCCTTTCAAGGTAGTGTTTTAACAACAATTTGAGCTGTGTAAGGTTCAAGAGAGTAATACCCACTGCCCCCAGACTCACAAACAAAACAAGAAATTGGTTCATTTCGTGAACAAATAACACCCTAAGAATTTAAATTTACTCCTATGTATCAGTGTATCTTTACGTATACCTAAGGTTGCACTTGAAAATCAAAAGGACATGATGGGTCATTAGTGGTAGTAAATCCAAACTTATAACATAACACGTTTGAGATTAACTCAAATATTTACCCATCTTATTTTAAGTAAGGCACGATTCAAAGCAGTAATTGACAAAAGTGAACGAAATTTCCCTACAATCTCAGAATCTTTCTAGTCTTAAGATAACGACATACAGATTGTAAAATATGCCGTGCTAATAGCTTATTCTGATCCAACTCATTACAGCATCGATAGAAAAAAGATGCTAGGGAAATTTATGGTGTTGTAACCGTCAATAGTAACAAGGATTTTTGTTAACAAGACTCTAAGAAACGGACTTGTAATCCAAGTTTCTTAAATGTTTCGTAATTTTAGCACCAAAACATCCCCCCCCCCGTTTCCTTTGCAAGTAAAGGGTACAAAAACTCTTAATGAAATCTTTTTGTGCAACTCCTATGCTGCAAGGCAGTAAAGTTAAGGAAAATCAACGTTTCTTGACATAGAAAACAATCCACAAAAACACATGGAAAACAGCATAACTAAACAAGAGGCTGAAAACCACGTAGCTTTTTTTCACTATCTTAACTACACAGGAAGGGAACTTCATTGGACGTAAATATGTATTGGTATAACATTAATAAAGAAGTCCACACAGTATATACAACTTTCAATTTTACAACATCCTTAACTCTGTGTACCAGGCTTTTCTTTTCTCCATTGAAAGCTGGCTTGCAACGTCACTGTCTGGAAACAAAGCTTTCAAGGTAGGTTATAGATTTTCACATGAGCTGTAACTATCATCAGAATTTACTGTCCTTAAACACAACAGTTATTTCGTTACTAACAACTTATATTTTGTATAAATGACAAGATAAACAAAAATAACCTATTTGAACAATTTTTGGCTTCGGAGTAATATACCGTTTTAGATTAAAATGTAACGATAGTCTGGATAACTTACAAGGATTCCTCGTTAAGAGAATGGCTGGTATTAAAGGGGTGATTTACAGCAGTAATTCCTGTGAAAAAAGTAAATGGAATAAGAAATTAGATAAAAGTACTCCAACTCCAAAGGCAGTTCGTACATAGGGTATAGCAGATTGATGGCTGATGAACTAAATAACTTTTAACACTACATTCAACGACATTAGGTTAACATCAGGTCAAACATGGTTAAACGGCTGAGTAAAAATAAAAATAGATTGGGAATATTAACCCGTATTTGCCCAAGTTACAAATCACAATTCATGTATGGCCAGTTTATAACTTTAGCTGATATATGAACCATGACATACCTGTTTTGGAGAGTACTATTTTATTATTCAAATTATTTGCAAAAATAGGTGCGTCAGTCTAAACTGACGCTGGGCAAGTATGGGTACAGGTTTTTCCCTGTACCTTACTACTCACTGGGGTAATTCTTTTTTGTTTGGCTAATGATACTATATTCCAACTGCTTGTTCGTTATGGGGACACTGTTAAATATCTAAAATTAGGCAATTAAGTCTCCTTGAACAATAACATTGTTTAATGCCTTTCACAATTGCCCCACTTGTGCAATTATTGCTGTGATCATTTTGTTTATCCTCCTTTTAAGCCAGCTTATGATTGGAAGAAATTACTTTACGGAAAAAGCAATCAACTACCAATTAGCAAAGGAGCAGCACCAGATTGTTGTTGAACAGCATAGCATAGCTCAGTATTCTTGTTTAGAGTAGGCTGACTGTCTTTTTGATAAATCAAAATGGCTACTGATAGAAATATTGCGAAATGTAATAAAACGAAAATAAATGTTGATGAAGCACTGAGTTTTCTGGAGAATTTACCCGATGAGTTTTCTTCTGATGATGAGGGAGGTGGGGAAGATC
Source organism: Morbakka virulenta (assembly GCA_003991215.1). Lineage (NCBI taxonomy): Eukaryota > Metazoa > Cnidaria > Cubozoa > Carybdeida > Carukiidae > Morbakka > Morbakka virulenta. The sequence continues at coordinate 2,813,936 of RDPX01000035.1, forward strand.
AACAGAAATCCGTTGACTTGTATATAGGACGCCATCAATCCATTCAGCTCCAAAAGTCATGTTGATTGTGGACACGAGGAAAATTTTACTCTGAACAACTTGAGCAGAAACCAACTACTGTCATCTACTGTACTTGAAATTAGCACTTACTTACTTACTTCAGCCTGGAGGTTGTAAGTCAAACCTCCCGACCACATCTCTTCTCCATCCTCTTCTATCCAGGGCTCTTCTGCTGAGTTCTTCAGGCGTCAGCATGGTGATATTTTGTATGTGCTTGATAAAGTTTAGCCTAGGTCTTCCTCGTCGGTTTCTTTCTTGGAAATGCTCGAACAAAGCGAATCTACTTATGATATCATCCTTCCTTATTCAATGCCCTAGCGATCTCAGCTGACGTTGGAACATTTTATCGCTCAAATTACCTCTCTTTACACGTCTGAGTATTTCATCGTTTCTTACTCTGTCTATTCTTCTAATCCCAAGGATGAACCGGTAACAACTTGTTCCAAAGGAGTCGATTTCTTTCTTCATTGCTTTGGTTGTAACCCATGTTTCAGAGTTGTAGAAAATAATGGAGACTATA
>RDPX01000035.1:2838404-2848473 GCA_003991215.1 Morbakka virulenta
GATTTATATTCTAGAACTTACAATCGGCTTTGAAACAAATATTGAAGTGAATTCGAAACGTAAATCAGAAAAATATGAATTTCTGCTAAGATTTCTAGGCAAAAATTATCAAAAAGTTATATTTGTCAATTTAAGCATTGGCGCGATAGGAGCAATCGGAAAGAGTACACATTCGGTAGCGAAGATGTTAGCGGAAATAAGTTACGATAAAAGCGAAATCTCATATATCATAAAGAAGATCATATGTGTGGTAATTCGAACCACATATTACATATTCTGTCAACGTAGTAAGACATGGGATCAGCCTCCCCTCCTTTATTGGTGACTACGTTACTCTGTGCGTCCCTGATACCATGCCTTGATAGTGAGTGGTATTTCTTAGGGTAATGATGTAATGTATACACGGCATACAATTGTATTAAGTGATAACATGGAAAAATATATGCTTGAAGTTTAAAATTATTAACTTGTTATGGAACACAACACTTACTTTGTGAAATTCCAGATGTGTTGGATGGCGTACGGTTATGCCCTTGTTTTTGTTTGATTTCAAATGTGCGGTTGGTTGATTCGTTGCGTTTTCCTTTCTTGTCACCGTTAATATCCAATGATAGTGCTCGCCTATGACCACAATAGCCACCAGATGGCGTTCTTCTATGCGCACATACAGTATTTGCCACAGGGCTTGTGCATTTCTTTTCCTTGTGAAAGTCACTAGAAAAGGACCTACGATGGCCTCTTTCAAAAGCCACTGTGGGTAATTTGACGTCGTCCCTTAATGTAACTGACGGGATGGATGCTTCACTGTTTTCGATTAGTTCCAGATCCAATGTTTCATTGACGCTCATGATGGGTGATAAAGTTGGCCGACGAATATCTGTTACTAAATCATTGTCTTCTAAAAATTAAAAAGAATAAAAACCTATTTCATGAAAGGCCAAACTATGTAATTCAATTAGTCACAACTACTAAACTATCTTTTACGGTTGCTTTAAATACTACAATTCTTGGCAGAGAAGCTCACTTGCAGGAAAAACCTTGCATCACAGAGAGAAATCAACCTTGGGGAAAAAAATCTAACATAACAAAGGGTAGACAAGCTCTCTAGACGAAATCCTGAAGATATTACAGTCAGTGCACCTCTGTCGTGGGTCCATATAAAACGTTTTATTACAAAATAAAGGTAACATTTTTTGGCTACAAATTTTTAGCCTGCAAACTACATGGTGACAAATGTGCTCGTTACAGTTAGCTGAACTTGACATAATAAAAATCTAACATCAGTGCCACAACTTCAGTTTATCTCCTAAAACTACTTTGTACAAGCGGTAGGGTAAATATATATTTCACTGCAAGATTTCATTTCCATTTAAAGATTCTCTTGAGTACAAAATATTAAGGGAGGGAATATAGGTGAGTAGTTCCGCACAACTGGGTTAAAAAACCCATTTTTGTGGAAAACGAAAAGGGACAACATTAGATGCTTGTGATTGTTACTACGTGGAGTAAAGGCGGATTTCATGAGTGATACTAAGGTAAATAATTTATATTTTATTATGTTTCTGCTTTCAGAGCCTTAATCAGTCACAAACATAATATTTATATACTAGCAAGCATGCATCGAATAAACAATAAATAGTTGAATCAGTTGGAACTGTGGAACAATTATCTGGAGAATGTCACGTTTCTCATCTTGACAATGTAATCCAATTCTTAAAACTCAATAAGCACAATAATTTTTTCAAATTATGCATATATATACACACACACAGATATATATATATATATAGATATATATATATATATAGATATAGATATATATAGATATATATACATACATAAATATACATATATATATACAAATATATACAGATTGAGTATAACGCTCCCTTACGAAAGTTTGGTCGAGCACTCATCTGAGATGGGAACCTGTTGTTAGCATAATGCAATGCTCACTGCGCATGAGTGGTTTGAGCACTCTGGCAGGATCCCACAATAACTCTTTAACCTGTGTTTTCTCCGGCAACATGGCCAAAGAGTTATGTCTCAGAAGCTCTGTGTTGCACTGATGAGCCCACAAAGGCCGAAACAGTACTGTCTGATGATTGAGTATATATACAAATATATATAAATTAAAAACACGTTCAATGGAATATACTAACGAATGACGATAACTCCATTTACTGATAACACAGAATATTTGTTAAAAGCAGGAGTAGAAAAATACGAAATTCACATTTTCAAGATAGCTCCTAAAATTTAGAGACGTAAACAATTTAGGGAAGAATTCTGTCCGGCATGCAAAATCAAGAATGAGAATGTTTGTTCACAAAAAACAACAACAACCTCTTATATGTTAAACTGCAACTGGCTTCCGAATCCAACAACAAAATGGTGCTTACCATGAAATCCGAATTGAAAAGCAACTGAAACACACCTGGTTCACAAAATCCCTGTTTTTTCCACCAAAGGTTAATTGTCGGGAAATAAATTATAATATATTATACATTCCATGTCTAGAATTTACTTCGATTTTTTCTTTTGAATCCTATATCGTATTGAATGGGGAGAAGATTTAAGATAAACTGAAAAAAACAGAACTAAGAATAATAAATTCGGAATAGATATACGTATGTTTACCTGAATCTTCATCATTGCATGCTGCCTCTGTGACTTTCAAGAAAACCTACAAGAGCAAAGGGTTTATTGGATATCAGGAAAACTACGTTAAAATTAGGATTAAGGTAAAACATTTTAATTTATCATTAAGAACAGTTCACAGCTTGACTCTGGCTCTCCGTTTATTTCAGTGCTACTTTTCATTCCTTCAAACACCCCTTCAACCCAAAAATTTTCAAAAAGCACGAGATACTAAAGAAACTATCGCCCAACGAAATTCTTAGGCTTTAAAATTTGTCAGAGTTCAAATGCAAAGGTAGTTTCTGCTCTTGTGTTTCTCCTAGACCGATAAACAAAAGGAGAATTGGGTATTTCAATATGTATGAATAAAGACGAGATGCTCTGTTCTGCCCTATACCAGTCCTAATATAGCCACCAAATAAAACTACCTTTTCTTTGTCTATTTAAGACCTTAAGCCCTCTCTGTCCCTAGAGAAAGGTGCTTAAGTTAGATTGACAAAAACCATTTAGTCAAAAGAGGAGGAATCGTGACCTTAATAGTGGATAATATGATGAATGAAAAAAACCAATATCATGTAGCTCTCTGTACAAAAATAGCTTTCAGTCTTGAATGTGGTAAACCTCATTAAAAACAAAATAAATAAATCCACTGCGCTCCGAGATATTTATAAACTCTTATACAGAGGGGACGAATATCTTCCTGGCTGGGTTGGCAAGATACTTGACCCGAAATACCAAAACCAACAAGTTTCAAGGGTTTCAATTGCGTAACAGTCATTTAATGTATTCCGTTTTACACTTGCATGAAATAAATGGTAATTGTGGATTAACAATGATACGTTATTTTCAATGAATGGAAGATGTTTTTTGTGGTAAACGTAAGGTAGAGACACTCTATGGGAAGCAAATTTAGATAAAATCTCTGCCACCAATCTATTAAATGGTTTACGGTGATTGTAAAACATATCGATTTGCACAGCAAATGCTATACCAGCTCAATGAACAGCTGGTAACTTCAAATTCATAAGAGAGCTACTCCCTTAATCAGGTATTATTTGATAGTTACTGTTAATACAAAGAGCGACAGGTTTTAGAGTTGTCTGCCCAACATACCAACAAAATTTTTCTTTGTTATTTGCATTTTATTAGCCTTGCGCTCACTCTTTTATTTCCATTTAAATGGCTGCACAATTCAGTCTTTACATGCTCTAGCAATGTACACTGGTTGCAGTTGTTTTTCACAACCTCGTCTTTTAACGACATAAGCGCTGTTTCTGAATTCGATAGCATTTAAAATTTGCTATTCAAGCTATACAGTTTACTAGCAGCTGCAAAGAGACTTTAAGAACTCCTTCAAGCAGCAATTATTGTTTGCGTATACAATGGGGGCTGAACTATGATCTAAAAAGACAATGGCAATTGACCCTTTCATTAACCTGCTATGCTGGTCCAGACATTCCGTGCTGGTCAGCAAGGCATGGTCTGATAACACGGGGTGAGCAAGAAAAGCACTGATTGTACATATAACACTTTTGGACTAGCACCAAACTTTTGACGTCGCTACCAGTTAGTTAGATTTGAAGAGAATAGCAGTGGTTCCCGAGACTAAACGAACACACTAGCTGCAATGACGACGCCAGAATGATCTCTTATTTTTATAAGTAAATAAAACCTAAATTGGCGCAGAAAGTAGGCAAGGGAATCGGCCGAGCTTAGGACACTTGTGCCCTCAGGTGTCATATGAGCAATCACGTTCGCTTAAGCACGTTGCCGTTACCATTAATTTTATGATTTTCATGTTAATTTTCAGGGCAAAATAGACGAAAATGAGATAAAATGCCCACCTTTTATCAGGAGAACATCTCATCTAAATTACGTCATTACTTACATATGCTCGCATATCAGCCAAAATGAAAAAGAAACTGTCGTTATTATAAATCCCGAGGTACATCTATCATCTTTCATCTGTATATGTCGAGTAATACTTGACAATAATGAAAAGATTTAGCATGGCAACAAGTGTGTTGGTTTAAAGTTAATTAAAACTATAAAAAACGAACAAATCGACATGGTATTTTTCACTTGATCGAGCCATTTCTAGCTTGCCATCTGAGATGACAATAGTGTTTCTTACTGATCGTCACAAGCCTAGTAAAAAGGGAATATGGGTTTCATGTTCAGTAAACTCTACTAGAATGTAAGCCAAGAAATCGTCTTTGAATTGTGAAACAAATTATTTCTCGTTCTACTGGTAGAAGCTGTTGGTGCGAAACTGGGCTTTCCTGCGTAACAAATCAGCCTTGTGGCTTTTTAACTTTGAAATTTCTAGTCTTCCAGTGAAATTTGCTGGAATCTTTCGTATGGTTTAAAGTGTGTCGTTACACATTCAAGTGCGAAAATTGTATACCTTGATCATACTAAAACTAGTCACTGCAGGAAAATATTTTCTGCCTGAGGTGACAAAAGTTTTCTTCATATCTACAAAGTTTAAAATCGATCTATCTTAGACAAGCAAAAAAACCAAAATCGGGGAAAAATAGGTTGTAAACGTACGCCTGAATACGCAAATTTCTGGGTTAACATTAGAAGTCACAATCGTTTTAAAAACTATGATTAAACATATATATTTTTTTAACTTGTCTCTTCACATGCAGAAAGTTTTTCGATTTTTTTCCTAAACAGCCAAAAAGGGTTACAAAAATATGGCGTCATAAATCAAAATTATTTAAGGGTTGGAAAGTCAGTTGTAAAGTTGACATACACTCTCCAAGTATTTGTTTATCCCTCGAACACACCTCAGCATGTTGCCAGAAGCAACTTAACCAATGTCATCTCTTTCTTTTTTACACAAGTACTTCTATAGCTGATGCATCCTAGAGGCTGCTCTCTTGTAGCCCCTTCAAAGACTGACCATCGTATTGCTCGTTCTTTATTGAAACTCCAACAATCCTCTATCGAAGTCCCTAAATGCAGAACTTCCATTTACCCCACAAGATTCTTTCCTAGTAGCGCTATTTTCTGGAATTTTCTTCTTTCTTCTTGCTTCCCTTGTGACTATAATCTTAATTAATCAAGGTTTTTGTATGAGATATCTTGCAGCCCGATCTTCCGTTTAAGAATACCCGAGTTATCTATTCCCTCTTTCCTGTAGCACACCTCCCTGTAACTATTCAGTGGCCTCAAAATACTGTTAATAGCGATTTAGTTTTTTAAATCAGTAAAAAGAAGAGAATAACTAAGCAAACGATCAAGAAAGTCTAAGAAAGAACATTCTGGTAATAACGATGAGGCCGATGATGAAAACGATAATGATTATGATAATCGTAACCATTATGATGCGGCAATGACGATTACCTAACCTAACATTCTGAAAATCCTACATTTAACATCCTAGTATAGGTATTAACTAAGAAGTGCTTGGTTTAGTAACTTGACTGTTATCATCACGAACACATTTATTGTTGAAAGAGAGGATTTGAAAGCAGAGAAAAACATATGTTAAATGTAAATTGCATTGGGCTGGATCCAAACCAATGTTCAAACTTGTTACAAACCTCTCTCAATTTTTAACATGTAGCACTGTTCTTGGCTCCAGGCTTCAAAAGCTGTCATTTTATATAGAATGGACTGTTTTTATTTTACAGAAATGGGGAGTAAAGACCTACCTCTTCAAGGGTCGTATCGGTTAAACCAAAGCTCTTGCTGCCCAATTTCTCTTGATTTTCCTCCAAATTTTGAAATAATCTTCTCAGCATACCTTTCTTCAGCTCTTTATCAGGCAATATAAATGACAGTTCATGCTGTGTTTCACAAATTAACTGTGCAGATGGGACAAAGGATGCTATGTACTTTTTAATTTCTTGTGTCGAAATGGCTGGCTGTGTTTCCTGAGGCGAAGATCTTGATGAGGGTGAGGATTGGGAATCTCCTTCAAAAAACAAAAACAAAAAAAAATAAAAATTCTTAACTTAAAAAAACCCAGGAATTTTTGGAATACGAAATGTATGCTCTACTAATTTTACAACACCATGCAATATATATATAATATATATATATATATATATATATATATATATATATATATATATTCGTATGAACTGATAAGGACAAAATACAATCATATATCTAGCAGCTTGTTATGATTTAGCCAAATTCTGAATTCGTCGTCAACTGTTCTGATATCACCTCTGATGCCAATCGTGCGGCAATTCAGAACGTCTTGAGGTGTTTGCACGTCACCGCATGTGCAGTTCGGACTATTAGCTAAGCCAATCTTATGCATGTAGCTTGCATGCCGTCCATAGCCAGATCTAATTCGGTTGAGAAGGACCCAGGGACGTCTCTTTAGATCGTGGCCCGTAGGTTTGTTAGAGGGTATTGGCATGTAAGTGCGACGCATGTAGTCGGAGTTGTTCCAGCGGTTCTTCCAAGTAGACATTATCCATGTGTCTGGAGACAAGTTTTCGTTGTATTGGCTTGACAGAGTGTTCATTCGTGTGGATAGAGGCATTTTTTGGCATTCACTAGCGAAGTAACATAGTGAAGACAGGCGGGAATGATTTAAGATTTAATTTCAAAATGTTAATTTGTAACCTTTCAAGGCTCTTGTTTACAGAGCTCCCAAAAAAATTCGCTAATTTTTAATATATCTTTGACAAATTAGAACTCATAAAAATATTCAAAGTTTTCAAATACACACAGGAATTGATATAAAAATGACAAAAAGCTCAAACCAGTTTGCCTTGGAGCGCTCTGTCTAAAGGAGCGACCGTAACACTATGTCACCTAACATTTTACCTACTTGTAAAATATGCTACTTCGCCACTACGGAGATGACGCTTACTTGACATAAAAAAGGTTGTAAAACAAATAGAGATGGAAAAAGCATGGAAATTAAGACATGTAATCACCATCTCCGAAGGCCNCGTCGCCGCATGTGCAGTTCGGACTATTAGCTAAGCCAATCTTATGCATGTAGCTTGCATGCCGTCCATAGCCAGATCTAATTCGGTTGAGAAGGACCCAGGGACGTCTCTTTAGATCGTGGCCCGTAGGTTTGTTAGAGGGTATTGGCATGTAAGTGCGACGCATGTAGTCGGAGTTGTTCCAGCGGTTCTTCCAAGTAGACATTATCCATGTGTCTGGAGACAAGTTTTCGTTGTATTGGCTTGACAGAGTGTTCATTCGTGTGGATAGAGGCATTTTTTGGCATTCACTAGCGAAGTAACATAGTGAAGACAGGCGGGAATGATTTAAGATTTAATTTCAAAATGTTAATTTGTAACCTTTCAAGGCTCTTGTTTACAGAGCTCCCAAAAAAATTCGCTAATTTTTAATATATCTTTGACAAATTAGAACTCATAAAAATATTCAAAGTTTTCAAATACACACAGGAATTGATATAAAAATGACAAAAAGCTCAAACCAGTTTGCCTTGGAGCGCTCTGTCTAAAGGAGCGACCGTAACACTATGTCACCTAACATTTTACCTACTTGTAAAATATGCTACTTCGCCACTACGGAGATGACGCTTACTTGACATAAAAAAGGTTGTAAAACAAATAGAGATGGAAAAAGCATGGAAATTAAGACATGTAATCACCATCTCCGAAGGCCCTGCTGTTAAAAAGATTACAAAACATCGTAGAAGCAAAAAAAGAGTCCCACACAAAATAAAGTGATTACAAGTGACCAGCGTTAGGGCAATCTTAAAAATTCCAGATGATCAAAACAGGATTGACGGAAGTGGAAAAAGGATGTTCGCCAAATGATACTACTGATTAAAAAGTTATTAACAAAGCAAGGTATACTACAGTTGAAAAGTATCCAAAATCTAAAACAGAAGGTGCCACTGACAGTCAAAGTAAGCACAAATTTGAATACTCTAAATAAAAAAGGCAATCCAAATTTGAAAATGGACGTTCATAAAAATGCCTAGAAATGTGAAAGCAATGTATGTTTTAATCACTGAACCAAACCCTCAGAAGCTATAAGCTCAAGTTTATACTTTAGATTATCCTGTTGACAGTAAAATAAAATATTCGTAGTGGTATAAGAAAGGGAAAAAGGAAAATGAAGACAAATATGTAAAGAGAAACGCCATATAATACAACAATGATCTGTGAAAATCTAGTAGCAGATACAGTCTTTGTTTATAGACTATGCCAAAATGTTTGCTATAATATATAATAGATAAATTGCTGAACATCTTATTTCAGTTACCATTAATGACAGATCAGTGCTAAGTGGCAACTCTACATCGGTGGCAGGCCCATAGCTAAAATGAATGCAGGTATGTTTAACAATTTTGATGCATAGAATGATACAAGGCAAAGCAAGTAACCAAATATCTTTGGCTGTACAAAAAAACAATATTTCGTGAGGTATTAGTCCACAGAAAGTGATCGGTACATGAAGTAACCTGATACATCAGTGATATGCTTATGGAACCAGTATCTCTAAATCTCAAAACAATTCAACGGGATCAAAGAAACTGTGTAGAACATATACAGGTAATCATTAACTGCAAAATGATGTAGGAAAAAGAAAATATTAAATCATAACATTGAACTGACAGAACATATTTCAGTATATTCACACATTAGCCGAGTATTGGTAAGATGTAAAGTGTGTAGAAAAAAGTTACAAGGATTATAGGTTCATGGTCTATTTTCAATAAAATATTTTAAAAATCAATATGCTCGTGTGTTATAAAAACGTCCCGGAGTGACCCACTGAAATTATTAGTGACCATTTCTGGAGTTACATGGAAAATGTATAAGCCAACTTAGGCACTGCTATCAACTACTGCTAAGCAGAAACCAAAATGGTCAGCAATTTGTCAAATGGTTGTCTACCAGTGTTACGAAATTGTACTCATAGTGTCATATAGCGTTCCAAGACATACAGGAGCTTAAAAAGAATAGTTAAATGTCGCAAATTATCAATGAATGAACAACATATGTCAGGATTCCATAGTCAGAACATCAGATTTACACACCCAATGACATTGTGATTTCACAGAAAAAACCCCAGAAAGACTGTCATAAAAGCTTAACAATGATTAAAGTGAGAAAACAATGAACAATATATGTAGAACCAATGCGACACTGTACAGTGTCGTAACCTACCATGTCTGCCTTCAGCTCTAGTATTTGTCAGACTGTCATAAAAGCTTAACAATGATAAAGTGAGAAAAGAATGAACAATATATGTAGAACCAATGCGACACTGTACAGTGTCGTAACCTACCATCTCTGCATTTAGCTCTAGTATTTGTCAGACTGTCATAAAAGCTTAACAATGATTAAAGTGAGAAAAGAATGAACAATATTTGTAGAACCAATGCGACACTGTACAGTGTCGTAACCTACCATGTCTGCCTTCAGCTCTAGTATTTGTCAGACTGTCATAAAAGCTTAACAATGAT
>RDPX01000035.1:2848817-2861961 GCA_003991215.1 Morbakka virulenta
CACTGTACAGGTGTCGTAACCTACCATCTCTGCATTTAGCTCTAGTATTTGTCAGACTGTCATAAAAGCTTAACAATGATTAAAGTGAGAAAACAATGAACAATATTTGTAGAACCAATGCGACACTGTACAGTGTCGTAACCTACCATGTCTGCCTTCAGCTCTAGTATTTGTCAGACTGTCATAAAAGCTTAACAATGATTAAAGTGAGAAAAGAATGAACAATATATGTAGAACCAATGCGACACTGTACAGTGTCGTAACCTACCATGTCTGCCTTCAGCCCTGGTATTTTTGACCAGTGTCAGATGGTATCCATCCCCAAACTGACTTTTAAGGAACAATGACGATCCACAACATATTAATTTCCCATGAGATATGATAGCAATGCGGTCACCTAAAATGTCTGCTTCATCCATGAAATGTGTAGACAGCAATATTGTCCTTCCTAAAATGGATGTAAGAAATGGTAAATTTGCTAAAGCCAGGAGTTCCGCCAACAAGTTTTGCTTCTGTAAAGTCATCGCCTACCTTATTACTGCGTCAATTTTTTTATATAAAAGAAAGTATGAAAACACACTAACTTTTGTAGCAAACAATTATGCAATTTCCAAAAACAATTAGGAAAGAAACGTCGCACTGAAAAAAATACAAAATCATTACAAATAAAAAGCTAGTCGCTTATACTAAATGATTTGGTCAACACAAAAATAATAATGATCCACAGAGTAGAAGATTATTGTGTAATTCATTGAGTTACTTGACAACTTGACCCTGCAGCAACATTCCTCTTCTCTGCAAACAAAGTACATCCATTTCGGTACCAAGACAGGTGTCCATGTATTGATGCACTATCCAATACTTCCATAAAAACATATCCAAATTTTATCCATTAATTTCTACCGGCACTGTTTTCACAAGAGTGCCTACAAAACTTGATATTGTTACTTCTCTACACTTGGATACCATGACACAACAAACGGAAAGATACCCAAGTTAATACATTATTTCCATCTTTTAGAACAAACCAAACAAAGCAAGAATATAAGGTTTACCCAAATGTGCCGTCAATGCATGTTTCAAAACAGTACCATATCGACAACTCTGAGCCTGATAGGCATTCCAACAAATATGGCAAATAACTTTTAAAATACAGTGTTAATCATTTTCCTCTATCCAACAGATACTATAGGATAGTTTTACTTCCTTCCTCTCATACCTTAACCATTACAAAATACATTAAAATTTTAAAGCTTGCTAGATAGAGAACATAATTCAAAATACAAAATGCTTAAATATTATGGACAATATACAAAAATCAAAGCATATTTCATTTTTGGCTGTTCTAACCTAATTTAACCTAATTTTCAATCCCTATGGGTAACCACCACCGTATTCTATCTGACAAACTCTGGATTCATTACTGGGCCTACAAATCTCTTTGCAACCTATTAAAATACCTGATGTAGCCCGATTTATTAATACCTCACTATTTCAAATTGTATTGCCACCTTATAGTCCAATTCAATGTCATTATAGACTTTATCTGGCAGGCTTCTGAAATGCAAATAAAAAAGATCCAGCTGGCCAGTATGTAAAAAAGGCTCAAATGCTACCTGACAAGACAATTCTTATCTTACTTTCAAAAAATGTTCCACCACAGTCTACCAACCTTGTTTGTATTTTACCAAAAGATCCCATATGGCCCTCCTTGCATACGGATCTACACCTGCTGTTGGTTCATCCAAAATGATCGTTCTTGAACCTCCAATAAATGCCATTGCCACGGACAATTTTCGTTGCATACCTCCTGACAATGTGTCGACCAACGAGTGTCGTTTGGTTGGCAATCCCACATCTTCAAGTATCCTATAAATGTTGGCATAAAATGTAAGTAACAACAGTAAAGTAACAATAAGCAGGAAGAACGGAAAGGACAAGGAAAAGATGTTCTAGTTCTCAGTATTCATGACAATGGCATTGGCACAACAAACAATACCGTCTTGTACAAAACCAAAGCTGTAAAAGAAAAAAGACTATTCAGCTTACTTGAAAAATGCCTTAATATACAGAGACAATAAAAATCGGCAGCAAGGCAGCACCGTTACATTAAAATATGTCTGGGTAAAATACCCATTCAAACAGCGGGGGGAAAAGGTGAGCTGGCAAATAGATAGGCAGGCACAAAGTAGGATAGGTACCAAAATAAATAAATAGATCGCTTAACCATATCAGTCAAACAACGTAAAGAGAAGAATAGCCCTAGCAAGCATTACATACGAGGGACCAAGAAGAACCTTTGCTTAAGAAGCGATATCGCAAACAAAATAGAAGTGGAACTATTTAATGCACCAATAGCGACCATAGCCATATACTGCTCTGATTCCTGGTCATTCAAAGCTAAATATTCCATAAGGCTGTCTCATTTTTAAAAAGACTGTGAGCAATGGCGGGTAAAAGGCGCAAAGACAAGTGTAATTTGTCTAGTATCAGACGGATGCTTAAGATTAAGAATAAAATCCTAAACATGATTAAGACAAAAAGAATAAAATGGTTTGGGCATGTCAACAGAAGAGACAATAATAGTTTTGTTAGGCCGACCCCAAAAAGCGATCAAATAAAATACATGACCTGAGAAATCCTCCTCAAAGTGTAAAGAGCTGGGTTAAAAACTGGGCATAACGGCAGGACTGTGAATTGTATGAATATTCGTAGAGCTTTGTGCATTGAATTCAAGTTAAGCCAACCGATCGATGAATAGTCAGAGTGATGTTCTGATAGATAGATAGATGGTTGGATTGATGGATGAATGGATGGAAGGATGGAAGAATGGTGGGATGGAGGGATGGAGGGAGGGATGGATGGATGGGTGGATGGGTGGATGGATGGAGTGATGGGTGGGTGGATGGAGTGATGGGTGGGTGGATGGAGTGATGGGTGGGTGGATGGAGTGATGGATGGATGGATGGATGGGTAAATCGATCGATCGATCGATCGATCTATGGGCACATCGGTTGATAGGAAGATCGATCGAGGGGTCGACAAACGCAGTATTCTGTATCTCCTTAATAACCCCAGAGTATACATGCTAATCAATTAAAAATCAGGCAGATGTATGTGCTCTAACTCGAAGAAGCTAAGAAAACGGGGCCGCCTGCGAATTGAATGACAGTACTTTGGACGATACTTATGGGTTATTTTCTTCTTGGGTCACTTGATAGTGGCTGGTTACTATTTTTGTTGTGTATACTGATGCGAATTGCGGATGCCTTTCGTCTAGCTTTGACACACAACCTCAAATATTGTCATGAAACAAGGGGGCAGTTTTGGTATCAAAATGAGACATAAAAAGAATTTAGCTGGTAGTACTAATTTGCAAAAGAGCCTGAAACTAATAGAGCCGATAATTATTAGCAAATGCTGATTCATTCTTGACTTCAGGTTTAACTCACATTGTCCAATTTTACTGAAATATTTGGATTTAATAAATTATAATAAATCTGTTCAGTGCTTTGTTGTTATTAAGGCGCAGAAATTATACCAAAAAGGTAAACGCGACTTTAAAGAGTAGAATTTTTTACACGGAAAACAAACCTGTCCGTTTCTGATTTTACTTCTGCGCTTTCCATTCCTTTCAGTCTTGCATAAAACCATAAATGTTCTTCAATCGTCATTCTATAAGAGAGAAAAGAAAAAGAAAATGGAGTAAATACTGATGGATGAAACAATTTCATCTGCTGCGCTAAATTTCCTATGTAAAAAATCAGAGCAAAGTTAACCGGTGAGATGCAGTTTAAAATTTTTGGCAGACAGTATTGTATCTGCTTTTGTCATCTAAAACAAGCTGCCGTCATAGCGGTTAAGTATTTGGACAGCGATGGCAAGAACTTTCGACTGTATCAGCCGTCTCTCGAGCAAGCAGATACCAAAAACTCTTTCAATAAAAGAAACAGTATGGTAGATTGTTTTTTNATAATAGTTTTGTTAGGCCGACCCCAAAAAGCGATCAAATAAAATACATGACCTGAGAAATCCTCCTCAAAGTGTAAAGAGCTGGGTTAAAAACTGGGCATAACGGCAGGACTGTGAATTGTATGAATATTCGTAGAGCTTTGTGCATTGAATTCAAGTTAAGCCAACCGATCGATGAATAGTCAGAGTGATGTTCTGATAGATAGATAGATGGTTGGATTGATGGATGAATGGATGGAAGGATGGAAGAATGGTGGGATGGAGGGATGGAGGGAGGGATGGATGGATGGGTGGATGGGTGGATGGATGGAGTGATGGGTGGGTGGATGGAGTGATGGGTGGGTGGATGGAGTGATGGATGGATGGATGGATGGGTAAATCGATCGATCGATCGATCGATCTATGGGCACATCGGTTGATAGGAAGATCGATCGAGGGGTCGACAAACGCAGTATTCTGTATCTCCTTAATAACCCCAGAGTATACATGCTAATCAATTAAAAATCAGGCAGATGTATGTGCTCTAACTCGAAGAAGCTAAGAAAACGGGGCCGCCTGCGAATTGAATGACAGTACTTTGGACGATACTTATGGGTTATTTTCTTCTTGGGTCACTTGATAGTGGCTGGTTACTATTTTTGTTGTGTATACTGATGCGAATTGCGGATGCCTTTCGTCTAGCTTTGACACACAACCTCAAATATTGTCATGAAACAAGGGGGCAGTTTTGGTATCAAAATGAGACATAAAAAGAATTTAGCTGGTAGTACTAATTTGCAAAAGAGCCTGAAACTAATAGAGCCGATAATTATTAGCAAATGCTGATTCATTCTTGACTTCAGGTTTAACTCACATTGTCCAATTTTACTGAAATATTTGGATTTAATAAATTATAATAAATCTGTTCAGTGCTTTGTTGTTATTAAGGCGCAGAAATTATACCAAAAAGGTAAACGCGACTTTAAAGAGTAGAATTTTTTACACGGAAAACAAACCTGTCCGTTTCTGATTTTACTTCTGCGCTTTCCATTCCTTTCAGTCTTGCATAAAACCATAAATGTTCTTCAATCGTCATTCTATAAGAGAGAAAAGAAAAAGAAAATGGAGTAAATACTGATGGATGAAACAATTTCATCTGCTGCGCTAAATTTCCTATGTAAAAAATCAGAGCAAAGTTAACCGGTGAGATGCAGTTTAAAATTTTTGGCAGACAGTATTGTATCTGCTTTTGTCATCTAAAACAAGCTGCCGTCATAGCGGTTAAGTATTTGGACAGCGATGGCAAGAACTTTCGACTGTATCAGCCGTCTCTCGAGCAAGCAGATACCAAAAACTCTTTCAATAAAAGAAACAGTATGGTAGATTGTTTTTTGATACTTCAAATCGCACACCAGCGGAAGTCTGGGGCCACATTACCAAGTCTATGATATCGCTTCGCTTGCGTAGAGTAAAACATGATGCCCGGCAAGTAAATAAGAAACAAAACAATGATAAAATAATGTCAAAAAATAAATCAAATATCCAATAAACCTACCTGCTACTTAGACGATCAATCAAATAATTTATTACTTAAGTAGTTGATGAATAAATTGATATATTGACTGATCAATAAGTAGCTTCATTAATTAATCTTAAGTTATTATCCAATTAAACTTGGCAATCAATCAAACAAGATATAGATAGATATATACAGTCGACAAATTCATACTGCTGTTTCCATTTCATAGATTCCAGGTAAACAAATTGGTAAAGTGCACAACTCACAGCAGAAAAAAGAATGATGTTGCTACTACAACATTAAAAATGAAGAGTTTTCTTTTTTTTGAAAAAAATGAAGGAACAATACGCTTCATTGTATCAGTGATTCAATTTTGCCATGAAAAAATGACCCGGCAATGATCTCAAAAAACAACGTCCATACATGTGCTCCGCAGACGTTCCAAGCAGAGCTACGTGTTTGCACTGAGTTATGGGTTTGAGTATCTGTTTCATAGAGCAAAAAGAAAGGTGTATTGTTTTTAGTAGGAAGATATTAAAAACAATTGGATAGCTGTTGGTGAAGACGGTAAGATGGTCTACACGAATGAAGCTGAAGATTTAAAATGGGCAAGGAAGCGAAACACCTTAAGAACATTTGTTATCAAAACACCTATTTTATAAGTCATTATCCTTCGCCCTGATTCCTTCTGCTGTTAAATGTCCCATGTTCATTTTATAACGGCAATATTTTTAAAGACTTGAGATATCGTCTCAATTCGTAACAGCTATTTCATAGGAAAGTAAACTCTGCCACAAGATGTAACAACTAAATAAAGCCGATCATTAAATTTTTTTTCCAACATGCCTCGCTCTTGTTTTTTTATTTTTGGTTTTTACGTCACTTTCCCCCAATTACCTGGGGCTCAGATGGTGCCCTTCACCAAGACTTAGATTTGGCAGTGAGGAATATTTTGGCCGGATGCCCTTCCTTACGCCAACCAATGACTTCTCTTTTTGTGAATTTCCAAAGTCGCCCGCTCGGGGAATCGAACCCGGAATTCCTGGTTACAGTGCAGTCGCATTAACGATTTAGCCACGGCTCCTCTCTCGTTTATATTTGGAAACCATGATAAAAAACGTGATGTCTAGAACGTTTTTAACTAAAATGAATTTCGTAATCAATTTGCTACATGGCAATTCTTGTGATTGAACTTAATTGGTTGTAGCTGGGTGACAACTCATTGTGTTTGCGATGGGGTATTAAAATACAAAGCCGTACTGTTGTACAGAATAGGAATGGTTGCCCTAAATCACAAACTGCATTTTACATGACCTTGAAATGTTAAAAAAAGTATAAAATAAAATCTCAACAATTCAAAATTCTATGATAAAAGCATCCTATGAAATTGAATGCATTTTTTTTTTCTCAGCAAGACCTTTCTCTCAACAATTCCTTTGAAAAACGGTAGAAGGAGCTTGACAAAAGTTTGGAGCGTACAAAAGAAAGATTAGTAACAGGGAATTGTCAAGAACACTATATGATTAAAAATATTAATTGACAGAGATAACTTTGCTTCTTCCACAACAACATTGGTCCTTCGGCAAACGGATGAAAAAGAATCAGATGGTAGAGAACTATCTTTTCTTTCGAGTGAAAAGAAGTATAGATTCTAAACAAGAATAACTTATTATCAAAGATCTTCATTTTAAGCTACACGAGCATGCAACACTAGAAATGCAATCATGCTCCTTGCAGCACAAGTAAAATTGCTTTCAAAAAAGGTGCCATCTCAAAAGATTAAGTCAAGAGAGCATCTCATCATAACAAGGGTCGTCGGTGGGGGCTGAATGAAACTGACATAAACACAATAAAAAATCTGAAAAACGATCAGATCGACATTTTTTCCACTTTCCCTCAAGGTCCTTCTTGGAAAGATGCAAACAATGACAAGCTATCTTGGCCATTAAAAGTCAAGACATTTACGTCTTTAGCTAATGCACTAATAGCACGATACAGTTACACCTTTAAAGGACTGTAGAAGTGACAAACTGACGGGTACATTAATTACAAAAGTACCTATACCTTTCAAATAGAACATTATGCTGAGGGCACATGCCTAAACTTGTCCGTATTTTATCCATATCATTCCGGATGTCATTCCCATATATAATTGCAGTTCCAGATGTTGGTGGAAAAAGTCCAGTAAGCATAGACATAGTCGTTGTTTTCCCGGCCCCATTATGTCCTAAAAATGACGTTATCTGGCCTTCGTAAAGATTAAGACAAAGATTGTCTACTGCTGTTTTTTTTCCAGATTTGTAAATCTAGGAAATGAGAAAGAAAAATTTCATTTAGCAATAATACAGCAGTGTATGTCATATGAACACCAGCACCATTTTCTCACCATTGCTGTATTAAACAGAATGAACCAGGGGTCTGTTGAGTCATTTGCTTAACATGAGTAGGGGAACGTCTTAAAAATTTTTTTAATAGTTTTTTCCACCAAATACCTTCACGCCTCTTACAGACTCTTCCATTTTCCGTTATCTTTACTCTTCACAAGTTGTCTGCAGTCTTCTTTAGAAAGACGACAAACCATTTTGTCCAAATCGATACAGCGTTATATCTAACATATTATCATCAAGTGTGAATTCAAAATGACTGGAGTAATTTTCCAAGAAATATGAAATCAGTGTTCAAACGTTAGTTGAAGTTTGTAAAACAATACAACTATGACTCATACAACCGCCTCCAGTCTGTCTTCGAAGTAAAGGTATCGGGGTGTTTATTTCATTCGTCACATGAAGGACCCATCTATATATCGCCGTATGTCGTAATTCACAGTAAAGTCATTCAGCACGCCAATTTTATTAGGCTACATGTTATCTAACAAAAACAACAGAGAGGGGGAGGCAGTACAACACTTTCACGCAAAGTAGGAAAATCTAACCCAATACAGATAAAACCATTATTAATTTTCTAACGCTTAAAATTTCACTTAAACTTATCATCATCATCATCATCATCATCATCATCATCATCATCATCATCATCATATTCGGTTTAACGTCCATTTTACATGCTAGCATGTGTTGGACGCTAAAATATATTTTTTGTTTTTGTTTTAACGTCATTTTCCCCCAGTAACTAAGGCTCAGACGGTGCCCTTCACAGGGGCTTAAATTTGGCAGTGAGGAATTTCTTGGGCGGATGCCCTTCCTGACGCCAACCAATGGCTTCTTCATGAAGTTCCAAAACTAAAATCTAAAAACTAAACTTAAAACTAAAAAAAATAACCTTCATTTAAAGTTTCAAGTTAAGTAAGTTTTTCGACAAGTTGATAGCAGCAATGAATTTTTTTCTTTCCTTTTAAATTTTTTTCTTTAGGCTATCAACGTAGAAAATCTGTTTGACTGCACTCTTTTAGTATTAGATAGTACCTGGCTTTTTAATTGTTGACGCACGCATATACTAGTTAATTTATAAAGAATAATGATTTTTTATCAATGACAACTCTGATCTTGCGACTGTTTATTTGAAGATCTTTACTTGAAGATCACCAGAATTTATAAAGAATAATGATTTTTTATCAATGACAACTCTGATCTTGCGACTGTTTATTTGAAGATCTTTACTTGAAGACCACCAGAATTTATAAAGAATAATGATTTTTTATCAATGACAACTCTGATCTTGCGACTGTTTATTTGAAGATCTTTACTTGAAGATCACCAGAATTTATAAAGAATAATGATTTTTTATCAATGACAACTCTGATCTTGCGACTGTTTATTTGAAGATCTTTACTTGAAGANAGGGCAGAAAATCAGTCAAAAAGAGGGGATTTCGCAATTTCAACCATGTACGGAGCTGTCAATGGAGAGCTTTTTACCTTCCTCCCATTTCTTGGCAAAGTCCTTTCTTGCTTCACTATTACTTGAACAAACAACTGGGTTTCCTTATAAAATCTGGGTGGCGTCCATAAAACAGGCAAAAAAATGCCCATGGAAAACTCTTTATAAAAAAATCTAAATAACGTTGCTAATATTACATTTTGATTTCATTCTGAGCTAATCACTAAAGTTAATGAAATACTTACCTTGACTAAATTCTGTATAACAACTCCAAGGGGAAGATGAGCTGGGTCTCTTTCCATTGCATGTAAACCTCGAGTCTCGAGTGGTGTATCCGTGGATTGCATTCGATGGTATAGCCTTTCAAATCCCATTCTTTTCGACCACCTTGCTATTGTCTGTCCACACCAGTAGGATGGTTGAAAAAGAAAGTACCAAGGCCGAGGTAATCCATAAGCCCCTGGATTAACAGCTTCAATGTACCAGGCCAAAATACCGTACAAGAAAGAGTCAACAATAAGCATTGCAAATACTTGGCCGAGATTAAAATCGTCTTCCAAAAGCTAAAAATAAGACAGTATTAATAAAATAAATATAAATAATAATAATAATAATAATAATAATAATAATAATAAATAAATCTAGTACTAAGATATCTTTCTATGCATTTTCAGTTCACCTTCACTATCAGTTTTCATGAAATTTTTGTCCCTCATTACATTTATATCCTAAATTCTTATCCATCCACCTTGTCATTATGCTCGAACGGCATTTTCATACACAACACCTTCAACGATTATTGAGCCAAGATATTTAAAACCTTTTAATCTGGTAAATACTTTTCCTTCCATATCTTTTGACTTTATGCTCGTTTCTCATAAGTTGCTGTTGCAATTCCAACCATTTCCTTGTAACTCATGCTTAGAATTACCAGCAAAAGCTAAATTATCGTCGTGCAGGTCCTTTTCTCTTCTTTTCACTAAGAATCTCTTGGGCAGTCATAAATTGTAGTGGACTTAGAGGTGATTTCTCAAGTAAGCCTCTAAGTAAGTACTCTAATATATATTCTCCAATATACTCAAATATATTTCAACCAGAAAGGCATTTTGTATGATGGGATGTCCCATCATACAAAATGTCTTTCTTGTTGAAATTTATATACTTTTAAAGACGACTACCTACTTTGATGAAATTTATATATATATATAAGTTAATTATAAATATATAAGTTAATTAATTACTTACTTAATTAATTAATTACTTTATCAACTTTATATAAGTACATAGATTTTTACCAGTTTTTATGTGTACATCTGATGAATGCGTAAGCAAGAAACTCAGAGTTATGTACTTTTACCAGAAATATTGGAATATAATTTTAACTTAGATTGGCTCTATTTTAGCAAATATTGAGCACTCTGCAATTATATTTGTTCATCTGTTGATGGGATATGTATATATATATATATATATATATATATATTCCCTGAGTCTGTTTTAAAAGCTGTTTACACATTTCCGTACATAGGTTTCACAGCTCTAACGAGTTTATTAGACATTGCTCATAACCTAAATCAAACTTTGTTGGCTACAGTAAGAGTTCAAGTTAATGTACCTTAAAGCTATACTATATCAGTACAAACTAGTGTTACAATGTATAACAATAAATTGTTAATGTAGAAAAAAGCAGTCATCTAAAGCCTATTTTCATTTCTTTGCTTTCCAAAATACTTATTTTGGAACAACAATGTTTCAACGACGTCTTAATATATAAAGGTGAAGATTTGTTACACAGTTTTATATTTGGCAAAATGCTTCAAATATTGTCAAACAAAGAAGTTTTCTAATCCTAAAATAACGTTTCGTCCTTTATAAAGTTTTGTTTATGTTGATAGGTAATTGGGAACTAAGCATCAAGAAAAAAAAACGTACTGGACTTGTAGAAAGGTTATCCCACTGCAGACCTTCTCCATTCTGTTCAAAAAGCGCAAAATAACGTGCACCAAGGCCTAATGCTGTTGTAGAAAACAGACTTGCAGATGACTTCCAAGCAGCAGAGAGTTTTACGTGCGAACCTCCTTCTCGTATTGAGATAAAAACATAGGGCATGTAAGTTATAAAATAAACAATTCCACCACAAGCAGCTGCTAGCTTTGCTTTTGAGAAGAAGACGCTGATTAAAAAGCAGAAAAGTGTAGTCGCCACGGCTGACAAGAACAGGAACAGAAAAGTGATGCTTGGGTTACTGTACTTAAGTATTCCACCATACTGAAAAAAACACAAACGTTGCTTGGTGAAATATTTCTACACACAAAACAATAAGAAAATGTAATGCAAGCACCTCATGAACTAATGTTATTCTAATATTAAGAACTATACAAATAATTTCTTTACCCTTTCAAAGGGTATAATATAATAACATATAATAACTGATCCTTCCTCAGAATTTTACAATTGTTTTTTCGAACAACAGTAAAGTTCGGAGGGAAAACTTAATTACTTAAATTATTAGGATTTAATTACTTAATTATTTAACATAAATTAATCGTTTTAAGAAAGTATATTACAAAGAAGCAAATCGGCGCTTTATTACAAAATTTTAACACTACTGTGTGATTTTTCTTAACTTGTTATTAGAAAACAATTACTAAGATAACTAAAATGTCTGCAACATCACTATGTCTAAACAAATGTACACGTGTATGTTTTTTACGAATCTGGCAGAAAGAATGTATGTATGTATGTATGTATGTATGTATGTATGTATATATGTATGTATGCATGTATATGTTTTCACTTCTCTTCATTTTTTGCAAGGTCGTAAGCGACCACTTAACTTTACCAGGAGTTATGCATGGGAATATGTGGGGGGATAAAGAAGTAAAAGAAGGCAGTGATCACCATAAGCTTTCAAAGAAGGTAAATCAACTCAGAGGGCAAGAGAATTCCAATTTCGATACAAGAGGGAAGAAGCAGAAGTACAGAAACACTTTTTTCAAAGTGGTTCCAAGACAGCATTCGATGACCACTTGAAGCAAGATGTGTAAACCGCTTACAAAACCTTTAAGGAAAAGACATGAAAGGTCATTGGAGAAATTCGCAGAGAGGTATCTGTAGAATTAAGAAAGCCAGACAACGTCACGACTTTGAAGAAGGGGAGAGTGTTAAACAGCCAGAGACGGTTCGACGATATTTTCAATACGACAATGAATTTGGTTGGAGCCACTGACAGATGAGGCAAGAGTTTCAGCCCCAAAATGGAAAGAATGTCTTGAGAGTCGTGCGGGAAAGTTCCAGGGCCAAGATGTAAGCAAACAGGGCAAAGAGAACCTATTTTCATTGTCACAGCCGTTTCAATCGTTTCACCGTATTAAATTCTGGTGGTCAAAAAGAAAAATTCAATAACTTCGGAAGACTGATTTTCAGGCATATGAGAAGCAGATACGGAAAGGAGTTAACACCTCTATGTCTGTTGAGAGTAAGCGTGGCTTAGCCATATAGTTTTGTAGTCTTAGTCGTGTCCTGATATTATGTAAAAAGCCACTGAAAACCCCAATCAACAATAATGTCAAGGTCATGGTAAGGATGCAAGCAATTCTAGCTTGATCAAAAGGAGGCGGTTTATTCTTAATAGACAAGTAAAGAGTATTATTGACCGCAAAGATAACAACAGTGCTTTTAACAATCTCCAGAAGGTCATTATGTAAGAAAAAATTAAACAGATGCCAAGGTGGGGCCTTGAAGATCACCAGAATTTATAAAGAATAATGATTTTTTATCAATGACAACTCTGATCTTGCGACTGTTTATTTGAAGATCTTTACTTGAAGATCACCAG
>RDPX01000035.1:2870297-2888470 GCA_003991215.1 Morbakka virulenta
ATCTGTGTATCTTGTATCTGTGCAGTATGTATCTGTGCAGCATGTATCTGTGCAGCATGTATCTGTGCAGCATGTATCTGTGCAGCATGTATCTGTGCAGCATGTATCTGTGCAGCATGTATCTGTGCAGCATGTATCTGTGCAGCATGTATCTGTGCAGTATGTATCTGTGCAGCATGTATCTGTGCAGCATGGATCTGTGCAGCATGGATCTGTACAGCATGTATCTGTGCAGCATGGATCTGTGCAGCATGGATCTGTACAGCATGTATCTGTGCAGCATGGATCTGTGCAGTATGTATCTGTGCAGCATGAATCTGTGGAGCATGTATGTGTGCAGTATGTATCTGTGCATTATGTATCTGTCCAGCATGTATCTGTGCACTATGTATCTGTGCAGCATGTATCTGTGCAGCATGTATCTGTGCAGCATGTATCTGTGCAGCATGTATCTGTACAGCATGTATCTGTGCAGCATGGATCTGTGCAGCATGGATCTGTGCAGCATGAATTTGTGCAGCATGGATCTGTGTAGCATGGATCTGTGTAGCATGTATCTGTGCAGCATAAATTATTTTATGCAACATGGATTTGTGCAAAATGAATCTGTCCTGTAAAAACCTAAGCTGTAAATATCTGTAGTTCACGGGCCTTTGCTGTACGGATCTATGCAGTACGGGTTTATGCTGTACGAACCTGAGCGGTAAGAATCTTTTCTGTACAGATTTGTTCTGTTTTGGACTATGCCCTGCTATATTGCACTCTATTGTGGGGTATCAAGTTATATTCTCCTACACTGTATGTATTTTGCTGAACTGTAACTATTATGACAATCCAAGAACTTACTTGTCTTTCAGAAAACAAGGGTATGGCAACTGGTTGATATACACTCCTGGGCTTGTCACGTTTCTTCCCAGGATAACTTCTGTGATTGCTCTTTCAATAGAATCTTGTAACCAAATAAACCCATAATATAAGTAACGTTCATGAGGCTGGGGTCCAGGATACCAGTAACGACTCCTTATTTTTGCAGTGCTTGTTAAAAGATTTCCATCGAAGCGAATCCGATACCTTACGTGTTTTGGCAAAGTTCCACTGCTTTCAACGTTATCAAAAAGAACGGCTATTAAAAATCAAAGAAAACGTTCCTTTATTTTCAATATTGTACCACAGAAAGGTTACAAAAATGTAAAAAAGCTTATGACAATGGAATAACTACATAATTTTCTGGTACGTCTTCGAGACAGCTCTTATCTTAAAAGTAAAGGTGTACTGTTCTTCCGCTTTCATTGCCATAGCACAATTTAATCACATGTCTACCATTTGCTGCCTTTGTGAGTTCTGTACGCTTAATGCCCCAACATACACAATTCAATTTTTTTTCTGTTGGTACACAATATACACAGCCTCTATTTTACTCCAGCGTGCTTTTGTAACGTGATCTAGAATGTCCCCAAAACAACCTGGGTAAGCATATTTAAAGTGACCACATTTTCTTATAGATATGGGAGATTGATCATGTTATGAGTCGTAAGCTTTTTACTGAGCAACAACGGACCAAACACCCGGTAAAGTGTGACCCAATACAAGCAGTCAAGGCCAAAGTAAGCAAAACACTAATTGCAATACAGAAAAACCACCTCCTTGATAATTACCTCTACCTTTACCACGGCTCTTTAGATTACCAAATGCACACAAGTCAAATGTACCAATACGTCTAATCGTAACATACTCTGGGGCTCCGTTTCATTCCCTTTCACGTCACACAGTTGAATCTTTATGTTCATGCACAGAGACGAAGTCATCGCTACAAAAAGAGTACTCATTTTCCAGTTTTCACCAGACACCAAAGAATACAAGCAGATGAAATAACGGTCTCCTTTCAGGTCACATCGTGTTATAATAGTATTCCTATCAATGACACCTTTTGAATTGTTAAGGATCTGCATGAACAGTTCAGTTATTCTCAACCTACTACAAGCACTTCTTACCAACACAAGCTTCCTTTTCAATAATGACATTACACTTACATCAACGGTGTACCCATGAGAGCTTCTATGTGTTCTGTGACTGCTGAAATATTCACGCAAACTTTTGAAAACTTAGTAGAATCAACAGCGGACCAAAATCCAACTGTCTAGGAAAGAAATGTTGACGACGTCTTTACAGTTAACAAAGATCACCTACAAGGCTTCTTTAAATACATCAACAGTCTTCTCGCACCAAAATATTCACCAAGGAGAAAGAAGAAGCGGCCTAGACAAGAGTCAAGAGAATTGCTCTATCTCAGCTACCATCTACAAGAAACCAACTCAAACTAACGGGTACCTCAATAACCCATCAAGCCATCCAATCTCAGCTCATAATAGTGTCACAATCTGTTTGGAAGAGCAAGAGCCATTATTGTAAACCCAAACGACCTTAGAAAGAAAGAAAGTCACCTTCAGAAGGTTCTCTTATCCAATGACTGACGATATCTTTGGGAGCCTTGAAAAGAAGGACTGGACCCAATCATAAAGAATAAACGGAACCTCCGAAACGAATACTACCTGTGTCAAGAACATCAGTAAACACCTAAGACGAACTCTCTACCAACACAATATCCAGTGTTCCTTCTTCACAACACCTACCTTAAGGAAGAAACTGTCAAAACCAACGGACCCAGCCCCATTTG
Organism: Morbakka virulenta; assembly: GCA_003991215.1. Classification (NCBI taxonomy): domain Eukaryota; kingdom Metazoa; phylum Cnidaria; class Cubozoa; order Carybdeida; family Carukiidae; genus Morbakka; species Morbakka virulenta. Next base: position 2,872,972 of record RDPX01000035.1, read on the forward strand.
AAGAAAGAAAATTTTACAGACTACAGTGTATTAACTGCCCTACGTCTGGTAGGACAGTTATTACACTGGTGAATCAAAGCGTTCCTTGAGGTCAAAGGCAAATGGCGTAAAAGAGAGCTTTTCAAAAAGGTGACACTAAGCGCCATGGAATAGCGGAGCACTGTTGGACACAAAGTCACACCTCTGACTGGAAAAATAAAGAGACTATGGAAAAAGAAACCAAAACGCAAAACAAGGGGAAAAAATTCCTTCGGGGCAGCATACAAATCACATCAACTGTATGGCATACACTCCTCCAGAAACAGGACTCCCAGGACTAAAGAAAGAAACATAACAAACACAAGACAAGTATGGCGCCACTAGTCAAAACAACTCCATCCGTTACCATGTAGGTCGACGTAAAAAAGAGCTGCACCTTATCACTTCGGTAGCCAGACGATGGGAGAAATTTCACTCAAAACATAGCTCAGTAAAAGGCTTACGACTCACAACATGAGAAAAATGGCAAGCCTCCTATATCTGTGGCTTCACTGAGTCAAAGTCAAGAATTTTCAAAATCAGCATTTTTCCTAGTTTTCCATATATATATATATATATATATATATATATATATATACATTTCATCAAAGCAGGTAGTCGTCTTTAAAAGTATATGAATTTCAACAACAAACACATTTTATATGATAGGACAAGCTTTCGTATATTTACTTCGTCAGGTATATATATAAATGCAATGCTAACTGCGCATGCGTGGTTTAAGCACTCTGGCAGGATCCAACAATAACTCTTTAAGCTGTGTTTGCTCCGGCAACATGGCCAGAGAGTTATGTCTCAGAAGCTCTATGCTGCAATGATGAGCCCACAAAGGGCGAAACAGTACTATCTGCAGATTGAGTATATATATATATATATATATATATATATATAAATACAAACAAAAATACATACAATAAGTGTGAGTAAACATTTGCTACCAGCAAAACTGTTACAACCCCCGTTGAGTTCCTACAAAAATCAACACTAAAGGAAGCAAAAGTAAAGCTGAAAGATGCTTTGGACGTAACAAGATATGGATTAATCCAAAGCAAATGACTGATGCCATTTTCACGAACTAAGTAATACCATAATATTAACAGATAAAGTAACTGGGATCAAAATACCCCATCGCAATCGAGAGGTGGCACAATGGTATATTTTTGTAAGTCATCTGCTCAATCCACCAGTTGCTTTACTTTCATTAACCATCTCCAGAAAAGATCCCGAGGACGATTTGAAGGGTGAAATTGACAAGAATACAAAAATGGTGACGCCAAACAAAGTCTTACCTGACAGAACATGGCGACCCAATGTTTCAGCACCCGTTTTATTGTAAACAAACTCCAAAAGTTTTGTCTCGTTTGGAAAACCATAAAAAATATCAAAATTGAATGGCTTTAGAAAAAATATCCAAGCTTTAGCTACTTTGTCTATCTGTACCAGTCTCTTCAATATCGGTATTTGGTCAAATCGGTTTTCCAGTAAACTGTTTACCGTACGTTCCATGTGTTCGCGTGCCAAGTTCACATACTTTAATAAAGTTTCATTCACTTTTATGACTTGATTATCAACTGACGAAATATTTCTATTCAAAACCCGGGTTATTTTAGTAGACCATTTATTGTACAAGAAAGGAAATTTCTTTGCAGTTTTCGATAGTTCTTTTAGGAAATGTTGGGTCCTTCTATCTTTCAACTTAGAACGCAGGTTTCCTGAAATGTTCAACCATTTCACAGCATAGGTCTTTGTTGCTTTCACAAGTTGCAACAGATGACCAGCCTAGAAAACGAAGGAACTAAAAAATCTCAATACTCATCATCAGAGAAATAAAATAAACCACTTAACACAAAATAATAAAAGTATAGTAATCAAAAAACAATACACCATCCTTGACGGTGAACAAAGACAGGGGGGTAAAATAGAGACAGGAGAAAGGAAGAAGGGGGATAGATGTGAGAAGACGATATGAAGAGGGATAGGCAAAAAAAAGGAACGAGATAGGAATGCTGGAAAGAATGTATCAGAGGAAGGAAAGGAAAGAGAACGTGAAAAAAGTAAGGAAGGATCGAGGTATGAAGCTGAAAATTGATAAAATATAAAAACAACTTAAGAACAATTTAAGGCCCAAAATTATCAGCTCATCACGATTTTTCAAGCTTTAACCCCATTTTGGGTGGGAATGGGTAAAAATGGGTAAAAATTCTCGCAAAGGCAAATATCAAAAGCCAAAAAAATACGTTAAGGCCATAAGCCTGTCTCGACTTTTCACCGTACAGAATTTACTTTCTTACGTTTCATAAAAATATGTTCTTTTTATTCTTTTAATCATGAAATAGTTGGCTTTTGTCCCACATAACTGAAGATACAAGGGAAAAACAACAACAAAAATTACTGACGGCACGTTTTTGCTCGCTTATGCGCAGCAAAGCAAATCATAAAATAAAGAGGGGTTTTAAACCAATTTTGTATGCGGTCAACGAAGTCTTAACCATTTTCCATTGCCTGGCTTTCTTAACCTGGTCTGTTCTTCAATTGGCCAGATTTGGCATAAAATATCGCCATGCACTTAATATTTATAAACAATGCAATTTTTTATATTTCTGAAAAGTACTCTGGTTAACGAATTTCCATGCAACAATCCATCTAGTTTTTCCGTTGGGAAATATGACTTGGGGATAAGGTTTACCCCCTCCATTATTTTAGAGTTCATGATAAAACCTTCCCAAGTTGGGCTTACATTACCTCGACATTGTGGCTGAATATAATCTGGTTCTCTGCCGGAAAATGTTACTTTGTAATTATTTACAATTCTTTTCAAATAAACCAATTTCCATATTAACCAGCAATTACTGTAGAAAGGTTTTAATTTATGACACGACACTAAACCTCTTACTTTAGATGTAAATATAGGAATCCAATAAATACATGCAAAATGTCTACATCTGGGCTGAATTACTTACGTGTCGCCTATGAAGGCTGCACAAATATTACAACGAACTGATTACAATTAAAACCTTTAAATTGTTAGTTCAAATGATATGAAAGCTGTCTTTGAATGGCTATTCTTCAAAATCAACAAATCAAATTGTCCGGGACAGCAGTCTGAGTACTGAAACCACGAGTCAACCACAAGCGTCTGGGGATTGGTAACGACCATTTTGAGCACAAACGGACTCTTCAAATATTATCCCATTATTATTACGCTTATTGTGTACACACATTTAACAAATAAACAAATAATCCTTTTGGTAATAAAAATTAGCACAATGTCATGCTGTTTTCCCTTCAGGCTCTCTAAACTGTTATTTATAAACTGAAATTTACGAGGTAGCCACACCCGGTCTTGACTATCTTTAGTGGTAATCTCAACAAATGCACCGTCCCTCTACTTAGTAATAGCCACAATTCACGATGGATATAATTGTAACACCTAACTTGTTACAGTATATATTCGTGACATCTGATATTGGGCACAAATATCCCTTGTCAAAGTTTATTGAATCATCCATCGAGCAATACACAATGCACAGTTCTCACAAGTGTGCAATGTTACGTGAACAATTTGTGCAAATTAAACTGATAAATTTAGAATTCGACAAACTGTGTCTAAAGGGTATGGATAAGACGTACCGACTGTCATGAATTGTCTGGATATTTGATCTGGTATAGTTTCTGTTCTAAAGCTTTTTCTTAGCATGAATATTAATACAAGTTTTACCAGTTGAAAAAAAGTAAAATTATCGCAGTGAAACCAAACAATTACTTCTTATAAGGCTTTGTTAAGAGTAAAAAAATAAAAGAAACCTATACCTTGCTAATTACACGATTCACGTCAGTCGTATTTGGTGCATAAAGTATCCTTGGATTGTGGGTCAAAGTGTACAGCATAAACTTTAACGCCCTAACGGATAAGTCTCTGCTTCCAAATAAACGACGAATATCTTGGTCGTCATCCATAGAAGTAGTCGACTTTTCGGGATGACCACATATTATTGGACCAACAGCTTGCCAAATTTTTGAACCATATTTAAGCATCTGGTGCTTTTCGGAGGAATTTTGACGTACAAACAAGATATTGAAGTTAAATTTTTGGGCTATATCACTTGTTTTGTTGATAATAGTCTCCACCTCTGCCAGTGTGTTTATCTGAAACAAGAGAAGTCAAACCGCATCATTTATTTGAACGGATAAAGGCAAGCTAATACAAATCACTTTCTCAAATGCGAGTCCAGGCCTCCGAAACTGAAGAGACTGGAGTCGGAAGAACATGTGTTCATAATTCCCTCGCTGATACCATAAACGTAGGAAAACAGAACAAAAATACAGTATAAAGGATAAAACCTTCGACAAATAAGCAATGTAGGTAAAAACAATCTGACATTCCGACCTCAATCTCTAGGTGTTCTAAAGACCCGAATTCGGTGGAAAGCGTGTGTGTCTTGAGGTTGTACCTATACGCTGCACCTTTGTATTCACACATACACACACACAAACATTTATATATATATATATATATAACTAAACTTAGAAAATATTAATGTAAACAAACACGTATAAACTCTTAAGGTAAACACAAAAAGAGTAAATATGTAAATACATACTTATATACGTACAACGAGAAAAATCAATCTATGGAAACATGCACACTGAAATTGAACTTTACATAAGAAAGATCAGGCAATTTAAAACACTGGCGTACCCCGTCTTGTATCTTCCGTACCCTTTTCCCGTAGTTTGCTATGCTCATCTTGTCGAAATGCATCTGCGATGTCAAGGAAAGCAACGAAAACATAGGTCAAATCACAAGAATATTTTCAAACTAACTCTTTGTTAATAGAAAAGCAATATCTTTCAAAAAGGTCAACGTCAGTCTGGGTCAAACAGAATTATTAACAGAATTATTAAACAGCATGTTGTACATAGCAATGTAACATAGTCAATATCATTAAGCTAAAATGACCAGAAACAAAAATACCTTCAGTGAGACTTTAATTCAAGTCTATAAACAAGCACCGATTGCTATTTACAGCGTTAATCACTCTACTCGAAAAAGTTTTGATTTTGAGGTAGAATTTTTCTCTTCTCCGTTTCTAAAAATTACCTATTCTGCTCTTAAATATCGCGTAAAAATGATAGGGTATCTGCCAACTATCTACCAGGCCTCGCGTAATTATCCAATACTTTGATTTCAATGATGTTTGAAGCAACGTAATCATATCCGTCACTTTTAAAACGAATATTTTTTTCCACTAATTTTTACACTAAAATTAAAAAATGTCTGCATTACGTAGGAGCTCCCCTGGTACTTTCTGATTTTTACCATTAAGTCAAAAACAAGCCAAATAAAATAATTATAGTAGATCAGGCCTCTACTATTGTATCTCTCATCCAAATCCTTCAATTTATACCTCAGCCTTTCACAAATCAACTTTCCTTCTTAGCTAAGAACATCTTAACCTGACGGACGGGAGGGGAAAGAAAATTTAAAAACTAATTCCTAAGGAGGAAAGTTTGAATAAAAAACAAAAAATAAGTGGAGCATGTAAGTTGGGGTTAATAGCTTAGATTCAGTCTTTATGACTTTCAAGTAATTTGCTTGATCTACTGAACAACTGAAGTCATTTTCCCAACCAGTTAACTTTTCCAAGCCTATTTCCAACTTAATTAATTTTTTTATTGCTAAATACTATAACTTCAAAAACTTGGCTATTGCTGTTCCCATTTGCCCTGCAACAACAAATGGAGTGGATTACAAAGGCTAGAAACCATTTTTAATACGTGCCACTATCACCGTAATACCAATATAACTTTCACTAGAAATTTTGTTCCGACTACGGCTCATTAATAATGCTTGCTAACATTTTTATTAAATAAAAGTGTACCTAAAATAAGAAGCACTTCCTAACAACACTAGTAACCTGTCCGGTTGAATGTCAAAAACAGGTTCACTCACTAAATTATCGTCTGTTTTCTCTCATAGCAACACATCAAACTTCCGTCTTAATACAAAGATTGAGATCAATTATATTTTTTGCTGATTCAGTTATGTTATTCCATTTCTCTCCAAAACTCATATGTAATCATAGCACAAAAATTGTGTCAATTATACCACGTATTAAATGGAAGATTCAAAGGCATAACATTATATTCCCAGCTCTTCTGAAAAAATATTTCATAGACTAAAAAAGTTAACTATATTTCTTTCTTTCGTTTCTTTTTTATTCCCAAAATTAGTGCTTCCACTTTGAGGTGATAAAGACATTTTTATTTTCGCCATGTAACTACAATCATCTTGTGCCATCAACATCTCTATCCACGACATCTCACTGTTTATGTTCATCACAATTTCTTATCACGCTTCACTCTGAGTAAAATATACCTTTTTAAACAACTTGAATCGATATTGCATTTCAATTTAGCTACACATGGTGGCACCTCTGATGATTTTAAAAGCATTTCAACACCTAGTAACGAGATAATACCTATTACAATTGTTAAAAATTGTAATAGGTATTATCTCGTTAATTGCTTTTATTGCTCCTTCCAAAATATTGACAAATTATGAAATTCTTCCAATGAATTATTAAAAGGGACCAGTTACCGCTAATAAGGGAATATTTTCGACTTATCTTAGTTTACCTTTCCCCATAATGTTTAGTCCGAAATGACCTATTTACATCATGAACTTGATAGGAACTGCTTAGAACAAAGCGTTTAAGAATACTGCTGCATCTACTGCAAGGAAAGTCTCCGTGAAATACTTTTTAAAGCATTAAGTTAACCCAAAACACAAAATTCGCTATGCGTTACACGTTGTATATACCACTCCACCTTAGTATCCGCAAAAGAAATGAGAAAAATGCAGTGCTACCCGGGCTAAAATTTATCATTTGTAGTGTAAGAGCTTATGATACTTTAACTGCTACCAAAGCGAAAAAAATAACAAATGGAGCTTTGTACCTTTAAGTTGCAACAAAGAAGTTACCTTTTTATCAAAGTTTGTTTTTCCTGTGGCAATAGTAAGATCCTTAAATTTCACTGTCGTAAAATTCATATTATTTAATAAATATTTTCTATTCTGATGTACCTCCCTTTCTTTTAATATGGGAATTCATATGACAACGCTTAACTTCCAACCTTTAACGTACACCTTGCTAAATAATAATAATAAACAAAGTTCATGTCCAGCATGACAGCCCGCACAGGGAGATGGTATTCACCTGCCGGACGAGAAAACTTAACCCCGGCTACCGACCAGTAGCTTTAGAGGTTAAGCACCTTCCTCAATATGTTGGTAGTTCCAATGATGGTAGATGTTTGGAGTCCACCCAAGACATCAGGGATGCCCAACTNATGGTAGATGTTTTGAGGCCACCCAAGACATCAGGGATGCCCAACTCTTTCAAACTGCGCTCCAAGCGCTTCGTCACCACTCCTAAGCTTCCCACGACGATTGGAACAACGCTGGTACATACACTATGTAACTTTCGGATTTGTTGGGCCAAGGAAGAATACTTAGTAACCTTTTCTTCCTTTTCAAAGTACTTTCCTTTCAAAATGGCTCCATTTGCTTTTGAACAAACCAGTCCGTCCCATCTTAATAATAATAATAATAATAATAATAATATTAACAATAATAATAATAATATTGATTGATATAAATAAGCAAGTTATGAATAAAATTTTGTTTATTTAGTTTTTCAATTATTTTTTTTTTAATTACACAATCAGATTCGAAATTTCCCTTGCTGTCTCTCAGGTTTGAGAATGGTTGTTTCATGAATCGGAACATGTTTTGTATTTTTAACTAGCAATATTTGGTAGTTATGTATTATGGCTTGTACCAAAGCTTTATTCATTCAATAATAAAAAGAATGATTAATGTGACTCATCAAACAAAATCTTTGCTAACAAGATGAAAAGAAATACACAACAAGTACCTCCTCTAATACGGCTGACCAATTTAAGTTTTTCTGCATCATTCTGGATAGACCGTCAAGCTGTGCATCTGTAGCATGGCATAATTTTTTAACAACAGATATCTAGATTAATAAAAATAGACATTAATTAAAAATCTGTTACTGCAAATTACAATAAAACACAAAATAAGTATTTCTATGAATTTAAACAATATTATCAAAATCACTCGTTTTCCACCTGGCTTCTGATATCAGGGTAATAAATCTTTTACTAATGTTTTTCGAGGATAACACGGCAATGAAATGTAGACATTGTATTAGTGATCAATTCTAAATATTTGAGCACGTTAAAGGTTTAAAGTCCATGAATGTCAACTTTTTTCTTCTTTTTATCAACACTGCATCGACTTCCTGTTAAATGATTAACAAAATGTAGGTGGTTTGTGCACAATGCAAGCTCAATCGGTTGGTCAGATTAACAGAAGCAGTAATAGATGTTAGCTTAACATGGTAAAGGTTCTAGTTTCTGGCCCTATCACGACTTGGACGTATTGCACCAAAATTCTTTCTTTGTAATATGTATTCAGTTATTGTAACTTTGTAGACATCTTCAACGAATTCGAAGAGTGTTTGAGCAAATACGTAATCCATTGCGCTTTGGTGAAGTTGCATGTGCATACTGGTAAAGTTGTTAAGCAACCTCAACTAGAGCCCTTATCAGGTTACCGTCGTCTCTCTAGATAACAAATTATGGATCCAAAACCTGCAGTACATTACGAAAAAACGTGTCCTGGCACTGTTACTAAGAGTTCTTGTTATCATCATCATCATCATGTGGCATGCAATCCTGTGTCGGCGATCAGGGTCCTCCACTCTACCCTCTCATACATGGTCTTTATTGTCTGCGTGTTGCTCTCTGTTCCAAACTACTTTGATGTATCATCCATTGTATCATGTGCTATGCGGGGAAACCACTGGCTGCCATTCAAGGTATTCGGTAAATCATTATAGTATGCAAAATCAAGATTATAAAAAAGCATTCCATGATTAATTTTAAAGAATTCACTTGTTGTCTTATATCGTTGGTCAGAACACGAACGATGTCTACTTTGTGCTTTACTTATCAATGAGTCCTTATGCTTGAAAATTCTGAACTTTATGGACTCAGCGGAAGCTATACCTGTTAGAGCTTTATCATGTCTTAAGTCGTAAGCTTCTTCTGTTGTTGTGTTGATTTCCTTGTCTGAAATCCTTTTATTTTCCAGTCAAAGGTGTGATCTTGTGTCCAGCAGTGTTCGGCTGTTTCATGATTCCTGGTATCACCTTTTTGAACTGCTCGCTTGTGTTCTTTTTCCCTTCGACCCAAGGAACGCTTTGATTCGCCAATGCAGGAAGCAGGGCAGTCCTTATATTGTAGTCTGTAAACTACCTTGTTCCTCTCTTTAAGTGGGACTAGGTCCTTTGGTTTGGACAAAATCTTCCTTAGGGTGGATGTAGTGAAGAAGGAGCATTGAATTTTGTAGTAGTTCTTATTCTGTTAAACAATTTTTTCTTTCGTTAACAAAACAACTATTGATTTTTCAAGTGAGTTAAAGCTGTTGTGTAAGGCTTTGTTATGGGATCCAGAACTCATGGTCAACACTAATGTTCGTTTCCCCAACTTTTGAGATGTCAATCGCTGTTTGGTTCTTGCCATTAAAACAACCAAACAACAATCTAAAGAATTACGTTCTCACCTGGGAATACCTCAAGCTACTCGTATTCGAACTGATTGTTTGCCGTGATATAAATAAATTCTATGCTTGAAATAACGTTCAAGGAGTTTCGATATTTTTGCTCCGGTTTGCGCAGTGTGAAGGAATGTAAAAAAAACCCACTAACACCAGAAATAAAATACCAAGATAAAACCATTTGATGGAACGCTAAAGACGGGCTTTGATCCTCTTTTGTTTTTCTCTTTGGTAACAGCCTACTACCGTTATGTTTTCTTGCGTTCAGACGGTGCCAGTAAAAATACTTTCGACCAAAGTGAACATGTTTTTCATTGCAATACACGAACCCTTTTTACAAATCTTGTTTGCAAAATATACTTCTTTAAATACACATTATGAATACAATTATACGAAACTTAGTACAGAAGTGTTGACGGTAGCCTACCATTTCCTGTTCGGTTAGCTTTTTTGAGGTAAATACAGTTGAAAATTCGCCGCGATCACAAATTACAAGTTTAATTTCTTCTGGGCCCAAAAACCTCTTCTGCAAAAAAGAACAAATACTGAATAGAATATGATGCAATAATAAATAAATAGAATAGGAATTTCATTAAATAATCAAGAAATCAATTCAATTAACTTTGACCTAAAAAATAACTCTGGGAGAAAAATACACAATGGATTGGTCACCTAAGTCTACATTCTTTTCCTCACTAAAAATCTAAAAAGCATCACTAATATTTTCAAACGTCTTGACTGGAGAGGGTCGATAGCATAGCTTCCGATTTTCTCCTTGTTATTTTTGGGCTCAATAGTGACCAGTTCAAGTAAAAGAGCAATCCAAAACCAAAATGAATGTGATTTTAAGCGTCATTTCCAAATTCTTTAGCACCAACTGTTTGTTCATGGGTTCATTAATCCCCCTTTTTACTAAATTGAATAGACTCCCTCCAGGTAAGTCTTCCGCCTCCAAGTACGCCGTAATTATGTACGTTATTTCATGCATTCAAACTTAATAAATAGGGAAATAAACGTAACAACCAAAAACACATTATTTGAGTGAAATATCCCCAAAACTACGGCACACTTCCATGATAGTAACAGTTTCAACTCGGTCGAAACTATTTGCTATTTGTTACTAATTAATTACTAATAGCTATTTATACCTTTGAAATACCACAAATGGCTTAAAAGAAGGAGAAATGTACTGGTAAAAAGCAGGCTGCACACTATTTTGGGTATATAACAAGTACTCATAACTTAACATCTCACAAAAACTAGACTAATATCGCAGTGTCTAACCAAAAATGTGAATCGGCTCTAAACTCCGACAAAATAGGACTGTGATCCAATATTTGATCTAATAAAAACGTCACCAATGTCGTTATCGTACCCTTTCTATTTTAGGTTGCAAAAAAACCTGGAGGATGGTAGACGAGACCATCATTCTTTCTCTACCCTCTGCAAAATGGTATCAACATGTGATACCTGGCTCCGCAAAGTTCGATCTTTTACCACTGAATTCAGGGATGTAAGATCAAGGCTAATTCATAAATGAATATTGCCATCCCAACGTTTTTATTGGAGGTTTCTGCTTTTCACCGTGTTGATTGCTCTTTAAGCAAATTTCCCTAAACTAAAATTTTTGCGTTTGCTGTAGCCATATAAGTAAAGTAATTTTGACTGATGTGATAGGGGCCAAATTAGTAAGTCGAAATAGCTCTTTCATAAAAGCATGGTCGCTCAAGGGTATGTTCATCATAAATCTCATAATACGATTTTGAAACACACGATTTTGAAACTCAGAGACCGTTTTAAGAATACTGGTACCCTAATATACACATTCTAGACCATACAGGGCATATAGGTCAATCGATGCGACATTGGTATTGAATATCTGGACGTCCACATACGAAATCCAGAATTAGTGCGAATTGTTTTTAACAATAGATACCAGGTTAGCTCTGAAGATACAGTCAAATCTAATCGCAAAATTTTTGGAAATTACCAAGACCCATTCTTCTTGCCATTCAAAAGGTTGGCAGGTGGCTCATTCAATAAACTGACATTAAAAGTTTCAAGTAGCTTAAACTGACGCTGTGTAAGCGACTTATAATGTAAAAGCCAAGGATATTAGATTTTATTACAAACTTTCCTTTGCTAATTACGTCACCTAATTCGAAATGAACTAAGGCAAAAAATTCAAAGCCAAAATATGTTGCTTCATGTAAAGAAAAGATGACCGTAATAAAAAATAACATTACCTCAAAAGTCGATATACTCTCGAGTCCCTATGGGTGCTTACTAAAAACTTGCCTTTTGGAGGGTGGGCTGTAACAGTGGGTGACCGCATTTAACTTAGAGCCTATTCGAGTTCAAATTTAATTTATTTTTTTTCAATCGACTTCGAATTTCAATCGAATTAAACTTCACATGGAATGGCAACAATTGCCAGGTGTACATATAACAAATCAAAATACCTTAAAAATTGTCTCTAATAGTGGGTTTTGTAGCATATCCGTGTCCTCAAGGCCAATTGCACTTGCCAATCCAGAAAAATAAGCTAGCAAATTCAGCCAAGATGGTCCCTTTCTTAAAGACTCTGGGTCAAACAGCGCCTGCGCTATAACACTCTTTTGCAATGATTTATAATTGATTGGGTTTTTTTCTCGATCTATATACGAACTTAAGTCAGTTAATATATCTTTTCGTTTTTCCAATAGAATTTTCGACGCCTGCAAAAAAAATGAAATAACATTTATGTAAAAATAAACTAATACATTACCGATTAATCAAAGGAAGAAAAGCTAACACATATTCCTTAAAAGAGCTTAAGTCTTCTTCTTCTTCTACCCTTTATCTGATGTCTGTCAGGTCGGCCGCTAGACACCTTCACTTGACTCGGTCTTCCTATTCTCCTTCTCTCGCTCCTACTTCTTTCATGTCTCCTTCTATGACGTTCCTCAGTTTAAGCTTTTGTTGTCCTCTACTCCTCCTTTCCGTCACCGGTACCTGCTATACTGTCTTCAAAATATTGTTATTTTCTCTCCTCATTACATGTCTTTGCCATCTTAACATTGGTTCTCTTGCTTTTTTTATTACTTTTCTTACCTTCAAAAACCTTCTTAGGTCATCATTCATCCTGTGTTCGTCCAAAGAAATTTCAGCTAGCCACCTTAGTATTCTCATCTCTGTCTGTTCTAACATTCTCTCCTCTACCCGTTTTAATGTACGACTTCTAGGCCATATAGTAATGCTGGTTGTATCACTGATGAATAGATCTTCCTCTTCAGTTTTCTTGGCATTCTCGTGTCTCACACTATGCCACTCACTTCTCGCCACTTCGCCCAATCTAACTCTTGTCTTAACTTCTTCTTGACAACCCCCTTGTCGTTCAATGGTTGTTCCTAAATAGCAGCACTTGCTTAATCTCTTCCCCATATTTATTTCTAGTGTTAGTTTAAGTGATAGGATTAAACTGTTGCAGAAATGGCATAATATTCATAAAAGCGTTCCAGGGTGGGATTGCACAAAAAGGGAAATAGCTCGGACCAGAAACAAACCAAGAAACAGAGGTAAGTTATATGTAATGGGCAAGGTATACCTTTTAATGAAAAAATTCAAAAATGTTGTTGCTTCAGCAGACGACTGGAAGCCGGCCTTGAGGAAGTTTTTTAAGTCAAAAATAAAACCAAATTCAGTACCAACTTAAAAGAGTTTCTGTTGCGTCTTACACGGGTACATATCCACCTTTTAACCCCGGTAAAACAGACATAGGCGGGGCATAGCTAAACAGTTGTATTGCCGAGGAGGTTGCGTTTGTGAGACTAACAGATTACCTGACGACACTTTCCATAACATGCAAAAATTGATCACATATACATGGCGCTCACGGTGCTGATGTGGTCATCAATTAAGGTGTCGTTGTAAATCTATTCACTATCTATTTCAATGTAACTTTATTCACAAAATACAACAACTGTTGTTTACTTGGATTTTTGTTTATTTCGGGGCGTTACATGATGTTAGGAAGTTAAAACACTCACCCGCAGTACATGGCTACTATCTCTTTCCAACAAATCATTAAACCGACCTTAATATTATCAAAGCAGAAGTTTAAAACCCTTGGAAAAAACCCATAAAAACCCATAAAGAAAAAAACCAGCATAACCACTGACTGCTCTCAAACACATGCATTTTAATGAAGGTCACTACCCAGATACTCACATTGGTTTTCATTGCGCTTAACACATGATAAAAGAGCGAAACAAATTCACTTTCAAATTTCATTGTAAATAAAACAGCTTGAAATTACTTATATTCCTGTTGGTTACAAGCTTTCTATTTGACATGTGTATAAGGGGACGATCGTCTGTTTTTCCCCTTTGACAGACACTAACTTTTGTTTTGGTACATTTAAGGTGAACAGTTAACAAGCAATACAAAAAATAGGGGCAAACAGTAAATTGATTTAAACGCAAAGAAAGTAATGGCTAATTGTTTTGCCTTTACTAAAATATGACCTGCTTCTGGACCACGCAAGAGTTAAAAAGTCTAACACTAGTCATTCGATGTTCACTAGCTTTAGGTTGCTATTATTAGCTAGCAAATGAAAGCACAAGGAAAAAGGTTTACTATAATTTGTAAAACTTAACAAATAGGAATGTTGTATCTCAACAGGTACGTTTCGTGGCGTAACTGTAACTGGGATGTTCCAGAAGCGAGTTTTCTACCGTGCACCATTCTCGCGTGTAATATTGAGGACCGGACCTTGGCCTTTACTTCATTTGTTGCATACGTGAATTCACAACATGAGAAGAATGATGAAACCTGAATTCTGTGACATACTTAACGTATGAGTGTTATGATTTCTTTCATTTATTTACACATAATTTTAATCGCAGAATTACGGTAACTTACTATACTGAGAAAAGAACTTAGTTAAAAGAATGGAGTTAATGACATGTCTGCCCTAAAATTCAGTCAAAATGGTGTTTTAGGTTCACGCAAAGACAACATATGCTCAATGTACATCATTTTGTGCTAAATGTTCAAAAATACAACTTGGCCGAATCTATTGCACCACTGATTTATAAACAACAAACAAAGCGGCTTACGACAAAGCGTAAACCTGGTATTTAAAATACCAGAACCTGTGCCAAAGTAATTTTCTAAGCTACAGTTTGATCCAAGATATTTACAGCAAGATACGAACTTGGCTTTATTTTAGAAATAATTGTTCGTTAGGCAAGGTACCATCGCAGCAGGTCGTCTGACTTCAGCATCCCTTCTTCTAGTTTCTGGGGGTTTTTTGTGCTGTACAAAACCTCTCTGGAAAAATTTTGCGGGAAAACAATCGTTTCGTTAAAAATATAGCGATTATTAATGATGAAACCATAAAATGCTACCAAACTATTTTCAGGGCCAACTTATTTACTTTGAAACCAAGGAAACCTGAACTAAAGGAGAAAGAATAAAGCTTCAGTAATATATGATTTATTCAGTTACACAATAACAGCCACATTTAGTATTTGGTTGCCTTACCAGTCTTGTGTAATTGGAAACCTGTATTGCTTGTAATATGACTTCTTATCCAGTGTAATATTAAATGGAGTAAGGTAAATCAATAGTAATTCAACCTGACGATGGATACTTGTTACAAGTCATACAAATTTGTATAGTCATGCCTGTATTGCTTGTAATATGACTTCTTATCCAGTGTAATATTAAATGGAGTAAGGTAAATCAATAGTAATTTAACCTGACGATGGATACTTATTACAAGTCATACAAATTTGTATAGTCATGCCTGTATTGCTTGTAATATGACTT